>JAJTUV010001262.1:0-411399 GCA_021653895.1 Mastomys natalensis
TTTTTTTGGAAGGGGCGCCCCCCGGGGGATAATTTAAAGGTAAAAATTTTTTAAATTCTTGACAAAGGCCTAAAATAAAAACAAACTTTTTTTTGGGGTTTTTAGCGGTAGTGTTTTTGAAAAAAAAAAACTGGGGAAAACTCAAAAAAAAAAGGGGCCCGAAGTGGGAAATCATTTTTCGGGAAATAAAAATCAAAAAGGGCTTTGGTGAAAGGGGACCCCCCCACTTTTTTTATGGGGGTCGCCCTTTAATCCGGGGAAAAACCAAGCGATTCAAAAAATCGGCCCCCGAAAGTCCAAAAAAACCCTTAAAAGGGGGGGGACCCCCCCAATCCTTTTAAGGGCACGCCCCATTTAAACCCCCAAAACAATCCCAGTCCGTTTGCTTTCTTTAAAAAAATCTGGGGGGGGAAAAAAAGGGGTTTACCCCAGAAAGCACAAGCACGGGCAAATAAACCCTATGGTCCAGGTTTAGAAGCAAGAAAAAAAAAGGATATGAGAAATTGTTTGGGTTGGGGGGGCCCGGGAAATAGTGGGGTTAAAAAAAGCATCCTGAGGGGTTTAAGCTTTAAAAGAAGCTGTGTTCCAAAAATACCAAGGTGGGGCTGCAGCAGATTTGGGAATTTGAAGAATATCCAGGGTACTGATTTTTTAAAGGGATGAAGGGTAATGGAGGCACTCTGAGAGGCCAAAGGGGGCCATTGGTGAAGGGCCGAGTTTAATTGGGTGCCCAGGGGGTGAAAAGGGTTTCAAAGTATTGAGCTGGTCCTAAACGGAGCTTATAAAAGGGTATGGTGAAACCCAATTGCAGTTTAAAACCCCAGCATATTGGAGATGCCCGTACATGGAATAATCAATAATAAAAACCCGCAGGAGGTTTGAGAACCCCAAACCCGAGGCTACAAGAGCAGAGCTGGAAAAGTGTGACTAAAGCCCCTTTGGGGGAGGGCCCGAAAAAAATGTGGAAACAAAACACGGAACAAGAAACTGTGAATTGAAGTTGCCTTGGGGGACCCGAAGTGTTTAAAAAGCCCTGGTGGTATACCGCCATGAAAGCTGCTAACAGGGGGTAGAACCAGCCGGAGAAAAAAATTCTCAATCAAAGAAAATAAAAAAAATAGTTAGAGGTTTAAGACCATTTGGCATCAGACATTGAGATGCTTTGAAGTTTTCCCCCCTTTGGTTTCCCGTCTTTTTTTTGGGGGTTTAGTTGATTTATTGGGGGAATCCAGAAGGATTTTGAACTTTGGAAATTTTTCATTTTGAAGCTGCTATACACTTGGGAACTTGGAAGTTGGGTTAAAAAAAAGTACACTTTTATTTGTTGGTAGGGATGGCCCCCCAAAGTCTCATGTTTTTGAACAAGCCCATGGGGGTCAAGGAGTGGAATGTGATGGTTTGTATATGATTGGTCCAGGGAGTGGCACAATTAAGAGGTGTGGCCTTGCTGGAGTAGGTGTGTCACTGTGGGAGTGGGTTTATTTAATTCTCTTGTCCTAGCTGCCTGGAAGCCAGTCTTCTCATAGCAGCCTTCATTCAGAAGAGGAACTCTCAGCTGCTCATGTGCTATGACTCTCTAGAGGCTGCCATGCTCCTCCTTAATGATACTGGACTGATTCTTCTGAACCTGTAAACAAGCCCTAACTAAATGCTGTCTTTATAAGAGATGCCTTGGTCATGTTCACAGCAATAAAACCCTAAGACAATATCTCATAAACAATAATGGAATCTAATAAAGGAATGGAATCTAATCTCTCTCTCTCTCTCTCTCTCTCTCTCTCTCTCTCTCTCTCTCTGTGGTGTGTGTGTGGTGTGTGTGTGTGTGTGTGTTTCTTGTATGAATGCCTACAGAAACACTTATAAAAAAGAGTGCAAAAGATATGATAATACACTCTTCTGGGTACTAAGTTGCTTTTAAGATCATGCCATATAAATAAATTAAACAATGTTGAATCTGCTCAACCATTATTTCTATTTTCAATACATATTTATCTTATGAGTTATTATTTCATTGTTTATCTAAGAACTACTACATAATAATTATTTTGGATTTCTAGTCTATTTACAGAATCAATATTATGAAATAAGTTCATGTAGACAACGCCTGCACATGTATTTTAAAAGACACTTGTATTTTAATGAAACTTTCAAATTTTGCTAAAAGAAAATAGAAAAATCAGAGGGCTGAAATAAGGAAAGGAATAAGAAAAACAAAAAGAAAAACAAAGAACTAAGTCATGAGAATTTTGGTAAATTACCCTTATGCATAGTTGATATTGTCTTCCCTTTATAGCTCTTGAAATCAGGAAACAACCGAATATCAGGAAGATCAAAAAATCATAGTGAGATGATGCAATGTTTTTCTTAACTTTCTGCTGTCCTCTTACGTTAAAGGAATTTTATTCGCTGGTGTAATTGTTGTCTCTGAGGCTTACTGCCTCAGATCCTGCAATGATGATAATGGACTGAACTTCTGAACCTGTAAGACAGCTCCAATTAAATGTTGTCCTTATAAGAGGTGCCTTGATCATCCTGTTTTTTTTACAACAGGAAAACCCTAACTAAGATAGAACTTGGTACCAGGGACTGGGATATTGCTATGATAGGCTGGACCATGCTTTTGTTTGGAAGAATGTGGATTTGGGGACTTTGGATCTGAAAAGCAGTGGGATGATTTAAGTGAGGCTTAATGGGCTAGCTGAGTAGGAATATGGAAGACTTTGTTACTATTAATGAAATGTGACCATAAAAAATGACTAAAGAATGAAAATTATGGAAACCTATAGAAAGACATGTTAAGGCACTGAAGTCATTGACCGAGGTGGTAAAAAATGAAGGGGCATTTAGGTCTTTAAAAATATTTCCTTGAGAATTCCATAAAACATTTTTTTTTATATCCATCCTTCTTCTCCCAAAACTTCTCAGAACCAATCCTTTTCCTTTCTCTTACAACTTGGTGTCATTTTCTTCATAAAACCAATTTGTGCTGCTCAAATATTTTTGCATGTGTGGTCTCCCTTTGGAGTTTGTTTTACTAATGACTACACTCTTAGAAAAACTTGACCATGCTCACAACAACAAAAAATTACCAACAGTTCCTTAACTAGGAGAACAAGTGGTATGTGATTGCTCCTTCCATGTTGGGATATTGTGTGTCTTGAACTTCCATTGGTCTTGTGCATACTGTCACAAGAGCTGTAAATTCATAAGTGTAGCATCCCTTATATCCAGAAGACACTCTCTCATTGTAAGCATTTAGTGTCCCTAGACATTCTTTCTACATAGCCTCTTCTGCAAGATCTGTGAGCCTTTGCAGGAGAGGTTCATTATAAATATATGTCTCATTTAGAACATACCATTGCTAGACCTTTTGTCATCATCTAAAATAATTGTGAGTCTGTTAAATCATTATCTACTGCAAACACAATCATCTCTGATGATGCTTGGAAGATCCTTAATCTATGTGTTTTTGATGATAACTCATTAGGAGTTGGTTTGATTCTAAAACAATTACAGCACACAAACTAGTAGATTCTCCCCTAGAATTTATATATTGAGCAGCCAAGGGTTCTAGGACTGACAACGGTGCCATCTTATGGTTTTCATCTTTTTGGAGTTGGCCTCACTTTCCCTAACAGAATGTAGTTGAATAATCTCCAATTTGTTCCAGTATTGCATCAATGTCTCTTTTTTCCCACCCATTTCAAGGTTGTATTTGACCGCAGCCACAGATGACTAACATTAATAATTACGTTCCTATATTAGTAGTGTGCATAGCACCAAAACGGGTCAGTAGAAATGAAGTTTAAAAAGGTGGGTACCAGCTTGACATCTCTATGTTCTATTACTCAGGCCTAAGTCATTCAATAATAGATCTTATTGTTAAGTTATTGAGGTAAACAAAATAATAGACAATAGCTTATAGTGTTTGGATCTTTTGGCCCTCACTGAGGGCAATTCCATAAAGAAGTTACCAATTCGTGAGACTGAAGTTCTTAGTTGTTACTCTGTGATGATGTAGGAACATTATTGCCTTGTTAGAAGATAACCCCAGTTAAGTTTTTTTATAAAGAATATACAGTTTCTACATTTTTATTCTTTGAAAATTTGAAGTTATTATTATTTATTACCCCAAGTTTCCCAATTTCTCTGCTTTCTCCTCCTCAGTCTCATTTTAACCCTTCCAAAACATTGCACATCTTTTCTTTTTTACACCAGTTCGTTCTGTCTCTCCCCTAAAAACCCCCGCTTTGGCATCAATTCCCTATTTTTCCTTTAATAACCAATTAATATTCATTCTCTATTCTCCTCTCTCATGTATATAATATATATAAATATATATATAATATATGTAATCATATATTTTAATTTAACTTACTATTAATTTTGTTTTTAAAGGGTAAACAAAAAAAAGGGGGGCAATAAAAATTTTTGTAATTTTTGACCCCCCCAAATGTTTAAACTTTGGAACCTCACTGGGGTTTAAACCCTCCAAAACAAAAAAACCCAAAATTTTCTGATTTTTTAAAATATATATATATATAATATATAAAAATATAAAAAATATATATATACATCCACTCGGGAATATGAAAACAACACATACACACACACGTGATTGGTGGGGGTTGTCTGTGGGTAAAAATTTAAAAAGATTAAATTAAAATGTTTTATCTTAATAAATCCCACAAAATTATTTGATGAAATTAAAACACTTTTTTATGGAAAATGTCCCTAGAAAAGTTAGGAGAAGAGAAAACCCTAAACCTTTTTGGGGATAAAAGGGCCCAAGAGAAAGATATTTAAATTTTTGGGGTACATCTATTAGCAGTTTAAAAATTAAACTATGAGATCTTCAATCCATTCCAATTTGATGTTTTTTTTTGGAATAATAGATGTTGGTCTAATTTCATTTTTCTATAGTGGATCCCCCATTTTTTTCCCTAGCATAGCTGTTTTAGATGTTTTCTTCCCTTCTGTATATAATCATGACATTTTTCAAATATCATATGGCTATAACTTTATCACAGAAAATTTAGAATTTTTATGCTTTGGGCCCAATCATTTCATTGATCAAACTTTGGGCTTTATTATTTTTTCTTGCATCATGCTTTTTTTTGTTTCTATAAAAAAAACCAAAATGAAATTTCAAAAACTTATGGTAATCCTGAAAGCAGGGAATTTCATTTGCCGACAAATTTTTTTTCTACTATCTAGAGGCTTTTGTGCTTCTATATAATTTTAGAATGATTTTTTTCTATTTTTTTGTGAAGAATGTCATGTAAATGTGGTTTTTGACGGGGGGGAATTCAAAATTGGGGTAATGTAAAAAAGGGCTCTGTTTCCAAAACCCTTTTGGGTCTTCAACGGGGCAACTAACTTCACCAATAAGTCTCATGGGCCCCCTTTCCTTTGGGGTTCCAAGCCTAAACAACTTTACTTGCCCCTTTTAAAGTCCTGGGCTTAAAGTGCAAGTGAGGCTTACCTTAAAACCAAAAGGCCTTCCATGGCCTTTCACAATCCCAAACCCTCAGTTTCTCCCCCTTCACCCCCTTCATCCCTTCAAAACCAGTACCACCTGGGGGGTTTCTTAAAACTTTTCCCCAAAGGGTCCAGCTGCAACAAAAAGGGTTTTACAACCTTGGCTATCTCGGAAAAAAAATTTTTCTTTTGCCCCTAGAAAATGTTTTCCCAAATTTTTTGTCAGTGATCTGGTCTCTTTTTATAAACCACAAATTTCCCTTGGGTTTTCCAAACAAAAACCCGCATAAATTTGGGTCCCCGAAATCTTTTCCCTTTATTCTTAAAAAAATTTTTAAACCAGGGGGCCCTTTCCCCGAAAACCCAAGGATTCTCCCCGGGCTATTCCTTTCTGGGCGGGAAACAATGCCCATTTAACCCCCTTTTTTTCTATTACCAGTTTTCCTTTTTTAAAATTTCCCTTTAAACTGTTTAAACCCTTGGCTATCGTGGAAATTGCCCTGTAGACTGATTTTGAACCCCGATATCTCCATGAACTAGCTCCTCAGTTTAAAATGTTTGTCCCATCACACCGGGAATTTAAACCCTTTTTCCCTTCACCTAAAGATTGGATCTGCCCCCAGGCTGTTTTGAACCAAGGTTTTTTTTGATTTTGCCCTCTTGGGTTTAAATTTTTTCAACTACCATTCCCGGGAACCAAAATTTTGCGGGGTGGGATTTTTCCCCAAATGGTCGTACCCCCTTAATTTAAATTTTAAATTTATCAGTTAACACAGGTTTAAACCTCCATTTCAGGGTCCTGATCCCCCCTTTAAAATACTCAAATCACATTTTTTTATATTTTTCCTTTCTAACTTGCTAGGGCTTTGTTAAAAAATACTCTTCCTGAATTTAAAACCAAAAAACAAAGTCCCTCCCCTGAGCTTTTTTAAAAACTTCCTTTATAAGGAAAATTAAAATTTTAAATTTTTTTCCCTTTATTTTAGGTAACCTTCAGAAAAAAGGGAATGTTTTTTGTTTTTCTCTTGCTGTTTTTTAATACCTTTTTTTTGTTATTTATACCAAAGGTTTTAAATGTGCATCCCCTGAAATTTTTCCTTTCTGGTAAGTCAAATTTGGGGTGGTCTGTTGCTTCCGTAAAAGTAGGGGTTTAGTCTTTTTTTTTAATTTGGGGCTTTTTTTCCCTTGAGTCTTTTTGAAAAAATATAGTCAATATCTTTTACCTCT
Source organism: Mastomys natalensis (assembly GCA_021653895.1). Lineage (NCBI taxonomy): Eukaryota > Metazoa > Chordata > Mammalia > Rodentia > Muridae > Mastomys > Mastomys natalensis. The sequence goes on from JAJTUV010001262.1 coordinate 6,709, forward strand.
CAGTCTTCTAGTCCCTTCTATCATAAAATTTTCAAAAAATGTTTTCTTTTTCATGGCCCCCTCAAAGTTTTTGCATTCCCCCTTTAGTGTTTTTTAATTATTTTTTTTTCATAGTCCTTTGATTTAGGGGTTTTAGTTACTCTACTTTTTTTTCAATTTCTAATTTTTTTTTTTCTGCTTGATTCATTCTATTGAAAAACCTTTCCCCTAAATTTCTCGTTTTTATTTTAAATTTTTAAATTTCTATTTTCCCTTTGATCTTATGCTTTCTTAAGAATGTTTCTTTTTTTGCCCCTTTTTTCTTCTTTTTTTTAAAAAGTTTTCAAAGCGAGTTTTTCTTATTTAGACTTTAATAGTGTGTTTTGGGTTTTAATTTCCCTCAAATTACCAGGGTCCCAATTTTTTATTAAGGTATAAAAAATTTCTGTCTTTTCTGAAACCCTTTGAAATTCTTTGCATATACTTTTCATTGATCTTTTAAAAAATGGGTTTCGGGGTTTTAAAATCATAGATATCCAAGGGAAAAAAAAAGGTAAATTTTTAGAAAGTTTGGGGAAAGAATATTGTTTTGAAGTTTTTTATTGTTTGAGAATGAAAATATGACCTGTAAAATGAAAGATAAATTCGTTTTTGGGATTTTTCTGAATTGTGATTCTAAGTTTCCCCTTTGATAAATTTAAAAATTAACCTTAGTCCCCAAATTTGAAATTTACCCAACTTGAAGGTTACTACAAAAAAAATTAAACCTTTTTATAGTTCTTTCTGAACTCGACTCCCTGGTTCAACTCAGCTATTCTTCTAAAATCCCCTCCCCAAAAAGCTTTTTCCCAATCGGGCTTCTCTAACCCTGCCCCAAAAAAATTTTTTTCCCCCCCTTGTTTCACATCAAACAAACTCTGGTAATTTTTTTCAAAAATTCTGATTCCAAAATTTTTCTCTGACTTCAAACCCCCGGGCGGGTTTGGGATCCAACGGAACTGGGGGGAAAATTTCAAAAGGTGGTCAGTTCCCTGCACTGCACAGGCTGCACTGACCCTCAATTTCCCCTGAGGGGACAAACTCTTTCTTTTTGCTGCTTTCCATGGGCTTTCCATATGAGTTGGGCGAAATCAACCTATTTTCAACTCTTCTGTTTTTTCCTGTAAAGTCTTTTTCTCCCACCATTGATTGGGTTTGGGGGGTTTTGTCAAAAATGATACCAGCCAGGGGGTTAGGGGTTTAAAACCTAAGGGGATGTCCCCATTTCAGCCCTAAATCTTTAAAACAGACCTAGCAGGTTTTTGGGATGGGGACCCAACATAAATTTTGCTGGGATAAAAATTCCTTTAAAAAGAGTAAAACCAAATCTTTTAAAAGGTTTCCCTGTCCTTGTTTGGCTGTTTTAAGATCAAGAAATGAGAATTTTTTTAGGTTGATTCTTTAAATCCTCAGTTTTTGATTTATTTTATTTTAATTGGTCTAACAGATTTGGTTCCAATCATTTGCAACCCAACACCCATTCAAATGGGGCCTCCCAGCGTGTCGGTAAAAATGGGATTTGGGTCCACTGGTTAATTTCCTAGGAAAATCTTTAAAAGGCTTGGAAAGTTGCATGAATTGCATAAATCCAAACTGGCCTGGAAAAACCCAGTAAAGGAAAGCCCCAAAAAACAAATCTAAAAAAATCCACCAAACGGGGTTGAAAAATGACCCTTTGGGGTTAAAGGGGCAAAAACTTAAATTTTCTGAAACTGATGTTGCAAGACTAAAAAATTTAATAAAATCCAAGAATTTTGGGTTATACACCCAAAAACAGTTGATCTATTTCAAAATAAAAGGGGGTTTGACTAAAAGGCTAAACTTTGCCCAAATTTTGGGAACAACCGGGGTTTTGGCATAATTTAATAAAAACTTAACTAATCTGAATTTTTGGCATGTATTTTAAAGGGGAAAGAGTTCAGTTTAAATTTTTTTAAATTTAAAAAAATTGAGATTTTTTTTTTTTTTTTTTTTTTTTTTTTCCCCCCCCCATAGTAACCCCTTTAGTTTTTGGGGCCATATGAAATTTTGGCCCCCACCAAATCTTGAAAATGGAGCAGAACAAATCTCTCATTTTTCCCAAAACAGAAAGGAAAACTTCTGGGGTATTTCCCCACTCTGAGTTTTTTTAAATTTTGATTCATCTTAGCCAATTTTTATGCAATGTATAATCCCAAATTATACTCTTCCCATAAAACCCTAACCTTCAGTTTTTTGTAACCACCCCCTATCCTTCAGTCTCGGGTTTTTCCCGATTTTTCTTTTGCTTCTACTTCTCTGTAAGTTGTACAAAATTTTAAAAAACTTACCCCCTTTAAAGAGAATTTATTTTTTTTTTTTTTTTAAAATTTTTTAAAAAAATTTTTTCCCCCCCCCCCCCCCCCCCCCCCCCCCCCCAAAACCCCCCCCCCCCCCCCCCCCCCCCCCCCCCCCCCCCCCCCCCCCCCCCCCCCCCCCCCCCCCAAAAAAAATTTTTTTTTTCCAAAAAAAAATATTAAAAATTTTCCCCCTTTTTTTTCCAAATTTTTAAAAAACCAAATTTTTTTTAAAAAAAAGGGAAAAACCAAAATTTTTTTTTTTAAAAAAAAAAAAATTTTTTTTTTTAAAAAAAAAAAAAAATTTTTTTTAAATTTTTAAAAAAATCAAAAAAAAAAATTTTTAAAAAAAATTTTTTTTTTTTTTAAAAAAAAAACCCAAATTTTTTTTTTAAAAAAATTTTTTAAAAAAAAAAAATTTTAAAAAAAAAGGGAAAAAATTTTTAAAAAAAAAATTTTTGGGGGGGAAAAAAAAAAAGGGGGGGGGAAAAAAGAAAATTTTTTCCCCCCCTTTTAAAAAGGGGGGTTTTTTTTTTTTTTTTTTTTTTTTTTTTTTAAAAAAAGGGTTTAAAAGGGGGGGGGGAAAAAAAATTTTTTTTTTTGGGAATTTAAATTTTTTTTTACCAATAAATTTTTAAAAAAATTTTTTTTTTTTTTTTTTTTTTTTTAAAAAAAAAAAAAAAGGAAAAAAAAAAAATTTTAAAATTTTTTTTTTCCCCCTTTTTAAAAATTTTTTTAAAAATTTTTTTTTTAAAGGTTTTTTTTTTTTCCCAAAAAAAAAATTTAAAAAAAATTTTTTTAAAAAAAATTCCCCCCGGGAAAATTTTTAAAAAAAATTTAAAAAAAAAAAAACCCCCTTTTTTAAAATTTAAAAAAAAATTTTTCAAACCTTTTTTTGGGGGCCCAAAAAATTTTTTTTTTAAACCTTTTTTTTAAAAAACCCCCCAAAAAAAATTTTTTTAAAAAAAAAAACCTCAAAAACCCCCGGAAAAATTTCTTTTTTTTTTAAATTTTTCTTTTAAATTTTTTTTTAAAAAAAAAAAGGTTTTTTTTTTTTTTAAAATTCCCCAAAAAAATTTTTTTTCCCCCTTTTTTTTTTTTAAAAAAAAAAACCCCCCCTTTTTTTTTTTGGGGGTTTTTTAAAGAAATTTTCCCCCCGGTTTTTTTAAAAAATTTTTTTAAAATTTTTTTTTTTTTTTTAAAATTGTTTTAAAAACCCCCCAAAAACCCCCCTTTTTTAAAAAAATTAAAATTTTTTGGTTGTTCCCCCCCCTTTTTGGGGCCCAAATTTTTAAAATTTTTTTTTTTTTAAAAAAAACCCCCCCCCCTTTTTCGGGAAAAAATTTTGGGGTTTTGGGTTTTAAAAAAAAAAAAAATTTTCCATAAAAACCCCGGGGGGGGTTTTTTTTTCCCCCCGGGGGGGGGCCCAAAAATTTTTTTTTTTAAAAAAAACCCCCCCCCCCGGTTTAAACCCCCAGGGGGGGAGGAAATTTTTAATTTAAAAGGGGAAAAAAAATTAAAAGAAAACCTTTGGGGGGGTTTTAAAAAAAACCGGGGGGGAAAAAGGGGGGGGGGGGGGGGGGGTTTTGGGGGGGGGGGGAAAAAAAAAATTTTTAAAAAAAAAGGGGTTTAAAAAACCCGGGAAAAAAAAAACCCCCAAAAAAAAAAAAAGGGTTTTAAAAAAAAGGGGGGGTCCTTTTTAAAAACCCGGGGGGCCCCCCCGGGGGGGGGGGTTTTGGGGGGGGCCCAAAACCCCCCAAAAAAAAAATTTTTTTGGTTTGGGTTTTTTTTAAAAAAAAAGGGAAAAAAACCAAAAAAAAAAAAAAAAAAAAAAAAAAATTCCGGGTTTTTTTTAAAAACCCCCCCCCCAAAACCCTTTTTTTTCCCTTTTTAAAAAAAATTTTTTTTTTAAAAAAAAAAACCCCCTTTTCCAAAAATTTTTTTTTTTCCCTTTTTTTTTTTTTTAAAAAAAAAACAAAAAAAAAAAATTTTTTTCCCTTAAAATTTAAAAATTTTTTTAAAAAACCCCAAAAAAAAATTTAAAAAAAAATAAAACCCAAAAAAAAAAATTTTTTTTTTCTTTTTTCCCCAAAAAAAAAATTTTTTTTTAAAAAAATTTTAAAAAAAATTTTTTTCCCCCCCCTTTTTTTTTCCCCAAAATTTAAAACCCCCAAAAAAACCCCCCCGAAAATTTTTTTTTTTTAAAAATTTAAAAAAAAAAAAAAAATTTTTTTTTGGGGGTTTAATTTTTTTTTCCCAAACCCAAAAAAAAAAACCAAAAAAAAAATTTTTAAAAAAAAAAAAAAAGGGGTTTTTTTTTTTTTTTTTTTTTTTTTTTTTTTTTTTAAAATTTTTTTTTTTTTCCCCTTTTTTTGGAAAAGTTTTTAAAAAAAAAAAAAAAAAATTAAAATTTTTTAAAAACCCAAAAAAAAAAAATTTTAAAAATTTTTCCCTTTTTTTAAAAAAAAAAATTTTTTTTTTAAAAAAAAAAAAAAATTTTTAAAAAAATTTTTAAAAAAAAAAAATTTTTCTTAAAAAACCTTTTTTTAAAAAAATTTTTCTTTCCAAAAATTTTAAAAAAAAAAATTTTTAAAAAAAATTTTTTAAAAAAATTTTTTTTTAAAAAAAAATTTTTTTTTTCCCCAAAAAAAGGGGGGGGTTTTTTTAAAAATAAATTAAAATTTTTGGGGGGGAAAAAAAAAAAAAAAAAAAAAAAAAATAAAAAAAAAAAACCCCAAAAGGGGGGGGAAAAATTTTTTTTTTAAAAAAAAAAAAAAAAAAAAAAAGGGGGGGGGGAAAAAAAAATAAAAGTTTTTTAAAACCCCCCTTTTTTTGGGGAAAAAAATTTTAAATTTTAAAAAAAAATTTGGGGGTTTTTCCCTTAAAAAACCCCAAATTAAAAAAAAAAATAATTTTTTTTTTGGGGGAAAAATTAAAAAAATTTTTTTTTTAAAAAAAAATTTTTTTTACCTTTTTTTTGGAAAAAAAGGGGGGGGAATTTGGAAAAAAATATATGATGCAAAACTGCTTGAGTTTTTTTGGAGGCCCAAGAGTTTTAAACCTAGGCAGATTGGCAAAAGGACAAAAAAGACGAAGGATTAGGAAGAAAAGGGATACTGCCTTGAGTGGGGGAAAGAGGAAGAATGTTTTTAGTACTACAAACACGTCTAAGAAGAGGGATCTCTAGTACCGCTGTACCTGATTGATATAAAATAACAATGTCTTAGTACCTGAATCTTTATTTTTGGGTAGAGATAGAACTTTTTCCACTAGAATCCTTAGTTATGAAAACAGAATCATCCTGTAAGGCAACCCATAGTTGATATTTGAGTGGAAATATTTAATAGATATAGGAATGGAACAATTGAATCTTCTGTATTTGAGAGCTACGATAAAACTGTTTCCTGTAGCAACTCTCTGAGTACACATTCATCAGTGGGACAGGAATAAGAAAGCCAATAATAATAATAATAATAATAATAATATTAAGGAAAGCATAATAGGCTACCATAGTCATTGTATAACACCAAGGAGACAGGTGTTACCTGACAACAACTTAAATGTACAAAGAAATTCCTAGAAGTGAATGTCACAGTGGGAAGGGCTCAGGAAGAGTATTGGACAAGAAATGAATGAAAAGTTAACTTTTAATAAACACTCTCCTCTGTCAAGGACTATTTCACATTCTAATGAAATTATAAACCAAGAATTTGGAGGCATTCTTTTAACAATCCATACCACTATATTAAAAAAAAAATTAGTAATTAAATCATTTGCTTGCTGAAGAGATTAAATTAAAAATCTTTTATCTTGTTATTAAGCAAATTTATTTTAGTTACCTATTTTTCTTGTTCTTAAGTGGGTTGAATGAGAGAAGGAATAGGAAAAAACTTCATTCTTGGAAGCAGAAACTAGGAATACAAATTAAACCATTGATAAGATTGTTCTACTTGAAAGTATTTCAGAAATCTTCCATGAGGGGTTAAAAAGTAAAGAACAGAGAAACAAAAGAGGTAGCCAGCCCTCTAAGGTTTCTGTGATCTCAACACAAATCTAGAGCCCACCCAAGAGTGATTCACCTCAAATGTACTCTGTATAATTCACCCAGTCAAAGTCTATTTGTTGAACCAAAAACCATGTGTCATACATAAACACAAACTGTAGTTTTTCAGAAGTCTACATAGAGAAAAGTAAACCACAACACAATCCACTTTGTGGATAGTTCAGTCAAGTGGAAGACTTGGACAGTAAGTGATTAAACAAAACAGAATGCCTATGACAAGTATTATATAGACATCAAGCTGACTGCTTAAGGAAGTGGAGGGCATGAGGGGAATTTTAACTAGAAGAATAAGGATGCCCAGAGAATTCAGCTTTGAGCTGGGATTTGAAAAATGAGCATTTCAACTGTCATTCAGCCAGATAATAAGAAGTAGATGTGAATTGTAGTATAGGCAGAAAGAAACTAAAGTTGAGAATGACGAGAACAAAGAAAAATTTGAGTAAATGCATGTTATGAAATGAAGCTAAGAAAGTAAAAATGGATGATATCATAAAATACTTGCATGTTACAAGTATCAATTTGTCTAACAAAAGGAAATATTAAGACATATCATGTTTTAATGTTTAGTGTGCTAATAAATTTGTACATTAAAATTGTTTAGAAAACTAACACAGTAAAAAACGAAGAGTGAAGAGTAAGAAATATTGTGGATAGAGGGTAAAAAGATTGTCAGAGCTGGAGGATCAGGGATTACCCTGTGATATTAAGTTTCCTAGTAATAGTAGAAGATAACTCTGTGAAATCTCATGGACACAACCACCATAAAGTGATCTGAATGAGGAAGAAACCAATAATCATGCTTAACTGTGTAGAGGAAAGCACAGAAAGTCTTAGTACAGCATAAAGTACTATATACAAGCAGATGAGTAAAAATGGGAGAGGAGGTGTTACTGCCCAGAAAAGAGCTGCCAATTGGTTGTCCTTGATTAAAAAAAAAAAATCAGTCTGACAATATACATAAAAGTAACCCTATATTGACTTAACAGGTTATATTTACTAATAAATATATATGTACATATGTGGTATGTGTGTGTGTTTGTGTGTGTGCATGTGTGTGTAAATACAATAACAACTAATGTAAAGAGGACATAAATTTGAAGGGGAGAAGAAAGCCTGTATGGCAGGCAGTATTTGGAGGGAGAAAGGGAAGAGAGAAACACTGTAATTCATTTACACACTCAAAGATAAAAATAAATAAATAAAAAGAATAGAAGACCCACAAATCTAAAGCTACCTGATTTTGGACAAAGATGTCAAAAACACATTTTGGAGGTTAAGATTCTTAATAAAATGGTGCTGTGAAAACTAGATATCTACATGCGAGAAAAATGGAACTCAATCCTCTTCTCACCATGGACTAAAGTTAATGCCACATGAAACAAAGCCTCACTGTTAGGCCTGGACTGTTGAAACATTGGATGGGGACTGTCAGAATATACATCATACAGGCACAACTAAATGCATTTTGAACAGACTCCAGTTAAGGCAATAGGCAATATGGTCAAAAGTTGGTCAATCACATAAAATTTATTTTTTTTTTTTTTTTGCAAATGAAACCATCACCACAGTGAAAAGCAGCACAGACAATGGGTTAAATCATTGTTAGCTTTACATCTGCTAGAGTACTGGTGTCTAAAATATGTAAGATTTATATTCCATACACGAAGAAAGCAAACACCTTATTAAAAGTGGTATTGGGAATCAGAGTGGAGTCCTCAAGAAGAAAGATAAATGGCTAACATGTCCTTTCAACATCCTTAGCCACTGTAAGAATGCAAATTAAAATAATGTTGAGAATTCTATTATTACAGTCATAGTATATATTATAAGGAAAAATAAAGGACAATGAATGCTGACGAGGATGTGGAGAAGAAGAAATCTTACTATCTATTAGACATAATATAAGTTTGTGCAGCCCTTATCTAAAACAATATGAAGTTTCCTCCAAAAGTTAAAGAAGAAACTACCATATGACACACCTATATTGCTCCTAGAAATGTACCCAAAGTATGCATACACTCTACAGAGATATATACATCTCTGTGTTTAGTGCTGCTCTACTCATGATAGCTAGGAAATGGAACCTGCCTAGATGTTCATCAATGGAGGAATAAAGAGTGAATAGGTGGCACTTACAGACAATGGAATTTTTTTTAGCAGTAAAGGAGAAAGATAAAATATTTAGGAAGCCATTCATCTTAAAAAGGCAAGAAGAAGTAGAAGGGAGAAAAAATAAAGAGAAATGATGTAATTATATTAAATCTCAAAAATTAAAAAGAAAACTGTTCAGGAAAAACAAAGCTCTTGAAAATATTCTAAGTGAGGAAATCCAGGTTGAAGAATTTAAGTCTCCTTCTCCTTTATATCCTGATAATAGTTAAAAATTTTAAAGTACTGTGCTTAACATGTGTTAATAAAAGCAGATTACTACATTAGTTAAGTTTGCAGTATAATACTTGTAAAGTACTTATTGACCCTTGATGTGATATCATATAATAATCCTCCCTTATTTTTAATAAATATAAACAAAGTGGAAATGCTGTTTGTTTTAAATACTATACTGATATATGTCTAGATTTGAAGCACAGGATGAAGAAACATTAAGAAATATATAAGAATAGATACAAATAAGATATTAATGACCCTCATTTTCTCATAGACAGGCCCATAAAGAAACAGCCACAAGAGAAGACACAAGGTGTATTAAAATCTTTGTTTGGAGTAATGTTTCTTCACATGTAATTTCTTAAATAAAGGGTTGATTTTGCTGTTGAGGCACAATGGAAACTAGCTATTAGTAACTACTCAGCTGCATGGAATTGTATGATTTCATATATCATGTTAGATAGCTCACTGAGTTGTCATGATTTTTTTAAATCACATATGCATTTATTTGTAATACCATGAATATTATATTAAAAGGTTATAATATGATCCTAAGATGCATTAGTAGTGGCACTAAGCTCCAAGTAAACACTGTGCAGATCTATAAACAAATATAAAAAAAAAATCTAACTGATTTGGCAGTGAACATGCTGCCCTCGTAGGAACTTCATTGCCTTAAAAAAACTTAAGGATTGAAATGACTTAATAATGCAGTTTTATTCACATGGGTCCTATTGTAGAGAATTGCTCATCACCTCTGATAGCTCTGTTTATAGTTTTAGGGAGTACAAAGATTGCTGCTGCTACCATAGTAAAAATTTAATCTGGATATAAAAATTTAATTCTGAGAGGAAATTTAGTGGAATAAGTGGAATGGAACGAGCCAAGGATAGAACTTCAATAGGATCCCTATGGCGAGGGCAAAGTGAACTGACATGTTATTAACGAAAATGAACAATGATTAATCCCGCAGTCCTAACAGGTCTATTTCTGTATTAGATCAGAGGAAGTGAATATTGACTGTTGCCTTTTTAAATTTACTTTACGTTGGTCTTAAGTTCTTTCATACAGCCATAATTCTTACAATATTTTCACAGCCCATCACTTAAATATACCAGTATATTATGCATTTCATTATACTTATAGTCATGTGTGCTCATTTTAAATAAGTTCAGAATTCCAGGGAAAGCAAAGAATCTCATAAATCTTATGAATCTAAAAAAACTGATATACATTAAATATTTGGATATGATGTAAATGCAAATTCAGTTAATCAACTATTCACCACTTTTGAATTATGAGAAGCATTTAGGTTTGTTTTTAAACCCAAATTACTATTTAATGTATCACACTTCTTTTGTTATTTATTTTTGAGATTGTATTTTAAACACAATTTCCTCCCTTCCATCTCCTCTCTCAATCCTCTATGCTCTCCATAAGAACTCATTGCCTCTTTTTTATCCTGATACTCTTTAACATTATCTACATTGGATTTTATCATCATAGAACATAATTATTTCATGTATATACATGGGTTGCAGAAACTATCATCCATTTATAATTATCCAAACAGCAATATTCTTACTAGGTATAAGTATTTGTTTGAAACAGTACTTAGAGGAAAATCTGTGCTATTAAAATAATTTGGATCATGTAACATGCTTAAAAATGATCTAATTGATTTAAAGTGATTTAATGTTTTCAAAGATGGATGTCTATACTACAGGTATACTTATGGAGAAAGACTAAATGTATTTTTTATATAATTCTTTTATTTTTAAGGTTATGATATGATTGTATCATTTTCTCATCTCTGTATTTTTAATGCAGACATAAATCTTCATTTCTAGCTAAATAATCTCAGAAGGGATAAGAAACAAAGTGAAAGCGAAAAATATATATATATACACACACACATACAAACATACATATATATACATACATACATATATATGATATAACAATATATACTATATATGTATATATATAATATATATATATTTATATATATATATGTTTGATCACCTCCTTCCATACTAGCATATAGTTAGAAGAGTTTAAAATAGCTTTAGAATTTTTCTATAATATAAGCCCATGCATAATAAAACAAAAACATTAAATCCTAATGTTTTTGTTTAGGTGACTTGTATATAAAATATATATAATGAATTATACAGATTTAAAATATAATAACTAATATCCATGTATATGAGAAACTAGTGATATTTGTCATTTTCTCTTGTTGACAGAATTATTGTTTCTGGCTCAATCTATTCATCTGAAAATTTCATAAATTATTTTTTCTGAACAGCTGAATAATAATCCATTGTATAAATGTACCACATTTTTATTATCCATTTATCAGTTGATAGACAACTAGGTGGTTTCTATTTCTTGGCTATGATATACAAAGCACTTGTATGAGCAAGTATTCTGTAATATTTGGAAAAACCTTTGTATATATTCTAAAGTAGCCCAACTGCATTTTGCAGTAGATACATTTTCATCTTTTGACAACTTCTGCATTGATTTCCATAGTAGCTGTACCAGCTGGCACTTCCATGAGTTATAAGTAGGTGTTCCTTTTTCCCCAGACACTCACCAGCATCTGTTCTCATCCATTTTATTAATGATGACCATTCCTTTTTTTGTAGTTTCAGATTATAATAACTACATTATCCCCTTCCCTCTTCCTCAGTCCATACTCTCCCATGTATATGCCTTGCTCTCTTTCAAATTCTTGGCCTCATATTTTTTAGCTCTTGTTGGTAGTGGTAGTGGTGATAGTGGTGTTAGTGAAGACAGATAATCAGATAATACTGACTGAATACAAACATGACTTGAACAAAGATGACAGCAATGGACATGTTAACATGGATAGGGATTTGTGGCCTTTCTGATTGGTTAAGGTGGCATCAAGTAGTTCTAATCTTCATTTCTCTGTTGGCTAAGGTCATTGAATACTTTCTAAGTACTTCTTAGAGGTTTGTGTTTCCTCCCTTACAAAATATTTATTTAGTTTATACTCCATTTTTAAATTGCGTTATTTGGTTTTTTGTTGTCCTGGTAGATAGTAAGGGACCAGAGAGTAAAGAGGTTCTTCCAAAGAAGGGATATAGACTATAATACTATGGGGGGATGTAGTTGAAACTAAAACAGGAAGATGAATGGATGTTGGATGGTAGGTTATAAGATGGAATATGGGAAAGGATAACTAGCAATAAATACCTTTCAAAAATCCATATTGAAGCTACTCTTCTAGTAGCTTCATATAGAATCATACTTCACATAAAAGTGTGGAAGACAATACTTCCAACTAGGTATTATATGCTGTCAAATACAATTCCCAGTATGACGAATAGGTTACATATTTTGGGAAATTGACAAAAGGAATTCCACAGACTTCCAAAATTCTACAGGATATAGCTAATGTTATGACCATCCTTCATATCTTAACAGTAAACCCAGATTGTTACTGAAGACACCACTTCTTATGGCATAGAAAATGGAGAAATCTAGCTTCACCCAACTAGGTAACCTTCATACTGCTTGAAGATACTATACACATTATCATAGGTGAAAATTAATTATTAATTTCAACAAGATATGTACCCTGAAAGCTATAATAACCACCTATATGCTCATTGGTGCAATAGTTGCAAGAATGATAAGGGAAATAAAAATCTATTTTGGGGGCTTATGGTCCACTTTATGCAATAGAATCTATATCTGATACTGCTGTTGAGGCCAAGACCTGGAGACTACAAAGGTCATAAGTCTTAGAGAACACACAATACTATTTTCTTCTATAGAACATAGCAGGAAAATGACACCTGATGACATAGTACTACATACATAGATGTGTATCACTCAACGCTCACCAGTATGGCTTCTTACCCTGGTAGTTGATAATTAATTGAGCAGAAAATGAGAGTCTTCCAGAATGCTTAGCCCTGAATAAGATATTTTTAAGACACCCCTGCCCAGTATTCAATGTCCTTAGTCAACAGGGAAATAAAAATTAGAACTACTTATGTCGATGTCACCTAATCCCAACTTACCCAACTTGCACTTCCTTGCCTCCAACCAACTTACCCAACTTGCACTTCCTTGCCTCCGACACTATACAATTCACAGAGCAGTCCCATATATGGAAGTTGGACTAGGGAGTAGAGAATTCTTTAATTAATTGTGTGGGTTTTTAAACTTAATCAACACATAGCAAATACTGTTGGCTCTAGGAGAAATAAAGGATGTGATGCTGTGTAAACTTGATTGCCAAAGACTAGGTCATTTTTGGACACAATTCAGTAAACTACAAGAAGATAAAGATGAATATACAACACAAGACGAGTAAACTATCCATGTGAGAGTGCTTTATTATGTTTTCTATGTGGATAGGAAACTTATCAGTTGAATCAACCAGTATTCACAGTGATCAAAGGAGATAGATTTGAGGAAATATTATTTAATAATAAAATCTGAAAGTTGCCTAGACTTCCCTATTGAAACTGGATGGGTTATATTTGTCAGCAAGCTTACATATCATAAAGGAAGGCTTCTTTTTTTCTATACCCTTGGTTAAGAGACATAAGTAGAATTGGCTCTCTTGCCATCAGATGGTTAGTGCCTGGTTATCTTTGTCAGCAAGCTTACATACCATAAAGGAAGGCTTCTTTTTCTCTATACCCTTTGTTAAGAGCCAGAAGTCAAACTGGCTCTGTTGCCATCAGATGGTTAATGCTGGGTATAAACATTGAAGTGTTCCATTCTACCATAAAATTATTTTGAGACACTATCTTTTTATCCAGTTCAACCAAATGATAACGCAATTGCCTATTGATTGATTGAGAAAAATTGAGATAACGTGATTTCACGTGTTCTGACTACAGTTGTGCTTTTGTTTGATTTTTGTGTTTCATACATATTTCTTAGGACAGTCCATTGGTCTTACAGTCTGACAGAAATGTAACAGTGAACGCAAGAAACCACATGGGGCAGCTCACTGGACAGCTGACAGTCGGTGAGTGTTTGGAGGTAATGTTTCCTCATTCTGTCTTTTATATTCAGTGGTAAATTTTAAATCCATGTAGCTAGATTACTTCTCTAACTCATAGGCAGTCCTGTCATTGCATTCCAGTTGATTTGTACATGAGCTAATGTGGCCCCAAGTTAGTTAGAATTTCTAAAACTGAGTAATTATTAGTGTATACACAGACACACACACCCAATCAATTTTATAAGTGTCAGTACTTTCAGTTTTGACAAAGCTTTTTGTTGAGATTATATATGAAGGATTTAATAATTGAAATACAAAGTAAAGAAAAAAAGTACTAGTATTTTGTTTGCTTACATTTTTTGTTTTCTGAAATAGGATGTCATGTAGACTAGACTGGCCTCAAACTGACTATGTAGCTGAAGATAACCTTAACCTGATGCTCTTGACTGTATCTCCCAGATGATGTGCTTACACTGTGCACAGTTCAATACTATGGATTGACCCAGAGGCTTCCTGAATATTAGCAAACATTCTACCAAGAAACGTCCTCAGTCCTATTGAATTTTACTATTATCAAATAAATATTAATTATTGACGTTTATCAAAGCACCATGTGTAAATATTTCACTCAGTTTTTTATAAGGAGCAAAGCAAAGCAAGGTCATTTGTAACTATGTAAATTATGCATACTTGATATTCATATAATTCTATAATATTTTGATAATGTATATATATGTGTGTGTATACATATGTGTATATATATATATATATATATGTAATGTATATACACTCTGTGATAAATTACATGATATGCTACTGTCATTTCTTGACTCATGTTAGACTCCATTGGCCCTATTTTCTGCATTTCAGGATTTATCTACACTTTTTATAGTATGTATGATATACATACCACACAAAAGGATCAATTTTCAAGTTTGAGGAATGAATTACTCTTTTTAGATAAATAAATAATAATTCCTAAAATATATGTTTTTACTATTTCTAATTGAATTTTAGAAAGATAATAGTCACTTATGTGACATGTATAAGTAGAGACATTAATTGTTTATACCTCCTTTTTGGAAATATATGTTGATAAATTATATGTTTTAATTAAACTAAAAGGTTTAGTTTGTTAGTAGATAACTATTAGTTGTCAAACACATATTTTGTCATAAATATATTGCTTTTTTAATAAAAGGGGCAACTAAAATAAATTTACTACAATTTCAGGAATGAAACATCTCTATGTACTCATAAGTGTGCCTGGATCCTCAAGATCTCACTGTTAATTTCAGTAGCAATTTGTGACTGTTTCAGAGTAGTGTAAGCTGTCATGAATAACTGGGAGGGTTTCCAAGTCAAAATGTACTCATAGTTAAGAACTCCTAGTAAAATAGGATCTTATATTGCATTCAGTTCACCATAGCTGAAGTAGTTCTTAGTGGAACTGTCAAGAGGTAAGTTAAAAACACAGAGACTATATTGTAAGAATATACTGTCAAATAACAGTACATAATTCCTTTCTGTAGCACGAAGCAGCAGTTTGATTACAGGGTCTGTAGACAAATGCCATTTACATTTCATTTTATGCATGAAAAATATGAAGGATATATTTGGCTTGCGTTTTGCCATTCTAGAAAACTCTGTTAATAATATTAATATTATTCAAATGAAATAAAACAAAAAAAGAGAGGAAAACGTTGTTTAACTTTAATGAATACATCATAGCCAATTATTTCTGTGATTAGAAATACATCTAAGTTAAGAAAATTAAAAGTAAAAACTGGGGACTTGGGCATACTGTTGTGACTCCCATACTTTTTTGATTCATTGTTACTGTCAAAAAATCAAAAGCACATTAACTAGAGAGTGGGCAATAATAAATAAAACATCTGGTATATCAAGGTGTGTTGAGGCACCCTCTCAATGATACCATGTAGGTCGTTGAAGTAAGCAGATATCTGTGTGTTTCAGGTCATCCCTGTCTATATAGTGAATTCTATATAGGATCAGCTAGGACTACATTGTGAGACCTTTTCTTACATACAGACTTATATATTAGAAGTCAAATTGATCTGGATATCAATCATTTTATGTGAACTCTAAACAAACAACTTACCTCTCTTGGAGATCAAGCTTACCCTTTTCTAAAATGTGCATGACACTTAAGTTGATTGCTTCTAGGAAATTGGGGGTGTGTTTTGGTGTCCTTAAATGGGAGGTAATAGTTCCATGTTGAATGTGTCATTATTTTGGTGGTGGTGATTGTAATATAATGTCTTGTATTACAATGCACTGATATTCTATGAACAGTTCCATAATAACTCTCTATCATATCATCTTTCTTATGGTAGTTAAGGTACATGGGATGCTTCATGACTGTTGCCAATGTGTGTCACAGATATGTTACATACCATTTATTAATATCTCAATCTTGAAAAGATAATTTTCCATCCTATAGACATTAAAGGTGAATACATTCTTACAATATATTCTGTCAAGCTTTATTTTTAGAAAAAAAATTTGTTGACATAGGTAATATTTTAAATCCTCTTTCCTCTTTTTTTCCCCTCTCTATTCACTTTTTGTTTAGTGGCATGGCATTGATTATAGTGCTTATGTATGAAAATATTTAATATTAAAATATAATACCTTCAATTCAGCATATAGTTATGGATTACAATTTTATTTATTCTGCAAATCTAATGTTACCTAACACTATATTGATTTCCCATAAAAATGAAGAGTAAACAGATATTGAATAGGTTTTTTTTTCAGATTTTATTACTCTAATATATTGGAAAAGAAAACTTACCTCATTAGTAGCTATTTGTTCCATTGTGTCCTTCAAAATGCTGTTTAAGAGTTATGAACAAAACAGAAGCTTGTCTACCTTGAGTATTTCTTCTTCATTACAAACCAACTTTCTTTCTTAGTTCATATAAAAAGAGACCTCTAAAATAATCTAGAGCTGTGACATGTGTAGTATATTAATTCTAAGACTGTTGTTCTACATTTGAAATAAATCCCAAAGTATTCTCCTTACATAAATGCATAGGAAATGCCATATACTTATACTTGAATGTATAAATATATGTATAGATACATATGCTTTATTTTTTATCGGATATTTTATTTATTTACATTTCAAATGTTATCCCCTTTCCCTGTTTCCCCACCAGAAACCCCTATCCCATCCTCCCTCCCTCTAGCCTACCCAGGCATTCCCACCTCACTCCCCTGGCATTTCCCTACACGGGGCATCAAGCCTACACAGAGCCAAGGACCTCTCCTCTCATTGATGTCCAACAAGGCCATCCTCTGCTATATATGTGGCGGGAGCCATGGGTTCCTCTATTTGCAATCTTTGGTTGGTGGTTTAGTCCCTGGGAGCTCTGGGGGAGCAGGTCTGATTGACTGATATTGTTGTTCTTCCTATGGGTTGCAAACCCCTTCAGTTCCTTCAGTCCTTTCTCTAACTCTTCCATTGGGGACCTTGTGCTCAGTCCAATGGTAGGCTGTGAGCATCTGCCTCTGTATTTGTCAGGCTCTGGAAGAACCTTTCAAGAGACAGCTATATCAGACTCCTGTCAGCAAGCACTTTTTAGCATCCGCTGTAGTGTCTGGGGTTGGTGTCTATATGTGGGATAGATCCCCAGGTGGGACAGTTTCTGGATGGTCTTTCTTTCAGTCTCTGCTCCACACTTTTTCTCCGTAATTTCCTCTCTTGAGTATTTTGTTCTCCCTTCTAAGAAGCACTGAAACATGCTTTAGATATACTTAATCTATTCTGTTTAAACTTTGGGTAGAGAGTTAACTTGACAAATATTTTTGTGAACTTATAAAGATACAGATTTATCTTAAATAGGCTACTTAATATCAGAGTTTGACCATCATATCTATAATTCTGATTTGTCATGGCTCTTCTAAGTTTGGAGGAGATAAGTGAACTTAATTTTCTTCCTCCAAATTTCTCTTCTTAGAATAAAGCTGAAAAAAAAAAAATAGAATGAGATTGTTGTTGGGAATTTTAAAGAGAGTACAACATCCCCAGAGGTCAGAATCCTTGAAGGAAAAACAACTTTCTTAAACAAGTCCCAAGTCAACATTTTCTATTGTTTGATTTATAATTATATTTGTTATCAAAGCACTTATTTCTGTATAGAAAAAATAGTGTATGGTTTTAGATATAATATGATCATATTATCCTGATAATATTATTCATAACTTTATTTCAAATAATGTAGATTAAGCTTTTGAATACCTTTGTGAAACATACTTGCTACTCTTAAGAAGGCACTATAATGTATTATAAAGAATAAAGGTCATTCCTTTGTGGCAGTGTAATACAATTATAAAATTTAGTTTAATATAAAATTTGTAATGTATGGTTTAACAATGGGGTTCACTAATATGTACATATACATATATGCATGTAACAACTAATGAAAGAAGAGATCATGAATTTAAAAGAGAGCAAAAAGAAGGATAAATGAGACTTTTTAAAGAGGGAAAAAGGAAAAAAATGTGTAATCATAATATAATCTCACAAACAAAAAATTTAAATGCCATATATCTTGAAACATCATGAAGAGAGTTATCTTTGATTTTTATATAACTCCTTCTTTAATGTAATAGATTTAAGTACATTTAGAGTTACTTTAAAGATAGAAACTTTGATTTCAGCTAATGCTTGCTCTTTAATACAACTTAACTAAAAAATTTAGGTGTCAAAAATGAATGTTTAATTTTTATACTATAGAAACTTTTATAATACACACTGTATTAGTTCCAGGCCTGACCTCTCTGCTTTCTCAACATATAGTTGAGTACCTTCTTAGGGAACACTGCCACCTTAATAATTATAACCCAGATAATTTCTCATAGACATGACCAATGATCTATCTCAGAAGACTTTTTACCAAATGAACCATTAACAGTAACAATCATAAAAGAAAGAGTGAAACTAATCTGATTTTTATTCTCATGTGACTTTGTCCAGTATACACATGAAGGATAGAAATAGGAGGATACATTGAAATGTTTAGCAAACAATTTCAATATGGAGAACTTGTTTATAAATATTCAAAATATTAGGTAGCCTCCCTTACTTGAATTTCAGTGTTGACTGTTAAAGAATTTGGATGGTTTGTATAGTTATGTGTCTTAGGCACAGTGATAATTTCTGGCATCCCAAGTCTACTTCATTATCTGAGTGAAACAATAAAGGTATTTGGGTATGTAAGAATTGGAATGTCATTATTAATATTTACCTTTAAAGTGTACTTAAAACCTCAAACCTGTGCTTCACATAGCATCTGACATGTTACTATTATTCTATTTATTTAATTTTCAGCCAATTTGGAAAAATGAATTCCCAATAAATTAGCTACTGGTCACTGCTAGTGTTGATGTCAAGGATTATTTAGTTGTGTTCTGTATTAGTAATTTCTAATTAATCAAATTCAGTGGTGTAAAAAGTTGCATTAAAACCCTAATTTCAGTCAATCTCCTCATTCTCAGTTATTATCTATAATTATTGTGTGATTTAATCATTAGTGTCTTAATAGGCCTGATTCTATAGCAACAAAAATACTACATACCATTTCCAAGATATTTATAAAAGTGATATGTATATTTAGTACAATTTCCTTCCTTATTTCTTCTTTCCTTTTGCATGCCTGTCTTCCAGTTTATGTTTGTAGGTATAAATATAAATAGTATGATTACGATGGTAGTAAGCTTACAGCAGAGTTGACTTTGGCTGACTCGGAGGACTAAAGGAACTTGCTTTGTCTGTCCAGGGAGACTTGAGAGGGAACCCAAAGTCAAAAGACTAGAATAACAACTCACTAAATATAGAGGTTCAATGAAATTGGTAATCATGTCTACATAGGTAGATTTATCACCAAATATAATATTAGAAATGAATTCACATGATATATGTTATATACCAAGATGTTCCAGAGAACAATTTCTAGTTTTAAAGGGAATATAGTTTAATAATGAATTGTATTTAGCCAGGTAAATTCTCTCCATGTGAGGCTGGAGGCGGGTCTCCTGACAACCATGCACACAATACATGTATGCACTTCCTATAACAGATGTAGAATGGTTCATGGATAATGGTATGTGTTTTGTATATGATAGTGATATGATAGTGATTGTAATTTTCAATAGCTCTATATATATAAATGATTCTGAATACTTGGCCAGAACCCTAAGCAGTCCTTATGAACAAAATAACTGTATTTTCCTAGAATATCTCAATGGCTGTTCTCTACTACCTTAAAAGTAAAAAGTTATTTTTATTTTTAGCATGAGAAATTTGTTTGATGAACCTTCTGAGTATGTAAATTCCTCATTATTTGGAGTTCCTAAGAAAATGACATTATCTTTTCCTTGCATCATATGTTTTTATTTTCATACATGCAGAATTTTAAAATTAAGAATGTAAAGAAAAGGTAACAAGTCAGCATCCTAGATATCCTATTTTTCTTCAACTCTTGGCTCTTAAAAATGATTTTAATTGAAATTTATTCCACAGAATAATTCAACTAGTCCAACTAACATTTTGTGTGTCACTCTTAAATATCAGCATGTTTTTTCCTAGATGAATGGAGAAATATGTAGATGAGGGTTTTATAATAAATATTTAAAGACCCATAGAGTGACATGCAATCTAGTGTTAAAGCAATTACCACGAACACCTGGGAATCATTTAATTGACTGCAGATGGTGTAGGACAGGCACAAAGTAGAAACTTATGTATTACTCTCACATAGGAAATTTATGATTTTTGTCAATGACTTATTTTGCATATGACTTAGATATATCGGAATGGTCTTGAGTAAATTAAAAAGAATGGATATTTTCTATGAAATAAGCTATGAAAATATTAGAGAATACACCAAAAGTGAAAAGAAATACTCTCAGGTTTAATGCTCCCTATAAATTTTAAGTGATTAATGGGTTGTTGATTTTGATCATTATTAATTGTTTAATTAACTCATTAATATTAGTTAACTTGATATGAATTGGTTTAATATTAATTAATCATTCTGGAAAAGTTGTAAGTGGAAACAGATGCCTATTATATTCAAGAGCAAGATGAAAGGATTAGAAATTAGGATGCTTAATTTAAGTAACTTGAAGAAAAGACACTGACATTCAGGTTTTGAAAAGTTTTAAAAGAGAATCCTGAACATGTATATTTCTTGTTTGAATTTATATTATTTGAATTATATTTCTGTAATTGAATTTGCAATCTTGGGTGTTTTCTTTAATCGAAACCTGTTTGGAAATTCAATTAATGGAGAACAAAATAAGTATAAATGAATCCTAGTACCTTTATATTTGAGTAAAAATAAATTTAAGACAACATCACATATAAGAGAACATCACATGAACACTCAAAAGTGCTTATTTCCAATTGTATTACTCTTTTTAAAGCAGGAGAAATATGCTGTCTCCAAGTATTTCTTTACTTATCCTCACTTTTTAAATGATAAAAACACAAAATTCAGGAATATGAGGTTTTTTTCCTGCCGAAATTGGACACAAATTTGGGTGGTCGCTTTTCAAGTTGTGCCTACTGTCTTTCCAGGTTCCCTGAGCCCTTGTCTAAGATCTGCACTGTGGATCTGTTAGCCTATCTCTGCTGAGATGATCTGTGTAAGTCTGCTAAAGACTGTTCCAGAAAGAACTGACCTCGGCTTCACAAGGTCAACAGTGAACAATCTGAGAAAATAGTCCGTCCTCTTATGTCAATAGATCCCCATGCTTTCACTGATAGAAAATAGTCTGAAATTACCCTCTTTTCAAACAGAATATATCCTTTAACATATAGCCTGCAGTAATCTATCATTCTCAAAGGAGTAAATTGACTGTTTGGGAAAAAGGGCAAATGGAGCAAATGATAAATGGTACTTCCTTAAGAACTCATCATATAAATGGCACATTACTCCAAATTACCAGTATCTGTAGATGTCAGTCCCTTAAATATGAATAAAAAGAAATAAAAGTCCCACTGCACAGTGTAGTGCTACAACACTTGTTTAACAAGGGCATTGCCCTAGGATTGATTCTGGTAACTCAGAAAAAAATTAAATTAATTTGTATATATACATTTTGTATATGTATATGATGTATATGTATATGATGTATATGTATATGATGTATATGATGTATATGTGTAGATGTATATGTGTAGATGTATATGTGTAGATGTATATGATGTATATGTATATGATGTATATGATGTAGATGTATATGATGTATATGATGTATATGATGTAGATGTGTAGATGTATATGATGTAGATGTATATGATGTAGATGTATATGATGTAGATGTATATGTGTAGATGTATATGATGTAGATGTAGATGTATGTATAAAATCTAAGTAATTATTTCTAAAGTTATAAAGTTGAAAAACTGGCTGGATAACCACTTTCTTAACTCTGTGACAATAGACTATGTTTTTTTAAAGGATGATTATAGCTTACCATCTTAATTTAAATTTTAGGGAGATTTGCACTGAAGTGCATGTAGAAGAATCACAAAGCTTTGCAATGAATTAAAATGCAGGGGAGAGAAACAAACTGGAAACTTGTACTTTTGTGCTTCATAGTCTACACTGTAATCTTAATGACTACATAGCAACTGGAATTGATGAGGTTGAAGCTTATCTTTAGGTCAAGCTATGTTGTCAATAAATCTCTCTTTGTAGACCTGGGTTTCCAGGTGCACTTGTGGTCTACACATAGCTTAGTAATGGAATTTACAGGCCTGTGTTTTTTCTCTAATAGAAACTTGTTTGGAAATTCCATTAATGGTCAACAAAATTCACAAGTGTACACACACACATTCATACACTTGTGAATATATATTCATGTATGTATGTATGTACGTATATGTGTGTGTGTATATCTATGTATATGGAGCTGAATAAACTTTCGGGAATATAACCTTAGGATTGTTTCCTTCTAAATAACTGGATATCAAAGCTAATTGCCAAAGACAGGGAAGAGGGAGATAAACCTTGGGAATGAGTGTAGCTTATATTAGTGTAGCTCTATTAGCTTACAGTAGCTGCTCCTCTAATAGGTCATTATTCTTTTACTTAATTTTTTAAATTTCCATATATATGTATATGTTTGTGTGAATGTATGCCACATGTGTTTATTTCTGAAGAAGTAAGTCTGAAGATGGGATAGAAGTTCCTACAGCTGGAGGTATGAGAAGCCATCAAATGCCACGTGTGGGTGCCAGGAACCTAGTGTGAATCCTCTTCTAGAGCAACAACTGATCTAAGCCTCTGAATCATCTTTTTGGTCTGTTTTCATGTTTAGTTTTAGAGAATGTTAAACTCAAATATTATGTGTATAAGAAGAATAAATGACATTTGGACTAGAAAAATGATAAGAGGAAGAGAAGAAAATGGAATAATTCATGTCTGTTTATTTGCCTTTTATTATATATTTATAATACATAGTTCATAATAGTGAAGCAACATTATAAAGTTTTCTTCTGACTTTCTAAGATTTAAGGTGTTTTTTTTCCCATTCCATTTGCAATGTATGTAGTACTAGGAATCAAACCTAGGACCTTTTTCATAGAAGGTAATCATTCCATCACTGATCTACAAACCCAGACACTCACTGGCAGCAGCTGCTGCTGAGTCCTCCTCCTCCTCCTCTTCTTCTTCTCCTTCTCCTTCTTCTCCTTCTCCTCCTCCTCCTTTTTCTTTTCTCTCTCCTTCTCTCTCTCCACTCTCCTCCTCTTCCTCCTCCTCCTCCTTCTTTGTTCTCTTTTCCTTCTGCTCCTTCTCCACTTTTTCTTCTTACAACATTTTCTTTTTCTTCATTATCTGGTTCTTTGCTTAAAATTCTAAACCCAGACTGAAATTAGAATTGATATCCTTCTTCCTCAGGTATAATTACAACTGTGTTGAAATTTCAGGCCAGCAACACCATATCTAGTTAATTAGTTAAAATATCTAAATAGATTTTCATTCCATTACAAATTTTCTACAATGTTATCACTAGATGTTTGACTTTATGTTTTAATGAAGTCAGGAATATCTGATTCTGACTCCATATTCTTGCTTTTACCCTATGCAGAAAGAGAACATTTTCGTTATTCTTTCATGGGTTTATTGTTCCTTTTCTCAGTTCACATTTATACTATATGTTTTGTAAATGTTTGCAAACACATTAGTGTAATAATCTACAAACAGTATTTTCCTTACTTTTATCTTACCACAAATCAGCAAGAATATGTTAATTAATCATAATTTGCAAGATATATTCTCAGACACAAGTAATCCCTGCACTTGGAAAGTGGAAGCAGACAGATCATCTATGTCTATATAGGAGATTTGAGACCATTCTATCCCCCCTCCAAAATATTTAAGGCCTCACTTTCTCCTGTTGTGCTATTTAGAAAATAATCCCAAGAACAGAGCATGGTGAGTAGTCACTTTTCCCTGTAGTTGCTCTGATGAACGTCCCTATGTTTCTCAAAAACAGATTCCTTGAACACTTGGCAAGTGAGCTGTGTTTTTACAGATCTTAAACATTTTTGCATCCTAATAATGCTAGAGTATTTTAGATATTTATATCTAGGGAATAAAGCTATTAGAAATTTATGTTAAAAAAATAACCATGAAATTTACACAGCTTTGAGGTATCCTAATCACAAAAATTAAAAAGATAATAAAATTTATTGAAAATCCTAGTGAACCAATTGAACATTAAGCTATGGTAACTTTTATGAGGGTACTTTGAGAACATTTGCCTATACTATACATTTAAATATGTGACAAAGAAATTCTATTCCTAGAATTTTATAGGCTATATCAAAATGTGTGTTCATACAACATATATTATTAAGTAAGTATTTACATCAGTTCTATGTGAAACTGCCAAACTCCTAAGTCAACTAAAATGTTCAAATGCTCCTTAGATGAATACATAATCACTCTGTGGTACACGACCACTGTGGAGTTGTATGCCAGAATTGACAGCAATGGCAAATTATAGGAAACAAACAACCAGAAAACCTGTACATATTATGTTGAATGAAAAATGTCATTTGATAATTTATATTATATAGATTATGTTTGTTTTGAGGAGGCAGCTTATCACAGTGTATCCTAGGCTAACTTTAACTCACTGAAATTCCCCTGCCTTAGACTCCCAAGGGCTAGAAACTATAGGCCAGAGGAACTGTGGTTGTACACAGCATTTCCCTAGAAGGAATGAGAAGAGGGTGTCACTCAGCTTCTGATCACTGTTAATGGTGGAAGCCGAGACGGTCTTATAAGATCTGCTAAAACTTCTACCCATGATTCACCATTCTTAACAGAATTAGAGACAAAACTCAGAGATGTGGCTAAATAAAAAATTGAGTGTAAGTTGTATTATAGGATTAAAAAATCATACTGAAGAGACAGCAGGTTTCTTTCTTTTCTTTTTTTTTCTTTTCTTTTCTTTTCTTTTTTCTTTTCTTTTCTTTTCTTTTTCCTTTAGATAGTAGGTTTCTAAAGATACAGTTGTGGTACCTAGGCTTTGAGTAGTTTCTTAACAGCAAAATTTAATGAAAAGCAAGATTGTACACGGATTAAGCCAAGAAAATGTAGAGAATTCTAGGAATGAAATATGTTGGTCTTTTTGTACAGTAGGATTTACTCACTTTTCTTTCCTGGAAGTATTGGAATTGGCATGACAATATATGATGGGAATGATGAATTTTTCAAGGCTAAAGATATGGATTTGCCATTGTAATGAAACAAAACACAATTTGTGGTCACTCTGGTCTATCACTTTGG
The DNA here is from genome assembly GCA_021653895.1 of Mastomys natalensis. Classification (NCBI taxonomy): domain Eukaryota; kingdom Metazoa; phylum Chordata; class Mammalia; order Rodentia; family Muridae; genus Mastomys; species Mastomys natalensis. The sequence continues at coordinate 32,326 of JAJTUV010001262.1, forward strand.
TTCCAAGTGGTTGGGTAGTCGGTCAGTTGGTTGGTTGGTTGGTTGGTTGGTTGGTCGGTTGATTGGTTGGTTGGTTGGTTTGGTTGGTTTGCTTTTCACATGGTGTCTTTTGCAGTAATATCCTGTAATTGGGTTCCACATAGTCAACTTCATCTGCTAACTCAGTGCCTGTCTAGTCTGCTTCACCATTGTGGTTATAAATTATCCAAGTCCGATACGTTCATAAAGAATGAAGATTTACCAGGTTCTGGCGTTTCAAGATCAGGGTGACAGCATCGGTCTGCTACTATGGAGGCCTCATGATAGAGGCATCACAGAACAGAAGTACTGCAGGATTGATGGTTCATACAGCCAGACTAGATGCCACCAAGTGACTGAAGACTATATGGGATTCCAAGAAATTTTAATGAATCTCTTCAGAGGGCATATCATCAATGTACCTCATAGTAGGCACTGCCTTATTAACTTTCCACTACTTCCACATTACCACCCTGAGAAATAATCCTCCAGCATAAAACTTTGGGCAAATAATCAACTCACTAAGTTCTCACTGGCAGGCCACTACCATGCCAAACCTGTGCTTCAAAACCCCCATATCTTTCTCTCTTGTACTCAGTCAAGTTGCTGTGAGAAGGAAAACACCACATAAACTTAGTTCAGAAACAATGGTAACTCAGTCTCTGAGCACCACAACTAGAATGCTAATCTGTATGCCATATTAAATCTAAATCCTCCAGTGGCGAATCCTTGTGGATTGGCCATAAACAGGGAGACACTAGTTGCTACATCTTGCCCTATTGCTATCTTGTCTGAACCTCTGCTAACCTCTCTCCTGCTCCTTCTCTTCTTCTGTCCAACCCAGAAGTCTTGCCTCCTACTCAACCAAGTGATTGGCTCCTTTATTCATTAGGGGATGGTTCACAAGTAATCCTGAGTAGTAACTCATTCCTTGTTCCAGACAGCCCCTCCTGGGAGAGCAGAATTAACATGAAAATGCAGGTGGCACCTGGACCATCCACCACAACACTGCTTCCTATTATTTTCCCATTCTCTCTTTGTTATGTCCTTTCCTTTTGGTCATTTTATAGTATATGTGGTAGGGTAATAAAAGTACCATTCTGTAAGATCATTAGAAGCTATAAAATTACATGTTTATTTTTCACTGTAACTGACAAAATAAAACCAATAATATAAAGCACAATTATGTCATTCTGATTCTTCTTAGACATAATCAGGAAGTGTGTACTTATTGCTGCTCCTGTCTGCCAGTCTAAGATCATGGAAGCTACTATCAGAAACTTTAAATACTTCTCTGACTCACCTTCCCTGCATCCCTCTATTCTTCGGTGCTAGGGAAATCACCTGTATTTCTGACATCAAGTTTACATCTAGCATGCCCCCAGTGACAATCTTATCTGCTCAAAAGGAAAACAGTAGAACTTAATAAAAATAATAAAATTGATTGTTCTGACTTTGGTATTTTCATAATTTAGTGTATACATTTCTGGCCATACAAAATGATCACTTATTTTTAGTTTTGAAGAAAAAGTCCATTTCCAAGTGGAAATATTTGGGTGTGGCTTTAAAAGTTGATTTGTTCCATACCATATCACTTTCAGTCCAAAAAGGGTGAACTATGTTTCAAAAAAATATTTTAAATTTGTAGGGAGTGGCAAGATAATCCCCAAAACATGCTTTTTATGTCAATTAAAACAGGATTAATAAATGGATATACCCAAAGAGTGGCTAACACATGAATTACAGCTACAATAGATTTAGGTTCTGTTCCTTGGAAACTGAGTAAGACAGCTGCAGACACGAATAGTATAGCAGAATGCTTTTGAGTATTCACATTCAAGGAGTTGAAGAAGACAAGAGGGCAGAATGGGAGAAGAAAAGTAGCCTTCTCCCTTGAAAGTTATCCTCCAACTGACATTGCAAGGAATATATCATAAACACATTGCAGGGATGTAAGCATTACTTCACGCCAGGATGGAAGGCAAAAGAAAAGAGGTATAAACTGCATAAGCCTGAACCTGATGCTACCATCCCTAAACCATAGGACCTGGGTTAATTTAATAATCTTCTATGTTCTAACTATCTGGCTGTAAATAGTATCACACTCTTCCTGACACTGAGTTTATTTTCATGATTCAATGAGCTTATGTAGAAGTTCATAGTGCATCTAGATAATATAGGGTTAAGTCCTGTCATTTATATGATAGTTGTTTCTCAGTGTTAAAGCAGCCAAAGATAATTTTTTTGCTCAATATTGTCCTAACTTACATTGCATATTGTAGATGATCAACTAACATAACATTTAATTCTAGCATCTTAGGTTTATTAAGGGTTACAATGATTTATCAGCATCAGCAGGTGCTTCTGCAGGTCACGACTTTTGAGAAATTGCTGCTGGGTGCTAAGCACAATTAAATTACCCATAGCATCTGGCCCCATAACAAGACACTGACAGGACATTAAGGTTTTTATTTATTCCCTTTTAGTTTTCTGACAAGCTAATGGTTCATTAATTCTGATAAAAAATATATTATTCTGGATGTGACTGTTTTAGATGAACATAAAAATGAGTAGTGAATTTAATGTCTCCATCGATTGAATTATCTCACATGAATATTTATTAAACATCTAAATAGCAATCTGAATTCTGTGATACATATATTTATTTATTATAATTATTAGTTTATCCATATGTTAACTAATAAATATAAAGCAATTCTAGTGATTATGAAGTTAAATTAAAAATTAAGAAAATCTGACACATGCATGTCAAATCCTCAGGCACAGTAATTAGTACAATTTAAGATTAGTATAAAGGTAGACACAGTAAGGCTAACAAAAGATAATAAAAACCTGTAAACACATCATGTATTTATAAAAATGCAATACAGGACAGAAATGCCCTTTCATACTTCTGACAAAATATTCTTTTAAATAAATAAAATTGATGCCTTTAGAATCAAAGCTTAATTCTTTACACACTTTGTATACAAGCTGAGGCTGCATCAAAAGTCAAATTGTGCACTAATGGTTTTAAATACAAAACAATAAACTTTGGAAACAAAGATTCATGACTTGTTTGGGCTTGTTGGGAGACAGACAGTCTTGAAAAATGCATGCTTTGTCTCAGGAGCTGCTGAAAGGAGAGTTACTAGTGACTTAAATGGACAAAAATAATGTTACCACAAACTTTGAAAAATCCCATAAACAAAAGTGGGTCCACACTGTATCAACCTAAAGAGAAACTAAAGGGCCACCTCACCACTTAACTTTATAAATAAGGACACCATTGAAAGCCGTATGACCTCTCAAAGTCTCTTGAATTATCCTGAGAATTAAATCAACTAATACATAGAAGGTGATTTGGTATTTAGTAAATAAACACATAAGTCCATCTTACCTCTATTGAATCACTTACTATAATTATTCAATGTTTTGTGTTTATTTGCCAAAATACACTTGGTGCTGGCTTACATTGGAAACTGGGCTGAGAATGGAAATACCAGCGTGAGGAATAAGCCATGAGGGCATCTAGTGGGCATTACGGGTGATACTCAATTGTCCATTTATCTCCAAATATCTATACATGGTAAGTAAAGAAAATCAACAATTTATACATTATTTTGCAACATATGCATTCCCAGTTCAGAATATAGAATTAGAGAAAGTCTCTAGTTTTTTTATGTATGAAAATAGCACATATATAGAACTCAAATATTAACTTGTCCTACACTTTTGTGTCTATAAGAGGGGTTTATATCTCTCTTTAGGCTTTTGTTTCTTCACAGTTCTAGCCTCTGTAGTTTATGCACCTTCTCTTCCCACTGTGTCTCATGAAGCTCAGGCTAGCCAGGAATACAACCATTCCAATATTAACATCATAGGCATGATTTATCTAAACTAGCCAGAGCCATATGCCATTGTTTCAGAACCTATGTGTCCTGAGCCAAAGTCTGATGAATGTATCAACCTCACAAACACTACAATGACAGAACAACTGCACCAAATAACTGTTGTCCCTTTCTTACATCTCACAGGTCTAGTTGACAAATGTCACAATAGTTTTCTCCCTTAACCCTTTATCATACAGCTATATAAAAACTGTATATAAAGTGAGAGCATCTTAGAAGTTTGATACAAACGAAACTCAGCTACATAATCAAGATTAAGGTCCATGGAGATTAGACTGCTTGTTAGGACCCTGGGTTCTGGGGACGTGGCCAAACTCCTGCTGTTTCTCCGTTGGAGTCTTGGGGTTCCAGGCCCATGCCCAGCCAAGAACCAGAATACTCTTACGCAGTCCCACACCACTTCATTCTGGACTGCATGTTTTTCAGATGATAAATTGGCTCATAGAGAATCAAATGTTTCCTAATGGCTAATACATTCCTCTGTTTGGCTGCTTTCAGTGTTTTATTTATCTTGCTCAGAAATGTAATTTTTTCATGTCAGATAGTTTTGTATTTACTCAATTTTAGTTCATTCAATACCTGGTTCATGATTTTCTCCAAACTCAGAGAGATTTCATATATTATTTCTTTGAAAACTTTTCTGTCCTCATTCTTTATCTCCTTATGATATGATGCAAATGCCAGCCTTGTCCCTACAACCCTGAGAGTCAGTGTACTTTACTCAGTATACCTCTTGCCCCATTCTGATTCATTCTATTAACATATTTTTTCATTTTTTATTGAAAATACATTCTTTCCTCATCTAATATATTCTGATTATAGTTTTTCCTCCTGCTACTCTTCCCAGTTCTTCCCCATCTCTTCTCCCCTCTAAATCGACTCCTTTTCTTTCTCTCATTAGAAAAGAGAAATCTTCTAAGAGGCAACGACTAAGCATGAAAAAAAAATCGAATATAATAAGATGAAGCAAAAACTGTTAAAGTTGAACACAGCAAGCTAACAGAAGAAAAAAGTTCCAAGAGCAGGCACAAGAGTCAGAGACCCACTGGCTCTCACAGTCAAGAGTTCTCCCAAAACACTAAGCTAATAGTTATAATGAACAGGCTGAATTCCTGGTGCATACCCATGTAGGCCCTGTGCTTGATGCTTCAGTCTCTGTGAGGTCATAGGCACCTTGCTAAGAAGATTAAGAGGGGCTTGTAATCGGACGACCTCCATCCCCTCTGACTCTTAGAATCTTTCTGCTGCTTCTTCTGCCAGATTTCCTGGTCTCTAAGTGAGAAGGATTTGATGGAGACATCTAATTTAGACTCTCTGCATGATGTTTGATTGTGGGTTTATGCATCTGTTCCCAAATGCTGCTAGAAGAAGCTCCTCCAATGACTTTGTAAGGCACTGATCCATTCAACTAAAAATTGAATATAATTAAAGATTGTTTTTTTTTTTTTTTTAATTGGTTGCTTGGTTGATTTTTAACAGTCATGTTTGGTTTCACCATAGGTTTTCGGGCTAAGTCTATGGTTCTTGGTAGACACGTAGTATTGAGTGTGTGTTCCTTCTTTTGAAGTTGGCCTTAAGTCAAATCAGCCATTGGTGGGCTATTCCTACAAGTTCTGAGCCACAATTGCCGTAGCGTATTTTGCAGGGAGGAGAGATTGTAAGTCAGAGGTTTCATCGCTAATTTAGTGTCCACATTTCTCTTTTGGTATCCTGTAGAGTACATACCTTTACCAGAGACTAGAACTTAGTGGTGATGGCTTCATGTAGGCACCAGCTCACCGTCTCCATGTTCAATTAGTTGTATAGATGCTGTTCTCAGCAATGAGGCTCTACTGTCAATTTGTGGACAGCAACCTTTTGTCTTAGGATCAGCCTGCTCATTTGTCAATTTACATGGGACCTTCTTGGTTAATACCTCAATTCAATACAACCCAGACCTGCCAATGAAAGTGCTGCCTGACTACAAGAGATGGCCAGCTAAGACCCTGTATCTTTTATTAGTAGGAGTCCTACTATTATTAGGATCACCTTCATAGATTCCAGGGAGATTCTACTGCACCAGGTTCCCACACCAACCCCTCAAAGTCTGCCAATTCCAGCAATCTCATTCCCTACCCTTTGCCTCCATCCCATCTCCAAGCCCATGTGAACCCTCCTGTTTTCATACCTATCCACCTATCAATCTCCATCTACCCATAAAATATATTCTATTTTTTCATCCTAGTGAGATGCAAGTTTTTCAATCAAACCTCTCCTTTTTACCTAATCTCTTGAGACTATGGATTGTAGCTTGGTTATTATTTACGTAAATCTTAATATCCACTTATAAGTAAGTACATGTCATATTTGCCTTTCTGCTGTTGGGTTACCTCACTAGGCTGATTTCTTTTTTTCTTGAGAGCTATTGTTTTGATTGTGGGCATTTTTTTGTTTGTTTGGTTGGTTGGTTTTGTTCTTCTTGTTTTGTTTTTGTTGTTTAATATTGCACCCAGCCACTTGCTGAAAGTGTTATTCAGGTGTTCCCTGGTTGAATTATTAGGGTCATTTATGTATATAATTCTATTATCTGCCGGGTGGTGGTGGCTCACTCCTTTAATCCCAGCACTTGGGAGGCAGAGGAAGGCGGATTTCTGAGTTCGAGGCCAGCCTGGTCTACAGAGTGAGTTCCAGGACAGCCAGGCTACAAAGAGAAACCCTATCTCGAAAAAACAAAAAAACAAAACAACAACAACAACAAAAAATTCTATTATCTGCAAATAACAATAGTTTAACTTCTTCCTTTCCAATTTGTAGCCCTTGGTCTCCTTCATTTGTCTTACTCCTCCACCTAAAGCTTCAAGTACTCTATTGAACATATTTGTAGACAACAGACAACCTTGTCTTGCTCCTGACTTTAGTGAAACACTTTGAAATTCCCTGTCTTTAATTTGATGATGGCTAAAAGCTTTTGCTGCAATTGCCTTTATAATGTATATTTATGTGCTTTGTATCCCTAATCTCTCCAAAATCTTTATCATGAAATGTTGGATTTTTAAAATTGTTTTATTTACATTTCAGCTATTGCCCCTCCTCACAATCCTCCCTCCCACAGTTCTCATCCCACTCTTCCTTCCTTTTGCCTCTGAGAGTGTGCCCCTTTGACCAGGTCTCCTCCTTCCCCGGGGCCTCAAGTCTCTTGAGGATTAGCTGTATCTTCTCCCCCTGAGGGCAGTCCTCTGCTATATATGTTCCCAGGGACTTGGACCAGCCTGTGTATGCTACCTGGTTGGTTGCTCAGTCTCAGAGATCTCCCTGGGGTCCCACTTATTGCGAGTCTTCCTATGAGGTCGCTCACCCTTTAAGCTTCTTCAATCTTTCCACTAATTCAACCACAAGGGTCCCCCCCCTCCTCCACATTCATTCAAATGGTTGGGTCTGCATCTGTGTGGAGGAGCTAGGGAGAGTTAGAGAGAAAGAAAAGGAAGAGGAGGAGTTAGGAGAGGAAGTGTAAAAAGGAAGAGGAGACAAGAACAGAGATGTAGGAAGGAGGATAGAGAACCACACAGGTATGGAGAGCACTTGTGGGGAACAACTTATAAACTTATAATTAGGTTAGCTAATTGGTATACAACTCTCTTTGTATGAGCATCTTGTTGTTAATCATTATCAAACATATAAAGCCTTGATTAGTCTATAAGAATTAGAGCCTCATTCTCTTACTGGGCCCCACTGGATGGCGGAATGGTCTCGGGCAATGCCCTGCCTTGCATAGACAGCATGGAAGATTGGCAGAGCCATCTTTCATGCTGGCATCTAGTGGGTGGCAGGGCTGGTGTTTCTGTCAGCCAGTTCTAGCTGCAGCGTACACTTAGCCTCAGGCCAAGAAACATGGTGACTGAGCTAGGCAGAGCCCTGCAGCTTAGATAGTCGGCCTGAGCCAGAGGCCTTTTTAAATAATTACTACATCTGTCTCAGTATTCTCTGTAGTGTTGGTTTACTTAGAAAGATATTGTTTAAATTTGGTTTTGTCATGAAATATCTTGTTTTCTCCATTTTTGGTGATTGAGAGTTTTGCTGGGTATAGTAGCCTGGGTGGGCATTTGTGTTCTCTTAGGGTCTGGATGACATCTGTTCATGATCTTCTGGCTTTTAGAGTCTTTGTTAGAAATCTGGTATAATTCTGATAGGTTTGCCTTTATATGTTACTTGACCTTTTAATATTTTTAATATTCTCTCTTTGTTCTGTGCACTTAGTGTTTTGATTATTATGTGAGGAGAGGATTTTCTTTTCTGGTCCAATTTGTTTGGTGTTTTCTAGGCTTCTTGCACATATATGGCTGTCTCTTTATTTAGGTTGGGGAAGTTCTCTTCTATGATTTTGTTGAAGATGTTTTCTGGCACTTTGAGCTGGGAATCTTTACCCTCTTCTATTTATTTTATTCTTAGGTTTGATATTTTCTTTTTGTCCTGATTTTCCTGGACACAGATTTTCATTTTGTTCTGAATTTCCTGAACCATATATTAATATTGATGGCTTAAGGGAAAAGTCCCTTATTAACTTATTTACTCATGAACTACAGTAATTGTGTATAGCCATTACAGAGTTTTTTTTTATTATGAGTATCACATAAGCATAAATAATAAGTATTTTGAGAAAATTAAGTTCTTATTGAATATAAATTTATATCATCTTTTCTCTTATGTATTCTAAACATTTTCTCTTTTATAATACATCCATCAAAACATGTTGTAAGTGTTCAAATGGTATTCTATTGTTTGGTTTTTTCAATTGATTATAAATCACTTTATAGATGGTGACAGAAAAATCCCTCTTATAACTAACTAAATCCATTATTATAAATAATATTAACATTAACAACATTGGAGGAAATATTTTGTGTGAAGACAGTAACACTTCCATGGGATAAATTTCCTGTCAATTATTAAATCAAAATTTAATAATTTTGAAAGAAAAACAAATAGTAATCTGTAAGTAATTAACTGCTCTAATTTGCCTCTTATAAAGGTAACTCCTGTATTCGTACTAATAAAAATGAATGGAACTATCATCTGAACAACTAATCTGAGAACAGCTTTGATTCAGTAAAACAGACAGACTCCTTTGGCCACTTGATAGTGAATGTGATTTCATAGCTTATCTTCTTTTTAAGCTGCTAATATGGCTGAGGCACATGTTTTGCTTTTAACTCTTCATATTTTTTTTTTTTTCTTCTTTTTTCTCCCCTCTATGCTTACTTTAGACAATTTCTCATTGTATAAGTGTAATTTCACTTCCATACAGAGTCCTAAATTACCACCTTTTGAATGTTTTATGCTGCTGGATTTCTACTTGAAATCAATGCAATTAATGTCTTAAAAAGTGATACACACATTTTCAAACGTTAGTTAATCATGTTAATTATGTGTATTTCTTTTGAATTATCTGTTCTCCTGAAATCGGCATGGAAATTTAGTGTCTGAAACTTTCAATAGAGCTGATTGGTTGTCTGGCAAACTTCCACTATAATGGAGTTCAATAAAGGTATTTCATTATGTTAAGCTAAACATGGTTAGTAAGAAATGCATTGAATATGGGCATTTAGACTTTTGTAGTAAATGAAACTTGATTAGATTTAATCAGTTTCATTTTCTCTTTGTGAAAGGAACCATTAACAGAGCATCCCACTGTGTATAAATGGAATTCAGCATATTTCACCTCGTTCAGTGGCAAGAAAATCTTCTAGAGAAAAAGCATTCTACTCCTCCTCATCAGACAGTTCAATCTCAATGTGGCTGCACCAATCCTACCTTAAGCTGCTTCTCTAACATCTGTACTTAAACAAAATAAGTTGGGCAAAGGAGATCCTATCCTGAAGTGACATAAGTTTATAGTCTATGGAAGGTAGCTTTGGTGGGCAGAATTAATTTTAAAAATCTGTTTTTATAGTACAAGCTCATGAATTCTATTTTACCAACATAGTTTGGATTATCTATCTTCTATTTAAAGTAGGAAACCCATCTCCCATATACAGAAAATTATATTGGAGCCTAAGAATTTTAAATAAATGGACTTCATTTAAATAAGACTTATTGTAAAAGTTAAATGTTGCTCAATGTTGACTCTACTTGAACAAGCGTAACGTAAGCAACAGATACTTAAATGTGAAAAATTGTGGAAACTATTTCCTGACTATATATATTTATACAGCTTAGCTCTGTAACAGAAATGATTGGGATAGATCTTGTTGCTATTGCACTGTAGATATGGGTTAGTTTTAACGAGCATGAAGAACAGAGCTCATAATCATGAAGAAACTCAATCAGTAAACAGACATTTTATCAAGGTTTATCGAAACTTACATTTAAATTGAGAAATTAGTTGAGTGAAACTTGATTGACAGTTAATTTTATCCTCTGTTGAATAAGTCAGACTGCCTCTCAAACTAATTTAAGCCTAGGAAAAAATAAAAATATGTTAAATATCAACTCTTTTAAGTTCTTCTCATCTCCTAGACTCTGTGAAAATTGTTTTCCCCATTGTTGATATTATAAACTGTAGCTTTAAATTAGCCAGATGAATTATTAATCACTCAATTTAGACAGAATCTTTTAGACATGTTAAAAAGTTAGATGTATAATTTTAATTCCAGGTGCCCCCATCAATGGGGCACTGCCATTCTGGGCAATATGCTTGTCTCAGTTTGAATAGAAGCCACTAGTCCTGTCCCTAGATCATCTGCCATTTCCAAACCTATGAGATTCAGACTCTGGAAGAGACAGACTCAAAAGAATTATCTAAAATGAGAGGGATGGAGAGGAGAAATTCACCTGTTTCTAGAAATAAAATAGTTTTGCTATGCTTAAACATGTAATTAGGGATAATTATTCTTACCAGTTACTGGATACCAGAGGCAGCCATCCAGAAATGATAGCAGGTGAATAAAATATATCCATGGAAATGATCAGGAAATGAACACGGTTCTAGTGAAAGTTTCATACTTATCTACATTTCAGTAAAAGTCACACCATGAACACAAAGCCCACCTCTTTGAATCTTCCAAAATTTGACTATAATAATAAAATGTCTTCAAATCTGGGCATTAAATGTTTCACTTTATCCTAATATGGTTGATTTTATCTATGAATTTTTATACCCTCCAATGTTTATATTTAATATTCAAGTGAATAGAATAATTCTATGTGGCTATTATCTAAGTATGTATTTTTATTCAGTACTGATTATGTTTATTGATTCATCTTTTAATTCAGCAAAGGATGAAAGTATTCAATGACTGGCTGGCTGTACAACACACAGTGTTCCTCAAAATAAATGTTAGCTGTATACATAAACTAAACAGAAAATTTAATTTCTATATTATATTATTACTATAATATAAACAGCAAAATTTTACTAAAGCTAGGAAATGTGTCTTAGTTTTCTTTTTGTTATGGTGATAAACATGATGTAGGAAAGCAATTTGGCGAAAAAATGGATTTATTTCATCGTACACTTTCAAGTACCAGTTAATCACTGGAGGACCTGAGGGTAGGAACTAAGACAGAAATCTGTTGGCAGGACTGAAGCACACCCATGGTGGAATCCATTTGCTACAAAATGATTCCAAATCAATGTTCTTTGACCCCACTTTAAAGTTATATTTAAAAAAGGTTATCTTCTTTATCTAGACATTTAATATACTTATATCACAAAGGTGATATCTTTGATATTAACTTTTAAATGTTTAATTATAAAATGGTACAAAGAAGAAAGCATTAAATTAGGTAGTAAAAAACATGGGCTTTAATATCATCTATGATTTGTTAAAAGAGTTCTGAACACTTTTCTTGACCTATTTTTACCTCAAACTATAGTTAGAGTAAAATACTCTAAGAAAGTATTAGAAGCACAATTAGTTGGTTTAATTTCTTCATGGAAATACCATGCAAGTTTTAAAATGTTTATTGGTGAAATATATAACATATGGTATGACAAACATCAAATTTTTTAAAAGAAATAACACAGGTAAAAAAAAATTTAAGTTACTACTGAATTCTGCCACAGTCAGTAAGCTAGTATTTGGAACTGAGAATTAAATTTGGTTTTAAACTCGCTGGGGATTTGTATTAAAAACACAGACCACAAAATGAGCAAAACTTCTTATATTTGACTCTATTATTCTCTTCGATAAAATCAGAAGAGCATACTGGCTCATTAAAGAACAAATATTCTCCTCTATCCCAGAGCTGTAGGTTAAACTTGGCTTAATGAACCTTGAATAACATAATAACAGACAATAATTTAGAATTATTGCCAGTGAGTGGAGATAAAGAATAAATAGATAAGTAAATGATAAATAATGATAGAAAAATAGAGACATCAATTATAGAACATGGGGAGTAAAGGACAGAAAGAATATAGATATGTAATAGTGAAAGATGATAAATAGATTAAGGATACATACATACATAAATATAAATACTTAGACAGATACTTAGATATATTCATAAATATATAGATGATAGACATATAGATAGGATAAATGATAGATTAGATATAGATAGATAGATATAGGATACAAACATAGATACATAAATATATGGATACAGAGATAGATAGATAGATAGATAGATAGATAGATAGATAGATAGATAGATAGATAGACAGACAACAGACGACAGATAGGCAGGCAATAAAATATATTAGAATTTCCTATCTGGTAAAAAGGAATGAAGACTCCCATAACCATGGGTCTACATCCAAAATCAGAATAAGAGATCCAATAGTGCAGGTGTACTCTGAAGCACAACATGAAGTTCAAGAAGAAGGAAGATCAAAAGTGTGGGTGCTTTGGTCCTTCTTAGAAGGGGAAACAAAATATTCAGGGGAGCAAATACATAGACAAAAGTGTGGAGCAGAGACTGAAGAAAGGCCACCCAAAGTCTGTCCCACCTGGGGATCCATCCCCTATGCAGTCACCAAATGCAGACACTATTGTGGATGCCAAGAAGTGCATGCTGACAGAAGCCTAATATAGCTGTCTCCTGAGAGGTCTGCCAGAGCCTGACAAATAGAGAGGTAGATGCTCACAGCCAACCATGGACTGAACATGGAGTTCCCAATGGAGGAGTTAGAGAGAAGACTGAAGGAACTGAAGGGGTTCGCAACCCCATGGGAAGAACAACAATATTAACTAACCAGACCCCTTCCCCCACCCCCAGAGCTCCTAGGGACTGAGCCATCAACCAAAGAGTACACAAGGTGGCACCCATGCTCCAGCTGCATATGTAGCTGGGTATCAGTGAGAGAAGAGGCTCTTGGTTTTGTGAAGACTCAGTGCCCTTGTAGGGAAATGCGAGGTTAAGGAGGAAGGAACGGGTGGGTGGGTGGGGGAACACCGTTGCTTGTGAGGCAGGAGGAGGGGGATGTAATAGGGAATTTCCAGGAGAAAACCAGGAAAGGGGATAACATTTGAAATGTAAATAACAAAAATATCCAATTTAAAAAAATAAAAAGATTTGAAAACTAAAGAATCACTGATGAGGTCCTGGAATCTGAAGGCTAGAATCTTTTTTTCTTTCTTTCTTTCTTTTTCTTTCTTTCTTTCTTTCTTTCTTTCTTTCTTTCTTTTCTTTCTTTCTTTCTTTTCTTTCTTTCTTTTTTCAATTGCTGATTTCATTGTGTCAGCATATGTGGCATGCCTTCCTTACTCAGTCCACTGAGTCTTCTTTGCAAACACCTCCACAGGCATAGTCAAAGCTAAAACTTCACACTCTTTGCATCTTTAATCTACTCCAAAGGATAGCTATCACAAGGTCATATATCCAAGTATGGAAAATTACATTTTTACCATACTTGCTGCAGGGAAGATCGACACTAATGTTAATAGACAAAGGGGAAGAATTAAATTGCATCACAAGTAGGCATGGACTTCTCATGAATCTGTCACTCTCTAGAGGAAAAGAAGAAGAATGTAGCACTCTACAACGTGATTAGTAACTGATGAACTGGGTACAAAATAGAGGCATGGTGGTTACTAGCTTAAAGGAAGGAATGGAAGGAAGGAAGGAGGGAGGGAGGGGGAAAGGAGGAGGGAGAGGAGGGGGAGGAGGATGGAATAAGGAGAAGGAAAGAAAGAAAAGAAGAAAAGAAAGAAAAGGAAAGAGAAGAAAAGAAAAGAAATCTGGTTAAAAAAAAGTTAGATGGGAGCACAGAGCCAAACCCAATATCAAGTACCAGCTACAACAGAAACAATCTAGGCAGTATATCAGGCACTCTCTCTCCTGCAGTCTACCAGTGTCAATGTTCTATTGAAGGAAAGAAATAATTTAAGTTCCAGAAATGTGATCATTAATGATCGATATGAAAACACTTGGTTTCCAGTGGGTTTGTGATTCTGTCTTCAGTCTTCCCTTCTATATAAACCTCCCTAATTTCCTTGTTTTCCCCTGTGCTTTAATTGTACTCTCTAATTCATAGTATCAAAATTAAGAATTCGTTTATAATTACCACAACTCTTTCTAAGTAGTAAGGCCTTTGGTGATAAAAGCCGATGTCTCATTTGAAACCATCTCCTTAGTACTCACTCCAATAACAATTGCCTGTATTCTCCTGTAGATGAGCATTCTCATGGCAACTTGAATGTACATCAAAGAACGTAGTTAAGTTTGGGCATTCTAGGGTGTCCCATTATGATAGCAAATTCAATTTAATTTCATTGAAATATCCCTAAAATATGTGATATATACAAATTAGGACAGCTTAAAATTGATTCTAGGGAAGTATATTTTATGAGCATATTAGGCAAAAACATTGTTGTGAGAGAATGTGAGTCTTATAAATTATTTATGATGAAAATCTAGAGAATTTATTAGTATTAGAAAAGAAAAACAATTTATATTAACCAAGGTAAGTGATTACCTCATCTGTAGCTCCAGTAAAATTACTCATTCATGAACATGGATAAGAGAAAATGCTATCTTCCCTCTGATATTACAGCATACATCAAATTGTTTTGTATTAAATAATGTCTTTTTAATATATCTTTACAGATTTTACTTTAATGAAAAGCCAAAGAGACACAAATGTGTCACCTGCAAGTATTAGACTTAAAATAAATGTACTTTTCTAGTATTATAAAATATTTTAGGATAGGTCTTCCTAGGAAGGAAAAAGATAAATTTGTACACATAGAAGTGAAATTTAATATAACTCCTTCACTAGATTAATATAACAAAATACAGGCGGGTCCATCAATCATAAATTTTTTCAAAGAAACAGGCATTCTTCTTTGAAGAATGAAAGAACTTAGATAGAAAAACTTTAATCAAATATTTACATTTATTCTCACAGCAATACAGCTTTATAACAGAATGACCAGCCTTTAACCAAGGTGCGATATTAATGATTCTTTGCCAATGACCATTGTTCTCATTTTTTCCATGTTAAAAGCCAGGAGATAATTAGACAGGATTGGTGTATTAATTATTCCTGGGTGCTACAGTGTATTTGTTTATGTCTTAAATCAACAAAAAATTATTATCCTGTTCTTGGAAGCAGTAGTCTCAGTGGTTGTCACTAGGCTAAATTCAAAGTGCTCCTAGGATAGGGAGATCATAGGAGCAAATATGTTCTTGATCTTTTTGAGATATTTACCTAATTTCTTGGTTAATGACCCTTATCATATTCTTGGCAGCAATTGCCAATGGCTAGTAAGCATAATCATTTTTCATATCACTATACATAACTTGTTAAAGCCCTCTAAGTAATTTCATGAACCCTTGTTCTCTTACATTGAGATCAATCTTCTCCCTAAACTAAGGGCGGCCATATATAACTGTTTCCAAACAATATACTCAGAAATTCAAAAATAAGGGAGTAGTGATAATAATATCACTTCCTCAAAGGACTGACCTAATAATTACATTTAATAAGTTTTCAATGGTCAGATACTTGCTCTGTTAATATCTCTATAATAATCCTTGTCTATAACAATGCATAAAACTCTATTTTCATATGATTAAATTAACCACTTTAATATTCGTTGCAGTTTGACCAAAGCATAGGTCAAATAACTACCACCAAAATCATAATATACACATATGTGTATGAACCATAATTAATGAAAAACAAGGCCATGATTTTGAAAGAGAATATGGATTGAAAGAGAATGGAAAAGATGAAATGAAGGGAAAAATTATGGGATTATATTATCTCAAAAAATAATTAATAAAAATAAATATCAAGCTCTTTAGTGATCAAAACAGCCATCATAGCCTGAAGTCTCTCAGAACTCTGATACTATGGATGCATCAGTTGTAGAATATGATGTGAGCATCAGTGTAAAATGTTTAGCTTGCATCTGTTGTTTCCTTCATTTAGGACTTTACATTCATTTACATATTTTTTTATTATTATCATTTACAGTAGGTTTTTTTTTTATTCCTTTTTACTGCTGAGGATATTTTGTTTCTTGGTTGTACCATAGTTTGTTTATCCATTTATCAATTAAAGGGCATTTATTTCATTTCCACGATTTTTCAATAATTTTTGGTGATCTGAATTAAAAATTTATAAACATATGGATCCAGATTCTATTTGATAAGGACAAATACCTCCAAGTCCAAATGGAAGATCTGTTTCTCAAGGAATGTCAAGTGTTTACTGCCTCCTAAATGAACATTTATACTTACTCCATCTCCACAGCAGAATACAGCCAGTATATGTTACAGTTTTCTACCAGTCTAACATATATGTAAAGGCTTTAATTTGCATAACCTTAATGAGTAATTGTATTGAGTCTATCCTCATGCCTTGTATTCTGCTTGATTATGATTTTAATAAGACATCTGTGTGATAGTTTGGGGAGTTATATTTGTAAGTTCTTTGATAATCACTGAAATTTGTCACATATCTGATTTTTTTGTCACATATTTTTAATTTCTCTGAGTTCAAATGTGTGTTCTTTTCTCCTCTTTTATATAGCATTTGCTAATTACTATAAAGAACATTTTTATTTGGAAAAACAAATTCGTATGTTTTTAAATAAATAATATCTGCTATCATTACATAAAGGTGTTTGACTCATGCAAAGTCACTAAATTTTTCTTCTCTGTTCTGCTCAAAAGTTTGAAGTTGATAAGCCATTTGACTTAATAACTCTCATGAATTTTATTACAGACTATTCCTCATCTTTAAAATAAAAATTTCAGCACTGACAAAAATTATTAGACTTTAAAGATGTGACTTTATTTATGTTTTTATTTTATTAACCTATATTTTGATCATTTTATACATACTTCAAAATCATCATTCATAAAGTATTATCTGTGATTCAGCATAATGACTAAAGAAATTTGTGTTTTCCAACATATTTGCTTTGATACTTTTGTATATTTTAGATATTTTAAATTTTCATAAAAGTTCTGAATCAATTTCTTCTGATACTTTGCTGTGACTTAATGAAGAAGAGCATTGAATGTACAGATCCTTTCTTAAAATTTGGTTTCTAACATTTATTCTGTTTATACTTGAGCATATAAATCATTTCACTGATTCCAGTCCCCATTGGCTTCTTTTCCTTTTTAATATATTTGGTGCTTTTATACATGAAAATAATGAATCCATGTCATATAAACTCACTGTCCTCCAAACCTATCCTTTCTGAAACATGCACAATCTCTACCCACATTGTCATCTCTTCATCCTTTGCCCCTCCTTCTCCTGTTGCCTTCCTTCTTCTTCCTCCTCCTTCTGCCTCCTCTTCTGAGTCTGCCCAATCATGAAGTGGAGCATGGCCAAGTCACCATTGACTACATTACTAAAACAACAACAACAACAAACTAGAAAACAAAATATAAGCAAAAAATCCAAACAAACTAGACAAACAGTAAAACAAAATCAAAGAAAGAAAAAACAAACAAATCAAAATAAAAAGGCCATAAAACCAAAACTGATTCTCCTCACCTAGTCCACAGTGTTACTCTTTGCTAGTGAAGGGCTTGTGAGTCCTAGGGTGTTCTTGAGTAGTTTGCCTGCTTTTGAATTTGAAATTTCTAGCATACAGACCTTAATACGAAGTAAAGTCAAGTATTTATGATAAAAAATAACATAATTAGCATTAAATTTAACTAAACCTTCCAAAACTGCCAGTTAATAAATTAATTGCATTTAATTTTTGTTCATTAATTGTATCTTGAGAATTTGCTAACCAGTCATAATTCCTACTAGATAATTAGATTTCAAGGGTTCAACATTTCAAGGGTAACCATGCCAATTCCACAGGTACTTTTATTTCTTCTTTTCCAAGCTGTATTCTGCCTATTTTTAACATTCTGCTAGATCCTACAGTATGCAGCTGGACAGGAAAAAAGGACAAATTTCACATTTTCATATTAAATTTAGGGAGAAATCAGTGAGGCTTTTATTAGTAATGTAGTGTCTGTTTTCAAAACTTAATAAATCATTTATCAGATAAAGATTCACTTTGTATTTCAAGCTTATGAAGGTCATTAAATTTATGGAACATTAATTTTGACAGTGTTCTTTTTTTAAGTACTGAGATATTAGATGTTATTTCTGACTAATCTATTGTAAAGTGCATGGATGATTTCCAAATAGTGAGCAAACCAGCTATGATTTTTAGGTGTGTAGGATTTTTATAGATTATCCATTTCATAAATATTTATATCAACCTGTTATAGGTATATGTAGACTCCTCATACCTGCAGATTTACGTGTTATTTTGAGTGAGAAATGATGATGGGTGGTGATATGTCCTCATATGATCTCTTTCTGGGTTTTGTACCAAAGAAATACTAGCTTCAGAATAGTATAAAATAAGTTGTAAAATACTCTCTCTACTAAATTTTCAGAAATAATGAGCTTTAAATTTATTTAATTGTTGTTAGGAAAAGTGAAAAATCATACACATTAAAACAAACTTAGGTAGATTGTTTACTACATAAGGCAAGTTGTTTTGACCTTTAGTTTTCTTAGGAAATTTTTGATTGCTTCATATGATGCATTTAATTTACTAAATACTAATGGTTACTTTTAAAATTAATTACTTCACTTATCTTAAGTGAATTCATACATGAACCCTAACACCTCAATACATATAAGTCAGTTCTATTATTATGTATAACTGTCTATTAGTCATTTCCATTCATCTTTGTCTTCTTTAAATCAATTGAATCTCTATGAGCTGCATCAATGTTGCCATATGAATCAATCTTTAGTTACTTTTATTTAAAAAGAATTATTGGATGAATATCTTTCTCTTATGATTTTTCACTCAACAGTTAATGAACATGAGGAACATTTTGAGTTTCAAATGTTGATAGGTAATCTGTGGGCAAATATTTGTGAGTTATTTAAATTTTCATTTCTCTTTGGTAGACGAGTGGGCTTGGACTCTGTCTTCTTTTGCTTTTATTATTTTTTTTTATTTTTCCCCAATATGCTTTTATACCAGTTCAATTACATGCAAGTATTAAGGTAAGCTCAAGGCTGAGGAACTAACAATACAATACATGCAAATAGTCAAGGGACAAGCAACACAATAAACACAAATAGTAAAAGAACAGGCAAGGCAATAAACAGTCCCATGATCACTTCTGTGATCACTGTTTCTAAGAGTTTACCAGGATGACAAAAATATCTGAGCCTTCTTCCCTGTCCTAGCCTGAAGTCATTTTCAATTGAAGCCTACATCTTTGTTCTAGAGCTATGATTTAGATTCCTGCATGAAATTACTTCTTTGTTCTAGTCTAATGTCAGATTCCTGCATGAAGCCCATTTCCTTATCCTTGACCAATGTCAGATTCCTACCAAGAAGCCCCAAAAGCTCTCCACATCTCCCCCTTTATTATTTCAATCAAGAGACTGAGCCTGTCTTAGGTCATTCTGACAAGAATGCCTTCCTTACTCATTGTGAAATATGCATTATCAAAAGCAATGTACTTCTGTCTTAGGTTAGTAAGGCTCTGTTCAGAATCTTACATGTTGTTGGCTGCCAAACTATTCAATTAATAACTCTTATCTGGGAGGCCATTTTCATTTTCAAGCATTTACTTTGGCCACCAACATGTTGATGTTGTTAAAGACAAGCTTTAACACAATGGGCAGGAATAAAAGTAGCTCCCAGGACAAAAAGAGCTAGCATGATCAACTATATATGCCATTCTTGAAGCTTGACCAAAAAGGAAATACTGACCTCAGGCCATGAATCATCTTATCAGGAATATCTGCAGCATCAAAGCTCAGCAGAGCAGCATTCTTTAAATTCACAAGCTCACTATGCAAATTTAAAACATCCAGAAAGGTGTTAGACTTATTTCAGATACCCTGTGTCTTTAAACTTTTTCCTAATTATAATGACTATCATTGTAAATTTTAGAAGTAACACAAAATCCATTGGTATTTGGCATGACACTCAAGATGGCTACTTACTCTTAAACTCTGAACCTCCTTCCTCTAATTTGAATCGGATAAAGTGTATCAATCCATTGTTTGAACACCTATCTAAACCCTCTTGTATACTCAACACATTAGTAACATTTGTTTTGCTAAATGATTAACAAAAGTAGCTGTCTCAGCTTCTTGTGTCAAAGCAATTGCAGAAGCAGTGGTGCTAGCAGTTAATGTAATGAAACCTGTTATACTAGCAATAATCAACCCACTACCCTCTTTCTTTTGCTTAAAGCCTAACTTACTTCTTCCAGTACTTACAAGCCTTTTTCAGAATGCCAAGATCCTATAACACTCAGGGCAATAAAACAAAAGCTAGTTGATAGAACCCCATAACATACATGCCAGGTTTCAACACACTAACACAATTAGAAAGTATACAATCAATACAATTTACATTGAATACTGTAGAAGAAACAAAAGTAATTTTTTTTTTGTTTTTGTTTTTTTGTTTTTCAAGACAGGGTTTCTCTGTATAGCCCTGGCTGTCCTGGAACTCACTCTGTAGACCAGGCTGGCCTCGAACTCAGAAATCCACCTGCCTCTGCCTCCCAAGTGTTGGGATTAAAGGCTTGCCACCACCGCCCGCAACAAAAGTAATTTTAACTTGACAATTAAAAGAGCCTTCACAGATGCACTAACACTTGTTTGAAATCCAGATCCTGCCCCAACTTTATCTCTTGCTAACATAACTTCATAGAGAATTGCAGCTAACTTCCAAATATCTCTCTGAAAATGTCCATAACCAGCCTTCCAAATGAAGACTGTTATTTCCAATATTGGATTGATTTCTAGACCAGTCCATGATTGAGTCCAAATAACTGGACAAATTTGTAGCTGTCCAGGGCCAAAGACGAACTGGATTCACCTGAAAGGAGGGCTGGAAATGAAAATCAGAAGGAGAGGCAAGAGAAATATGAAGCCAAAACAAAGTTCTCTGATCAAGGCTCAAATTTTAATATTCCGCTCTTGTATATATAGGGGAAGCCCCACCTAATCCATCCTTTGTTTCAGCCAGATTATGGGATTATGTTGTGGATTATGTTGCAAGTCAAGGTCATCAGGCAGTCTATTTTTCTAAGTTCATATAGAAATTTGCATGTGCAGCCAGAGTGGATGATTCCACCTAGGTCACCAGGTCTTTCCAGCATGCTCAAGGCTGGGGAAGGACACAAAAATTTAAGAAAAATACAAGAGTCATTATAACTTCTCATTTGATTCTCTGTTTCACAAGGTCTAAAAACTCTCACTTATACTCAGAGTACATAAGGAGCCACCCTATAATCTCATCTAATTTCCTTAGCAACCCTCTGAGATGTAACTTCGGAAACCAACCAAACTGTGGGTGTCAAATGTGACTCTCTTGAAAACACACACCCATGCTTGGGTATGTGCTCCCATTTTCCTAAATACCTCTCTGTTATCTAGCACTTAAATTTATATTAAAATCACTTCTGAAAAACTTCAAGTTGCTTCAAAAAAACAAAAAACAAAAAACAAACTTGAGGCAAGTCAGCTTGTCCATCTGGGTATAAGCAAGCAAAGGTGGGCCAGGAACATATGTCCAATATAGTTTCCCAGATGCCAAAGTCAGGGAACTCAGCAAGCTCACAGGTCAGCATCATTCTGTCCCAGCATCAGCATGTCTCACCCATTACTCTGGAAGCACCATGCTCTTTCAAATCCTGCAGAAAAAACACAAACATGCCCTCTTCCCCATATTAAACACCTGATCAGGATCATGCCTTATGCCAGTAAGTGGATCTTTCCCTTTCACCTATGCATAAGTATGCCTAGTTGAAGTGTCCCATAGACACTCAGCAGAAAGTTCCTTGACATTTAATTTTTTTAAATTTAAAATAAAAGAACATGATTTAAATAAATTTGGTGTACTGGGATATACCTCCCCATTTTTTATTTTATGAAGATATTGTTTTAACATTCCATGTACCTGTTGCACAATACCTTGTCCTTGAGGATTATAAGGGATCCCAGTAATATGGTTAATATTAAATCTTGACACAAAGTCTCAAATGCTCGACTATAACAGTTCCATTATCTGTTTTAATCTGATTCCGAACAGCCAGCAAAATATAAACATTACATATACATATATATTACATATACATATAGGCGATAACTAATTATATTTTTAGTTGTTTCTCTGGTTAAAGCAATTGCTGAGAAGGTGTCATAATCACATGCACATATTTTAATTGTCAAAAATCAGAAATATGAGTACCATCTTTTCAGTATAATTAATTAGGTATGAGTCCTCGAGGATTAACAGCATTATGTGGTACAGGTAGAAATTGATGACATTCAGAATAAATCTTCACAATTAGACATTCTCTAGAAATACAAAATTGTTGTGTCAAGCTATTACTATTTTGATGATGTAAAGAATGAGATTGTTTGACTAACTGTTCCTGTGTAAGGCCTATAATCTGCCTGATATACAAATCTGTGGCATTGTCCTAAGGGGTTCAAGCAATCCAGTATGAGCTCTTAAAGTCATATAATTTAAGTAATAGTACGTTCTCTTAAATTGAGTTGTACTTGCATAACTAATTGCAAATTTGAAATTTGAAAATTAGCAGTAACTAAAAAAAGATCAGTTTCAAGTAATTGTAAACCATGAGCTATAAATTGACTCTCAGTATAAAAATTAAAAGCTTGATTTTACAGCATTTCTTTTATTTTATTTATTACATTTCAGATGTTATCCCCTTTCTCCATTTCACCCCACCCCAAAACCCCCTATTCCATCACCCCTCCTCCTGCTTCTTTGAGATGTGCCCCCACCCACCCACTCACTCCTGCCTCCCCTCCCTTGCCTTCTCCCATACTTGGACATCCAGCCTTCATGGGACCAAGGGCCTCCTCTTCCACAATGCCCAACAAGGGCATCTTACCCTATATATATGGCTGGAGCCATGGGTCTCTCCATGTGTGCTCCCAGGCTGGCTGTTTAGACCCTGGAGCTCTGGTTGGTTAGGTATTGTCACTGTTCCCATGGACCCACAAACTCCTTCAGCTCCTTCAGTCCTCTCTTTAACTCCTCCATTGGGAACCCCATGATCAGTTCAATGTTTGGCTGTGAGCAAGCGCCTCTGTATATTCAGACTCTTGCACAGCCTCTCAGGAGACAGCTATTTTCAGGCTCCTGTCAGCATGCATTTCCTGACAACCAGAACAGTGACTGGACATGGACAGGATCCCTATGTGGGGCAGTCTCCGGCCGGCCCCTCTTTCAGTCTCTGTTCCATACTTTGTCTCCGTATTTCCTCCCATGAGTATTTTGTTACTCCTTCTAAGAAGTACCAAAGTACCCCCATTTTGGTTTTACTTCTTCTTGAGCTTCATGTGGTCTGAGAGTTGTATCTTGGGTATTTTGAGCTTTGGGCTAATATCTACTTATCATGAGTACATACCATGTGTGTGTTCTTTTGTGATTGGGTTACCTCACTCAGGATATATTTTCTAGTTCCATCCATTTGCCTAAGAGTTTCATAAATTAATTGTTTTTAATAGCTGAGTTGTACTCCACTGAGTAAATATACCACATTTTCTGTATTCATTCCTCTGTTGAAGGACATCTGGGTTCTTTCCAGCTTCTGGCTATTATAAATAAAGCTGCTATGAACATAGTGGAGCATGTGTCCTTGTTATATGTTGGAGTATGCCCAGCAGTGGTACAGCTGTGTCCTCAGGTAATGCTATGTCCACTTTTCTGAGAAACCACCAGACTGATTTCCAGAGTGGTTGTATCAGCTTGCAATCCCACCAACAATGGAGGAGTGTTTCTCTTTCTCCACATCCTCCCAGCATCTCTTTTCACCTGGGTTTTTTATCTTAGCCATTTTGACTTGTGTGAGGTGGAATCTCAGGGTTGTTTTGATTTGCATTTCCCTGATGACTAAAGATATTGAACATTTCTCTATGTGCTTTTCAACCATTCAAGTTTCCTCAGTTATGAATTCATTGTTTAGCTCTGTATCCCATTTTTAATAGGGTTATTTGATTGTCCTGGAGTCTGATTTCTTGATTTCTTTGTATATATTTGATATTAGCCCTCTATTGGATGTAAGATTGGTAAAGATCTTTTCCCAATCTCTTGGTTGCCATTTTGTCCTATCTAAATGCATTCTTAAAGCTCTATGGAAATGTCTCTGAAAAGAACTTAATTTCTTTCATAAATACAGAACGATGTAACTTTTTTGTTTGAAAGGACTTTGGTAATTTATGTCTTCCAAGAAAAATTTTAATTTAATCCATGTTATCAAATTTCTTGTCATAGTTGTTTATTTGTTATTTTATTTTTGAATAGATATCAAAATTAATTTAACATATAATAGTTTGTGTCTTCAAATTTTCTTTCTCATTTTAATCTAATTACACTTATCAAATATATTAATCTTCTCATTGATATTTTCTACTGCCTTTCTCTTTTCTATTTTATTGGTCTCTATTTTCTCTTTCTCTGAAGTGCTCATTTGCTAAATGTTTGGTTTTAATATGCTCTTCTTTTTGTTGTTTTGGAATGAAACAGGAGTCATAGATTTCTAACTCTTCTGTTTTTCTTAAACACGTTTAAAATTTATAAATATGAAAGTAGGCGAGCCTTAGTACTTATATATTTTTTCTGCTCTAAGTCCTTCCAGTTGATAGTTTTCTATTTTTTTAGATCCCTGAACAGTATTTATGATCTTTGGTTATGACAAGGTTACATCCTGAAATACACTTTATAACATATAAGACTGTAGGTAAAAATATCCATTTTATTAATACTAATTTACTAAAGTATATAGATGAGCTACAGTGCATTGTACCATACTGGGTACCTTGGCTCACTGTCCCTACTGGTCCTTGGCTATAGAGCACATTGTGCTGCATGCAGTATACAAGAGTTTCTCCTGAATGTCTATTGTTTTCACACAGTTTAAAATCTCAAGCTCAAGGCAAACCATCAAGAGGTTACCTAAATTTTACTTCCTTTTTTTATAAAAAAAACATTATTGGATATTTTATTTATTGACAATACGGATGTCATCCCCTTTCCCCATTTCCCCTCCCTAGAACCCCCATTCCATGCCCCTCCTTCTTATGCTTTTATACTATTTTAATTACATTCATGTATTAAGGTCAGTGCTAGTTTGAGTGTCTAGTAATACAATAGATGAAATAGTCAAGGAACAAACAAGATAATCAACACAAATAGTCAAAAGAAAAAACAAGGCATTAAACCCAATTATGTGAACACTCCATAATCACTGTTTCTAAGGGTTTCTCAGGATGACCAAAGTATCTGAGCCACTTCTCTGTCCTAGACCAAGGTCATTTTCATGCCTGAAGCCTATTCCTCGTTTAGCCTAAATTTTAGATTCCTGTGTGAAATTACTTCTTTGTTCTAGCCTAATGTCAGATTCCTAGCCTACTTCCTTGTCCTTGGCCAATGTCATATTTCCTGCCAAGCAGCCCATCTCCTTGTCCTTGACCCTGTCAGATTCTTGCCAAGCAGCCCCAAAGGCTCTTCACCTCTCCCCCTTTTTTATTTCATTAACAAGTCTGAGCCTGTCTTAAGTTGTTCTAACAAGAATGCCTTCCTTACCTGTCATGGAATATGTATAATCAAAAGCAATGCATTTCTGTCTTAGGTTGGTAAGGCTCTGTGCAGACTCCAGGGGATTTAGAGAGGCATTTGGATGAACAGATTGTGATATTATCCTACTCAAATTACTGGAAGGAGGTTCAGAATTTAGGGTAAGGAGCCATCTTGAGTGTCATGCCCAAGACCATTGAATTCACATAGTTCTAAAATTTACTGTGGTAGTCATTATAATTAGGAAGATTAATGACACTTACAGTGTATTGGCATAATTCTAACACCTCTCAGAATGTTTAAACAATACATAGGGAGTTTTTGAATTTCAAGAATGCTGCTTTGCTGAACTGTTATGCGGTAGATACTGCAGATAAATTTACCCATGGCCTGAGGTCAGTATTTCTATTTTGGTCAAGCTTCAAAAATGACATATATAGCTTGATCATGCTAGCCCTTTTTGTCATGGGAATACTTTTATTCCTGCCCATTGTGTTATAGCTTTTCTTTAACAACAACATGTTGGCAGCCAAAGTACATGGCTTGAACCTGAAAACGGACCCCCAGACAGAGTTATTTTACAAGCCAAGGACAAGTAAATTTCAACTTCTTAACCTCTTGGTGGTTAAACTGAATGATAAAGTATTAAAACAGCTTTCTTCAGCACTACAATAAACTACTAGTTTGAAATCAAACATATAATTAATCTTGGGTGTTTGTGTATGTACTCATACTTGTTGTATTGCCTGAGTTCAATATATCCTTAGCTTTGAACACACCATTGTGTCTTCTTCTTTCTGACATACCATACAATGTCAACCAGCATTGTCTAAAATCCCTTACCTCAGATAAGAGAATCCTATGTTATGAATTGAAGTGATTTTACAGCACATACAAAGTTTTGTCCTCTGGTTTAATTATTGAAAACAGTATCTTAATATTTTTCTATTGCTTTTACTTAGCATGAAAGAATTAAGGTAGTATATGTTCTGAACTGATTATCTGAGAATGACTTCACTATGTGCATTATGTTCCTGTGTTTGCTTGTGTGACAACACACATGTGTGTATGCTGTTGTGCGTATACATGTTCATGAATGCACAGATCAGAAGTCAATCTCAGATGCCTCTTTCTATCACCTTTCCACATACTTTGTGAGACAGAATCTCACTGAATCTGAACCTCACCAATGGACTACATTGGATACTAGCAAGACCCAGGTATCCTACAGACATTGCTCAGGTTCCCAACTCCCAACTCCCCAGGAAGTTTTGAACACAGGTCTTTTATAATTTTAGAATTCATGGAAAATAAACAGGTCTTTTAAAGTTTTTCATAGATCTTTTACAATTTTTCTAGAGGTTTTCTGACCTTGATTTGAAATCCTAAGCATTATTTAGAGAACTAATACAGCTATTTTAGAATGTTTTCTAGCAGTTATCCAGAGAAAAAGCTGTGTGAAGAACTAACACAGCAGTTTTGGTGTAAGGGTTTGAATATTGATGAAGGAAGATCCCAGACTCAGATAGTATGGAAAAACAAAGAGCATTTATTCTGCAGATACAACCAGCATGTAGGGAGGGGGGGTCAACCATTCTTTGAAATGGTGACCCCAGACAAATATACACAGGCCTTCTTATAGGGAAATATCTAGAATGATTAGGTAATCTACAATTTCATTTGTAGGTTATAGGGGTCACAGATGCTCAGCGGTCTGTATTCCTATATTATGAACATTCAACAATGTGATGAAATAGGGCTAGTACACATGGCCCATTCTGAGATAACATATTTCACCATTTTTGTGGTTATCCCCAGGCTATTCTTTAAGAGAGGGTTTTATGGTCTTGTTCTGGATTTTATGGTCTGCTCCTAGAGCCTGTATCTTATGGCCTTTTTTGAAATCAGGCATGGTCCATAAAATGGAGGCAAAGGGGGTTTATGTTGTCCTTTCATAAGAATGTTTTCTAGCAGCTATCCAGAAGAGAAAGCTGTCTGAAGAGAGAACACAGCTCTTAGAATGTTTTTCTTGCAACTATCCAGAGGGAACTGCTAAAGAATGTACACAGCTCTTTTAAAATTTTTCTGGCTTTCTGATTTGATAGAAACCCATGAATTACTTCTAGAATTTTTGTAGCAGGATTTCTTCTTGGTCAGAAAATCCAAGATTTTTTTTCTTGCATGTTTTCTGACTTTGAAAAACCCATGAGCTATCCAGAGAGCATTTAGAGTTTTTTTTTTCCTAGTATGAAAAAATGGTTTTGAGCAAGGAGCTGTCTTAAGCAAGGAGCTGTCTCAAGCAGACTACAGAGCCAAGAGTTATCTACAGAGAGCTGTCTAGAAAGCCATCTGGAGCAGAATTCAGGACATCAGCTTATACCCATGATTTGAATTAGAGTCATTCTTTTCACTGTTCCCAGACAACCTTTCTGTCAGAACCCTTCTCCGAGCCTGATCCTTGGCAAATGCTGACTGGCTTGTACAGTTCAATTTGTTCACAGACAACTTCAGTTGTAAATTCAGTAGTGGAGCACTCCTGTTACATCCAGAAAACTTTTTTTTCCCCCAGTCTTACCAGAAAAGGGCTTTTATAATATTTCATCCTCTACTTCTCTACTTCTCTCTGCTCCCTGATTCTTCAAAGGAGTGTATGTACTGTAGATGTGCTGGTTGAATATAGATTTGAACATGAATTTAACAGAAAGAGGGTCATCCAGAAAAAGGATATAATACACTCACAGCCATGGGTATGGATACTCAAATGAGAGATATCCCTCACTGTATTAAAAATGATCATAGATGTTGTTTTGGTTGTTTCTCAGGTTATTGTCATCAAATACTTGCTAGAGAATTTTATGGGGATGCATGAAAGTTTAAGAAATTTATTGTTAACAATTAACAGTTATGAATCTTGTTTGTGAAATGACTAAAAAGTACTAAGATATGAATGAGGTGATAGATACTCAAGGTTGTATATGCTCAGTCTTTTATCATGGTTTATTGATATTTTAATATTATGAATTGAAAATCTAACTATATATGCTGGCTAGTTTTATGTGATTAACACAAGGTATGAGTTATCAGAGAGAACGAATCCTTAATTGAGAAATATCGTGGTAAGTCTGGTTTGTAGGCAAACCTGTGGGCATTTTCTTAGTGATTGATGTGGGTGAACCTATTACTAACTGGTAATCATGGATTCTATAAAAGAAGCAGGCTGAGAAAACCACGAGAACAAGCTAGTAAGCAGCACCGTTCCATGGCCACTCTATCCATTTCTGCCTCCAGGTCTCAGCCCCACTTAAGTTCTTGTATTGACTTCCTTCAGTGATCAACAATGATGTGGAAGCATAAGTCAGATAATCCTTTCCTCTCCTGGTTGTTTTTGTGCATAATGTGTCATTATGACATCAGTAACTTTAAGATATTATGTAAAATATATTATTTCTATGTGGAAAAACTTCACAGAAAATGTGCTAGAATTCTGGACATTCAGCTGTCAAGAGTCTACATCTTTTCCCCTCCCATGTATCCATTATTCCCCTTGTCTTTCATTCCTGAGTCAGTAATGAAGTTCATTGAAGGTAGGTTGAGTTTTCGCTCTCCCACCCTTAAAGTGCCTCTGACAAAGGAATGATGTTGGTAATTCTTGAAACATCACTTCCTTTTCTGAGCTTTGCTTGATACTGTCCTGAATATGTCCCATAGCCTCTTGGAATATGACGTTAAGCTTTACTGGTTTATCACATACAGTCAGTAAGTTTACTTCATTCTTAAGGTAGGAATCTGTACTAGAGAATTTTAAGATGTCTTCATTTCATATCTGTAGGAATAAAACTATTTTAGAATTTATCAGGTAGCTTTTTCAAGTTTCCTGATAATACATTTAAACACCTTCTTGATTCTTTAGATCCACTCATCATCAAAGTTGTCTTTGGAGACAGGTAAACGGGACCTAGCTAAGGGGCATTTGTCTATGAATAAAGTTAGCAGCATTTTTACTATCCTGGGTGAACTGAAGACAAAAGATGTCATGGGAAATAAAAGTTTGAAAATGCATTAATAAATAATAAAGTACAATCTGTAAGAAAAACTGAGAGGTTCTATTAGATGAGAAGTCTTTTTTCTGTTGATTCTGTAGATGATATTAAGGGATATATTGTGAACAAAAAGGAGATGGTAAAATAAATTCTGATGACCAAGAAACTAGAACCTGTAAACACATTTTTAAATTTATGTTTAAATAGTAAAATGCACCAATAGGAACCCAGGTTACTGTTCTCAACAGTATCAACTTTTCTTAAATATTTTCATAAATTTTTTCACCCAATGCATCATCTTCAACCCCTATTCTAAAGACTGAGAAAGAAGGATTTGAGCTTTTTATGATTCTTTTCTGAACATTTTTAAATATTGAACATAATTAGAAACCATCCCAAATTCTGAGAATTATAAGACGACTACCATGTTCATGGTTGTAAAGGAAAATAAGCTTAAATTTTAGATTTTTATGTCTATAAGTCTAACACATTTCAAAACATGTAATCGAGCCATTATTTCATCTACAAGAGAAAAAGCACAGGCTGATCTTGGTTCTAAGAGAAATAATTAATTGAGATTTTACATATTAATTTAGAAGACTTGTTATTTTCCAACATTTTTCATTAATAAATTTACAAAATATATTACTCTGATACAACTGGCTCCCTGGGCTTTGTTAGAGTTGGACTCTTGAAAGAAAAATTAGCCTAGTGAAATGTTAAATTAAAAATACTTCTCATCATGTTTAAATTTATAAAAGTTTCTTCATTAAATTTTAAATATTCCTCTCACAGCAGGTTCTTTCCTTGGCATTAGAAGTAATTATGTATTGATGGACACACTTTTGAATTCTATACTAAAAACCCACATCAAGTATTCAAGCAGCAGAAACTGTTTCCTTCTGAAAACAATTCAGGCAAGAAGGTGTCAAAAGGGTTTTGTATTAGGAAAATATTGGCTCTTCAATAAGTAGGGCTGGGAAAATCAAATGTCCACATTATAATGAAACTGCAACCTTCCTTTCAATGATATCAAAACTCAAAGTGAAACACTTAATTCAAAATCCTGAAAATATTCAGCAATATCTAAAGAAACTAAGTATATCACGAGAGTCACACAACTAACGCCACAATTCTAGAACTGTCCTATTACACCACAATTCTAGAACCATCCTATCACCACCAATAATAATAATAACAATACAAACAACAACAACAACCATCTTTGGGTTAATAACAAAAGTCCCAAAAGCCCACCATACAGGCAACCATCTATCTCCTTTCCACTGAAATTTCAATTTATTTGCATAAATTTATTTAAAAATATTTGAAATATATTTGCACTGTCAGCATCTATAGAGGATATTTCCCCCTGTTGATTATTATTATTGCTTCTTAGCACTTTATGGCAAATTTATCAGAAACTGGTGAATGTTATCAATTGATATAATAATCTACTTTCAACATCATTGTTAATGTATCACAATGCTTGCATCCTAATGTATTAGTATCTACCCTTATCTTCCTCATTTATTCATTAACTACATTTTTAAAGTTATATTTTGATTCTATTTTTTGTTACATTTTTTCTAACTTCTTAACAAAAAGTGTGACCATTAAGTTTTTTTAGTTTTTTTTTTCTTTTAATATAATCATGTGAGACCATCCATCTCACCTAAAGTACTAATTTAGTAATATAGTTCCTAAAAGCTTAGAAAAAAATGTAATTCAGTTTGAAATACTTGCCAATTTGTGATTATTATTTCTAAGCTTTCTCATGGCCTATTTTAAAATGAGCACCTTCACTTTTAATTATAATGACTTCTAAGTCAGTTTCTGTTTCAAAAGATATTGTACTGTTGTCAGATAAAATCTCCATAATTTTAATATTTATCTTTTTTTTTTCACATTTTCCCTCCTACTGCTGTTCCTCCTCCTGTTTAATCTTGATTTTGTGTATGTGTCTGTGAACTGGAAACAACCCAGGCCCCATGCATGGCAAGAAATGCCAACCACTTACCTACACCACTAGTATTTTTGTTGTCTTTCTCTGATTGTTCTTTGGTTGTGTTTCTTTTTGTGTACTTGCTTGTTTGATTCGAGTCATGATCTTACTAGTTTGCCCAAGTATGATTGAACATGCTCTGCAGCCCAGGAAGCACTTGTATTTGCTGACTTCCTAACTTAGCCCCGATGGTAGCTGCAATTAAAGATGTGTACCATCAGGCCCAAATGACGATCCATAATTTCTGATATAACTTATACATAACTGGCTACATCATTTCCTGTAGCATGGTATCCACCATATTTGCTAGCTAGGACAAAATAAAGGTCATGATTCTACAAGGAAGAGAAAGGCATGTGGAAGTGAAAGTGTGGCAGAAAGGAAAAGAAAGACTAATTGAATGAGTGTATGATGATCAGTGGAACTGGCTTTCTGGAACATGTATAGTAGATCCAGGTTGGCCTAGAACTCACAGATATCTGCCTGCCTCTGCCACCTGAGTGCTTCAATTAAAGACACACAACAACAACAACACCCAGCTTATCGCTCTTTTCTTAACATGACTATAAACACATATTGTCCAGCTCTATCATACTCCTGCGCTTACAACTTCCCACCAAGATAGCCTCAAACTATGAGCTAAATAAGCCAACTAGTAGAGTACTTTGTTCTCAGAGAAACTAACTAAAACAGGGTGAATATGATCAAAGCAAATTTGCATGATAACTATCACAAGAAACCTTTTATTCTACAAAATCAATATACACCAATACTCATTTCAAGTGTGAAATGCTAAAAACGGTTGTGATGAATGAAGTCTTTTGTATTTTTTCTTTTGATTAGCTACCAAAAGGAATGGAGAACCAAACAAACCATTGCTGTTGCTGAAGTAAAGCATTAAAATATGTCAGATGGTTAAATTGCATCATAAA
Organism: Mastomys natalensis; assembly: GCA_021653895.1. Classification (NCBI taxonomy): domain Eukaryota; kingdom Metazoa; phylum Chordata; class Mammalia; order Rodentia; family Muridae; genus Mastomys; species Mastomys natalensis. Next base: position 65,281 of record JAJTUV010001262.1, read on the forward strand.
CTAAATCATCCTTTCTAATGTAAATTATAATCCAAATGCCCTACCTCATCATTTCTCTAGAGATGAATAAGGATTTGGTGCTTCTATGGAAACCATAAATAATGCTTTTCAAAGCAAAAGACATTAAGAATTCATGTAACCATTAGCAAATGCATTTGCAGTACATAACACATCACAAAAGGAAAAAAGGAATAGTCACCTCACAAAGATGCAGTATGATAGCATTTAGCTGACAGACTAACAATATATTATGATTTCAATTCTTAAAACTACTTAAAAATTTTTACCTTCAAGTTTAATCTTCTTTTACATTAAGTTCACTTCCTATAACACTACCTAAAAGTCATATTTCAGAGAGAAGATAGGAAAGTTTTCATGATTTAAGTTAAATAGCAATATAAGTTGTTATGTGTAAAAATTTAGAAACCTAAAATATTAATAAGCATACCTTAGTGACATCATAAAATATTGAATGGCAGTGAAAGCATACTGGAAGTCACTTTATAAAGAAGAGAGAAATGCTTGGGTGCCTTTGTAATAGTATTTTAATAATATATAGTTTTTCTCTACCCATGTCTAGCTCCCAAATGATGACTGAGACTGCTAGATTTATTCAATCAAGCTTATAGCATAAAACCTGGGCAATCATTGATCTATTCTAATCCTCTAGGCTAATCTGGCTACTCCTAGCCAAATTCTTGAGATACTTCCATTTTGTATTGGTCTTGTCTTTGAGTTTCAAGTATGTTCTCCATGATGTTTCTTGGGCCAACCCCTGCTTCTCATGGTAAATACCTCTGACTTCTCTCTCTTCCATACCTCTTATGGTTGGCAGAAGTATTGCCCAGTTCTCTCTTCTGTCCAGACACTGATTGATCAGCCTTTATTAATAAGGCAGAGAATAAGTGGTGATCATTGTTAAATAAACTTGAAACAAGAAATATTTGGAATAAGCATTAGAATGTCATGTCTAGGTTGCAACAATATGTGTGGGAGAGAAATCAGCATTTGAATAACACAAGGTTAATCTTTACATAATGCACAAAAATGTTATGCCTACAGCAGTTCTCTGCCAGGAATGGATTATATGTAACTTTTATTTTGTTAGACAAAGAATATACATGCCCTATAAATGATTGTCATTAAAAGTATTCCAATTAATTGTCAAAGTAAAAAAAAAAAAAGGTTTTGTTTGTTTTTGTTTAATGTTGGTTTTTTTTGTTTTGTTTTTTCCCCTTCCTATAAATCAAGACTGATGGTCTTTGCGGATCAGAAGAGTATGAAAGCTGAAGATTTCTAGTATTTCTTTAATATAGACAAGTATGTGAGAGCCAAAGAAGTAATGAAACAAGAAACTTAAAATTTAAAGAAAACTAGAAAGAGAACAACAACAACAAAATAATGTCAATACAAAAGAGGCATAGTCAAAATGAGAGAAACAAAGTGACTAATTCTTACAATTGGACAGTGCAAGTCTAGATGATTCTGTCATGTGGGAACAGCAGTCTCTAAAATGTAGCAAATCTAATAAACTAATGCATGTCACCTAGGACATACACATATGCACATGCACACACACATACACATTTAAAATAATAAAATGTTTCACAATATATTTTATAATAAAAAACTTCAATATTAGTCCAAATATATATATTCCTGGTGAAGGGGTTCAATATTATATGACATATACTTTCTGAGAAGAAAGACAAAACCTAAATGTTTTAATTATTTATCTTAGCATCTTAAAGTTTTCTTATAAAAATAAATACCAAACCCTCATAAATTCTTTATTCTATTAATTGAATATTTTATCAGTAAATGTATATTCCTTCCAGATAACTTATTGCTAACAAACAAAGAAGCAGTCTCATAGGTCTAGCTCAGCGAAGATGTCATCAGGCTGTCTTATAGGAGCATGGGTGAGGGAAAATACATAGAGGCCTGTGGGACTCAAAGGAAGGCTGCATCAGCTAAAAATGAACAGTGGGCTGGGTGACTGCTCAGGAAAGCTGGATCACTGTACTACCAGCAAATCTGTAGGCCACTCAACTACAGTGTCTCTACAAGGTCTCCATCAGTCCTTTCCTGCCTATAAAACCTTTGGGTCAGGACTAGTGAATCTTGGGATTTTTGAGTGTCCTTTTATTTCTTGAGGTTATTTAATGTCAGTGAGGTCATTAATGTCCTGAGTCCTAGGACCATAGCCTTTCCACCAGAAATAAATGTTTCAGATCAGAGGAAATAGCTGCACAACACTACATCCATTCTTCTGTCTTTTACAAAGTTTTTATTTTATTTATTTATTATTATTCATTCATTCATTCAGTCAGTCAGTATCTTCACTTAGAGGACTTCATAAATGAAGGTTGTATTAGTATCATTTCTGCCTCCCTCTCCTTTCTCTAATTCCTCCCATGCTCCCCACCACCTCATTGTCAAATTTATAGCCCCTTAGTCTTTAATTACTGCCATCACAAATATATGCACACATATTTAAAATTTTAAAAACAACCCGCTGAGTTTGTGCAGTGTTGCCCATATGTGTATGTGTTTAGGGCTGAGAGCTTGGCTTTTACATTTTCTCTGTTTCCTTTCGCGGAGACTTGAAAGGGATATAAAAGATTCATTCTTCTCTTCTCTGTATAGCTGAATGTGTGGCCACCGTGCCATGGCAAGAATCACCTATTCTCAGCACTTTGTTGAATTAGTCTCAGCAGTATCCGCTGCCCACTCAAAATATAAAGGAGAAAAAAGAAAAGGTTCCCTCCATCATACGCTCTGAGTGTAAACACTAATGTAGAGGAGGCAATTCCACAGGCACATGATATTCTTTAACAAAACAGTAGCATTTGCTTCTCCACTGGTGGTTCTGACCTTCCCGCCCAGGGGCTTTTGCCCTGGCCTTCAGTACCAGATACAAAATCTTTCCTGGGGAATGCATATTAAATCCAATTGCAAAACAGTTGGTTGTACTCATAATAGCTATCTCACAACTGAATTAACAGGCAAACAGTGCTGGTTATGTTGTTAGTAGAGTATGGAGGAGCTGTGACCCAGAGGATGGGCAGTGATAGTTCTTTCTTTCCCAAAGCCCTGTGTATTCCCTTCTGGGTTTACAAGCATCAGCCAGAGGGAGGTGATTCTCGTTCTTTGCTCTTTGACTTAATTCAGATCCTACAGCCAAATCATGTTGAATCATTAATGAGGAGCTGTACAAGAAGCAATACAACAGTCATTCCCCTCATTGTCTTCCGTCTTCCCCTCACCCTTGTTTGTTTTTGTCTACCATAGGGTTGGGTGTAGCAGAACCTAGAGTCCTCTTGAACTCAGTGGCTAAGGATGACTGTGAGACAAAAAGATCCTCACTGTGTAATAGCAAATGCAAATAATAACAAAAGTAAAGGAGTTTTCAAAATCCAATTCTACTAAAATGAAATATCAACATAGAGAAAGGTCAGAATTGCTGGAGAGAGTGGTTTTAACATGTCAGATCATGAGACATCCCTACATCCTTTTACCCATAGGCTCTTCCTACTCTTCTAACATAGCCCCCATGCCAAATTCACTACACAAACCTTTATCTATTGAATATCCTAAGATTTGAGACTGCACCTTTCTCATCCAAGCCTCAGTAATGTATCAGACAGCCTATAACATTTCAGCTCCCATTTTTCTAAAGCAATCAGGTACCACTTGCCAGACAGAAAAGAGGGGAACCCAAGGTCTCCTGTTTATTTTTAATGCATTGAAATTAGATATAATTTTCTAAACTTATTATGAAAATGGATCACAGCAATATACTTCTTACAATGATCTTGAACCCCTGATCTTTCTTCTTTCATAGCCATAGCCCTGAGATTTCAGAAACAAAACTCATGCCAAGTTTTGCAGTAAACCTATTATTACATATGAGGCCTGAAATTCTCCCTGACCAATAACTTAAAATGAAGTAACACATGCCTGGTACTGAGATTCTCACCCAACAATATCGTGATTCCTGACAGTGCTCTTTTCCACCTATATGATTCAGAAAGTATGAAGGTCTGAATTAAAGACCTGTTTCACACGCCGCACACACACACACACACACACACACAGAGAGAGAGAAAGAGAGAGACAAGTGAGAGACAGAGGAGAGACAGAGACACAGACAGACAGACAGAGACACACAGAGACACAGAGAGACAGAGAGGAGAGAGACAGAAAAACAGAGGCACATACACATGCAAAAATAAAAATTAACACATGAAATAAAATGTTTATTATTGCAGCTAAAAGGTGTTTGAAAATCGCACACATAAGTAATAAATTGGAAAATGAGAACAATAAAAATTAATTTCAACAGAAGTTAAACTGCTAATTCATTAAATTTAAACGAACAGACCCAAATAAGCAGATTTTTAAATATTAATGAACACAAAATATCTGATCTACCTCTGAGCGATAGATAATTCATAAAAATTATACAATTGAAAAATGTATCATTCTGCAGACTAAGCTTTATTCATTGACAAGGACAGAGAGGCATGGGCCTAAGGCATAGTGACAATATGAACTCCAACAAGTTGGTACTAACAGCTGTCCTTCTAGTAGGTGTTAGACAAAAGTGTGTATTTTTATATGCAGGCTTTTAAGTTAATTTTTAAAGATGTATCTATTTTTATTTTATGCTTATGAATGTTTTGTCACTGTGTAAATGCACCAAGTATGCATAGGGCAGATGGCTAAGGAGCCCTTGAAACTGGAGTTACAGATTGTTGTTAGCCACCTTTTGGTATTGGAACTAATATCTCATTCCTCTGCAAGAGCAACAAGTGTTCTTAAGGACATGACTCTGCCGCCCATTTCTTAGCTGATTTTTTAAAATACAAATGAAGATCCAGAGGCTTGATAGTATGAATTATAAGTAAGGAAGTGATACAAATGGTTACAAATAACAGAATCCATCACAGATAAGAAGTAAACCTTTACTGGGGAGTAAGTGACTCAATACAAACTTAGATTAGTAGGATGTTGATGGATATTATTAGGGACAGAGGCAATCCCCTGAATTTGAGCATTTTCAATGCTACATTAGTTCCTGGAAACCAATGGGCAGTTCTGGCCTTAACCCATGTGTCAGTGGCTGTGGGAGGAGGGACAGTCTTAACTGTCAAAGGTTCCCAGGAGAACTACAAATTCAAAGACTTCAGAGTTAGGATTAAAGAATCCTCCAGCAAGGCGAGAGGTTGATCATAGTCTTTCCCACATGACAGATGTTTTCGTATTCATTTAATATATAAGTGGTGTGTGTGTGTGTGTGTGTGTGTGTGTGTGTGTGTGTACATGTTTGGGAATATTCACACATGGCATAAATTTTTATTGAGAAGGGATGGTGCAATCAGTCCTTGGCTGCACCTTTGCTTATGGCTGCTGACTGTTGCTCAGATTGTCCCACTTATTCTAGGTATGGATGTGAGTCCGCACCCTCTTGATGAACATGGGGGCACACTTGTACCTGCCTATCTTAAGGAGCTCCAGGTAGACTACTCATAGGCTGCAAAGAGCACACCTCTGAATATTGATCTACATGAACTTGGTGTGTTTGGTGATGGTCCCTCAGTGCCAGCTGGCTCACATCCATTTTCATTTGTGGTCCTTGTTGACACCTGTAAACAGCAGGTACCGCAGAGCCCTGGATGTCCAATGGTGACTGACGTTGTTTTTTTATTTTAAAAATTATTCCTATACCTCATGGAAATTTTAATAAGAAATTTCTGATTGAAGAATTTTGAATCTAGTTTTGCCATGGAAATTTTTATACTCCTTTTTTTTCAACTGACATTTTTTAAATTAATTTTTATAGGATATTTTATTTCCATTTCAGATGTTATCCTTTTCCCCATTTCTATACTCTTAATAATCTTCAAGAACATGGAAATGTTGATTACATATATGAAATTAAAGTACAGTAATGTAGGATGTGATAACAGATTATACAGTTGTTGAGAAAGACACATAGGAGATAGGAAGACATAACCACATAGATCACTGTATACTTTTCTTTGAATCAGTCTTAAAGGGAACCTAGAAATGTCTTTCAAATGTATTGTTTAAGCATCCTTGGATGTTCTTGTCAAGGGAAAATTTCCAGTTCTAGTATTTTACCAATCAATATGAAAAATGAAAAGATGATAGCTTATTATTGTTTTATTATACTTAATTCAATTGTACCTTTGGGCAACTGGATCTTGTCTAAAACAATGTGATACTAGACATACACAATTGAGGTAACCAAATATATTTCAAATATATTAAGTTCAGTATCAAGATTTTAAATATATTAGTGTTAAATATAAATAGTCCTAAAAACTGATTATATCTCCAATTATATATTTTTACTTTTTTATTTGTAGATTAAAAAGGCAATGTATATAAATGTGATGCTATATAATTATTTTCTGATATGAAACATTTATTTACTATCAAGTCATTGTTAATTACTTGCAATTTTACCATCTGTAATTATGCTAATATAGTGAATAAAGTACAGTCTGAAGTATTAATTTTATATCTGTTTTTCAATTGGATGATTTTTGTATGCATTAATTTATGGCTTAGATGATTCTCATCTATTCTGCATGCATAAATATTATGTAATTTGCTTATTTGCCTTTGCTCATTTAAAGTTAATGAATTAAAATTTTAACTCCCTTTGCCAGAGCCAGGCACTACTCTACAGAAGTTTCTAATAGGTTATTTCTAATAGTTTATTTGTAATACCTTGTGTGACAACCAGTATATAGATTATATATTATAATATATTTTAATATTTGTATAGAACTTCTGAATAAAGACTTTCCTCACTATACTTAGAAAGTTCTTGGTATTCTGTGAGTGTATATAATGTCTTCATGTGTGTGTAATTAACTAGTGCATGTCTGTGCCATCAAATACAACTTAAAAATCAATTTAGGACAGAAATTGAGTGTAATTGAAGATGGTAATATGTCATAAATGTTAAAGTTTTATGTGTTAAAGATCTACAATAATTTTCAGATCATTGGGGCTCAATGTGTACTCAAGTCTCTGGGAGACACATGTAAACACTGAGATATATAAACCTAAAAGTCAAATTTGTCAACACATTGACCTCAGTGTTTTGATTCTCACTCAGTTAAGTTACTACTGTATAATGACTAATGCCAAAACATACATTAGACCATGAATAGATGAGAGCATTCAAACGACTCCCACCCTCTGAAATAATATTCAAAAAACCAATATGGTGACCAAAGATAGTAAGTCTTCAATGTTTTTTCTATATTTTCATTAAATTCTGTAAGAACAGTTATTCATTTAAAAAATAAAAGATAAATGATTATCACTTTCTGTACTTGTTTTCATTTGCTGCAAAAAAAAAGTTTCTGATGAAGGTTGAAAACTACATTGTGAGTATAAGGGTAAATGTTCATATATTCTTGATAGGGATTATGCTGGTTTAATAAATTAATGGTAGGAGATTCACCTCCAATTAACATGTATTCACTAGCACACCAATTGCTTCTTCAACGCTACATGGTCATTAACAATTAGTCTTTTTATTTGTTTGTTGGTTTGTTGTTTTAAAAAAATGAGTTCATTAATTTGAAGGAGAGTAGGAAGAGGTGCATGGGAAGGTTTGGAGAGAGGAATCAAATGGAGAAATAATTAAGTTATAATCTCAAAAGTTAAAAAAAAAAATCTTTCCAAAAGATACAATACTTTAAAGATATAACTCATGCTTTTTTAATCAGTCTGCCCAAGAGAGGAGTATTAATTTTGCCCTATTAAACATAGACTTAGTTGAGCATTTTCAAATTCTCTCTATATATAATACCAAAATATAGGAAAAACATACACCCCATTCTCAACATAACGGGTTTTTTTATAATTTAACTATGAATTATATTATTTTCTCCTTTCTGTTTTCTCCAAAAGTCCCTCCTTTTGACCACAACCACACTCTTTCTTTAGTTCATTAGTTAAACTTGTTTAATGTTTCTTGGACACAATGACCTTAAGAACGTGTCACTTCCTCCAGCCTATGGTGAGTTGTGGGAGGAAAACTCAGCTAGGATTGAGGACAGGGACCAAAAAGGGATGGAAACAGGGAAGAGTTGAAAATTCACCAGCTAGCATTTGCCTACTAAGTGTCACTTGAAAACAAATATAATACTGAATAGGAGGATGAATTGAACTATAAATGCCTGTGGTCCTGAGTGGGTAGGGTTTTACTTAAGAATTAGCAAAACTTAGATGATGCATTTGTAGAACAAAAATGGGAGGCACATATGAAAATGTGGAAAGTCAAATAAAAAAATCAACACTGTGAAAAAATGTCCAACTTTCCCAGTGTTTAAGGAATCTCTTTGTCAGCTGAAACTTATCTATAATCCAGGTAGATCTGTGCTCTGCATGCCTTCTAACTTGTGAGTTTTTCTAAATATGGAAGTTGATCTTAGAATTTTTGGGTGGATTGATGAGGATAATTTAACAAAAAAATGAAAATTATTTTCTGTTTCTACCTTGAATTGCTCTTTAAAGCACTAAAGTAGTTTATATTTCAAAAATAGGGAAAATCAATTATTAAACTATATTATCATAGAAAATAAAGTAGGGCCAAACTTTTAAATTCATTGACATTAAAGGGGTAAGAAGATATCTACACTAAAGTTTATGGAATGTGGGGTAAAGAGATACTAATTACTGGTGTTTTAGAATAAGCAGTAAGGTAGCAAGGTGGGCATAGTGTTCTGCACTGTAGAGATGTGAATCATTGAGGCCCCATTTATTGAGCATCTACCATGTGCCAGGTGAAGGGAATAACTAACCTTTGCCTCCAGTGGACATCAAAGCAAATATTGCCTCACCTGTTGGTATGCCAGGTGTTTTGATCTGGCTGAGCCCAAACTAATATGCATGACCATTTAATCTAATCTGGAAACATTCACTGAAATCTGAGGGTATTGAAATAGGGTAACCACTTAAAAATGTTAATTGAGATGTAAAACATGCAACAGAGATGAGCAAGAAGACCAATGTGTGGATCTCTTTTCTCTTTATGAGAAACAGTGTATGCTAATGCTGTTCTACATACCAACTTCAGTTTCAAACCTTCCCTCTGACTGCAGGAGCTGAGGCTGTTGAGGCACAATGTAAAAGATTTGAAGTGAGAGCAAGTGAAGACGGCAGGGTGCTGTTTTCTGCAGATGAAGAAGAGATCACTATTGGGCTGAGAAGCTAAAGGTTACAGGTACTGTAATGGAGATCTCTCTCTCTCTCTCTGTTTAATCTAATTAAAGCATACACAATTGCAGAAAAGATTCTTTACATGACATTTGACGTCCTTCCTGAAAATTGTATCTACCATATTATCATACCTCATTTAGTATCCAAATAGTCTTCAAATAAAGTTAATAGCTGTGGTTAAAGAACAGAGTCTAGAAAGCCTTATTACTGTTCAAAATGTAAATCTGTGTCACTCAGCTAAAAGAAACAATGGGCTAGGTAGTATAAGAATATATGATTAAAGATGAAATATCAAAATTAGAGGTACCATTATCTATTCTTCTGTTTTCCATCCTTCTTGAGTATAGTTTCCTCCTATGTGAACCTTCCATGTTTATATAGCTTTTTTGTATATCTACAGTTCATATATATATATATCCCCAACTTACAGAAAACCAGACATGGATACCTAAAAACTTATGCTAAATCCTTCCTTACTTCTTTACCAGGATACCATTTACTAACTGCGGAACAGCTTTGTTCTTGCTTCTGACACTTAAATATCAAAGACAAATATAGTTTATAATTTCATGTGCATAGGAGAGAAAATTGGGCAGAGCACAGAATACAATATGAAGGGATTGACTGGTATCCTCTCAGATACTTTAAAGCAGAACCCTAGTCTTCTTGACAAATAACACTACAAAGAGACACCGACTCCAGGGTGCTCCATATAAATTAGGTAACTATTCTGACAAGACTTCAAAGTACATGTGACAAAAGATCTGTGTGAACTGTAAATTAGTTTTCTATTTAAGTTTTCTATTTAAGCAATATCCAAAGGAAATAAAATTAAGATGATTCTTTCCACACTTTCTTTCACTTTATGAATGATGTCATTTTTTTTCCAATGGACTTTTATTTCAGACAGAAGTAGATGATTTCAACAATGGTTATGTTTATATATCTGAAACAAAATCACTTTCATGGTTCTAAAGATTTTAGGATATTTATATTTTGGCTACTTAGGGTACTGGTGGATATATATTAAAGGTTCCCCTCTGACTTGAACATAGCTGTCTTAATTTTCCATGTGGCAAGAAAATTTATGATGACAAAATAAACAAGCAAAATAATGAACAACAATTTGATAGATGTAAAGAATTTGTCACATTGTTTTAGAGGTTTGGCATTTTATGATTGCATTTGGATAGCTCCAAACTTTTAGAGCAGAGATCATGCTTAGACTCACAGCAGACTGTGATGGGAAAGTGATACTCAGTTAAGGTGGAAAACAAAGTCATGAAACGGAAAAGATCATGGGGATGAAAAATATATCCCTCAAAATAATTTCCATAGTGACCTATAGCTAGCCAGGCTCCAAATTCATCCTTCAATCCATCTACCTTCAAATTTATCCATCAATTAATCCCTGAGAATATAGTGCCCTTAAAGTGATCAGTTCTCAGTAAGCCTTTAACAGATAAATTATCAGGGTGCAATTTTAGATTCAAACCATAATAAAACAACATTGCTGCTCGATTGTCATAATAGATAATTGTTTACTCAAGAATCATAATTAATTTATTCTGAATGGACTAGTTTTGCTTGGTAGTAATTTCCCTGAGGTTATCTAATTATGTATCTGTTCTTAACATTCCTGAATAAAAGAGAGTTTTAGATTTTAGTTCAAAATTATCCCTTAAAACTCTGTTTATTTTGTATTCCCTACTATGAGGTCAAGAAATCACCTAAGGCAATTATCTTCTGAGACCCAGTAAGCACATAAAGAACATGAATCTTTCTACACAGCAGACTCACATTCAACAATTTCAGGCTGCATCCATCAAACACAATCAGCACTTTCATTTGTAGTCCACATAGAATAGCATCCTAGCAAACAAAGGGAAGGTAAACGATAAGTCTGACTTTGGAAGGTGAATGTCTTCAAGTTAAAGGAAAACTATTAGTTTGACGCAGACATCTGTTTTTTGCCTTAGCAGAAAGCAGAATGTAGTGAAGTACATGAGGAGAATGTATCTCTCTTGTCTCCAAATGACAGCAATTAAAAGTGGCAGCCTATAAGAATAGAGAAATCCAACTGCATGTACCCTGTGCCCTCCTGTTTGTTTGAAAGCCAAGAGCATCTCACCTCTATGTCTTTCTAATGGAATGATTGGAAGGATAGACAGGTTCCAGGGCTTGTTTGACAACACAAGAAAGGATTTTCTGAAGGGCTGTCTTTTAAATTAAACAGTGTGCTGCTGGGCTGGAATCAATATTTTCTGGTTTGTTTTTATTACCTGGCCTTCGTTTTTCCATTCCTGTCTATTACATTAGCCTACTGTGATGAGGTCAGCTTTACAATCAGCCTTTCCTTTGTTCTTCAGAGCTGTCCAAATCTGAGAATACGGTACCACTCTGGCACCAGGAAGAAACAGTTTGTCTGAGAAGGTGCAGGAGAACTGGCTGTGTTGCTTGATAAGAAATGTGATGTATGGTCACTTAATTTCCTCTAGGACACTTTTCAGGTTTATACACTCGGAGTAATCACTGTGCTCAGTTTTCCAGTTGTTCCTTAACCTTCCTAGTGAGGGGAACTTCAGAGACATTAGACAATACTGTTTCATGCCCCCTCTAAATTTCTAAATGAAAATGATTACCAGTTTTGAAGTAAGTATGCAGTTCACAGCCATTGTCACAAATGAGCTGTCTTATCAGAGGACTGTGCTGCCAGACATTTTCCATAGCTTATTTTCCCCTAAGGTCTGTTAAAGCAAATATTGAAAGTGCAACTGACTAATGTGAAGTATGTAGAAGTTCATAATGAAAGGCAACTCATTTTAATTGTATTTGAATTTCATCATTTAAAAATACCTATTTTAAAATGTAACTTCTCTATGTAGCCCTGTCAAAAGATTCTGTTTGATGCCCAAAGTTCTTCTATGTGCTAGAGATAGGGAATTTCTTTGAGATATAATTAATTTTGCTGTAGCATAAATAAATTGTCCAACTTCTTATGCATCATACATTAGCTGGGCATCTTTGCAATATCTTTTTTCCCTTATTTTCTGTGTGTAACAGGATAATCGCCATGACTCTTCAAAGATCAAACTGCTTCTCACATATCCTAAGGATCCTGCCTGCAGGCATAGTGTCTTCAACCTCTTACTTCCTGTGGGATTCTCCAACTTCTTTTCTATTATGGTTTTCTCATTTCACATTTGTCCATTAATTTGGAAGTGTCTCCCTTTAATTATTCATATGACATCTTAGTCAGGTTTTTATCATTATGACAAAACCCCATGACCAAAAACAACTTGAAGGGAAAGATTTATTTTGTCTTAAAACATGTAGTTCATAGTCCAAAAAAGTTGGAGCAGGAACCTGATGGCAGGAACTGATGGAGAAGCCATGGAGGTAGGCTGCTTACTGGCCTTATCTCCATGGCTTGTTCAACTTACTTTCTTATAGCACCCAGAGCCCACAACCCAGGTGTGGTATCATCCACAGTGATCTAGATCCTACCATGTTGATCTTCCATCAAGATTATGCATCATAGTTTAACTCCCAAGCCAGGTCAGATTGTGTCGAGTTGACATATGATTAGGCATCACAAATGGCCTTGCCATATTTTGCTATTTAGTCTATATTGCCAAACAACCAGACATTTCAGGAGAAAAAAAAACCTCCTAGTTCATTGATGAAAATGTTAATTACATATGCAAAGTCCCATTTATCATATAATATAACATATACAGTATATCCTATCCATATTCACAAAGATGCAAGGCATGAATTCATTGATCACTTGGACAACAGTTACTCTATCTGCTTAACACACTAGGAAAATTATTGATTATTTCAAGGCCTAGTTTTCTTCTTTCAAGTAGTATTTTTTCTTTAAATGTTCAACATGTAGGATTTGGGTAAAGAAAAGAGACAAATCAAAATAAATTGAGACAAACCATGGGTCAAAGTTGTATTTGGTACATTCTATTTCCACTATAATTGTAATTTTAAATATTCCTACTATCCTTATTTGTCTTGAATTTAAATGGTTGAAAAAGAAATAAAATACATTGAACAAAAGATGAAAATAGGAGTAGAAAGTAGACAAACAGCTAGGAATTGCAAATATAAATTTATACTGGTTATTTCATATTCACAGGTAGTTAAACACTCCTTGAGAAAATGCAAAAGGAATACAAGAAGGTATAAAGTGATATTCATGACTGTTGTGGGAGGGATCATTTTTTCTGATGGAGGTGCTACTGGTGTGTTGCTGTATGCTCCTCTGGATAGACCCACACCCAAGCACATGTGGATAGACCCACACTCATGCACATGTGGATAGGCCCACCTCTGTGCACATGTGGGTAGACCCACACCTGTGCATATGTAGAAAAGCCCACACCCATGCACTTGTGGGCAGCTTAAATTGGACTCAGTAGGTTATAAAAAAGAGGAGGTCAAGGAGTTGGGAAGTAGATTCCTTTGGGAATAGTTCAAGGGAAAGAGAAGGAGGCCAACAGTAGAAGTATGGTGGATGTAGTTGAGATGCATTATATACTTCAATGTAAAAATTGTACAAAAATTGTAAAAGAAAAAAAATATGATTTTTTTAATGTAACATTATTTATATTACCAAATAATAACTTAGACAATGTGCAGTTTGTTTTTCTCATACATAGCATGACAAAAGCAAATGTGCTTTTTAAAAATATTACCTATTAACAATACCAGCCTTAGGTGGTCCTTAAATGAGGACCTATTCTTCAAGTAATTAGCTATTTACACAGATATATTATGTTCAATAGAAAAATTTTATCATTATAGTTCTATAGAACTAAAATATTATGATGTTATTTGCATTATAAGATGACCAAAAATCCATTATGTATGCATACTTTTGAAAAAACTTCAAGGAAGATTATGCCTCCATGAAGAAATGATCTTTTCAAGATAAGTTTATCCTTGTTCAAAAGCTAGATAATGTTTCACTGTATCAAAATATCAAAAATATTACATAAATTGAATATCTTTTATGTGTCAGTTAAAATTTTTATTGTAAAGCAATACCTTAAAAATTAACATTTCAAATCACATAAGAAATCTACAGGTATTTATACCAGAGATAAATTTAACTGTTGAGTTACTATGAAGCACTAAGTCTTATCTGAAACTGATATTAATAGTGTGCCAGTCAGATACTATGATAAATGTTGGCAATTGTGAAGTAACAGATTTTAATAATCATAAGTGTTTAACAATATTTTTAGTAGAAAAAGGTACAAGTTATAAATCTAAGTCTAACATACTAATTAAATGTTGATGCTCAATGGTGGTGAAAGGGCTCATATATAATTTGAAAATCCAGACACTTGATTATCTAACATTACTGAAATAATATTTCTAAAGACTTAATAGAAGAGGCTAGAGAGATGGCTCACTGACTGTTCTTCTAGAGGTTCTGAGTTGAGTTCCCAGCAACCCCACGGTGGCTTACAACCCTCTGATGCCCACTTCTGGTGTGTCTGAAGACAGTGACAGTGAACCACATACATAAATTAAAATAGATAAATCTTTAAGAAAAAAAAATAAAAACAAAAGAAAAATTTTAATTCTTGCTCATTAGCCGCTAAATTCAGAGATATTTAAAAGTGAAATTGTGTTAGTGGTAACAGAAACAGGCATTCTCAGTGTCCTGATAACCTGTCCACTATGAAGCCAGAGGGCTGCGAGGAGGTGAGATCTGTCTGGAAAGAGATAGAAGCCTTAAGTGTCTTGGTACCAGATGCATCTGTGCTGGAATGGCAGTGTCTTCTGGGACAAAAAGGTAACTAGTATCTCAGTCATCAGTTCCTCATCCAAAGATGTGAGGATAATAAATGCTCACACCTTACAGGAGCATCTGAGTTTGAAGTAATTATGGGTAACATGATTGACACATAGTAAGGTAACAGCAATACTGGTGGTTATCATAGATATATGTTAGCAGGAGATAAAGTTGGAACAGGATCTGATTTCAAACAAGTGTTAGTGCATGTATTAAGGCTCTTTTAATTGTCAAGTTAAAATTACTTCTGTTTCTTCTACAGTATTTAATGTAAGTTGCACTGATTGTACACTTTCTAATGTGTTAGTGTGCTGAAACCTGGCATGTCTGTTATGGTGATCTATCAACCAGTTTTTGTTTTATTGCCCTGAATATTATAGAACCTTGTTTTTTTTTTTTTGAAAAAAAGCTTGCAAGTACTGGAAGAAGTGAGTCAGGCTTTAAACAGAAGCAAGAGGGTAGTGGACATGATTATTGTTGGTATAACAGCTTTAATTACATTAATTGCTAGCACTACTGCTTCTGCAATTGCTTTGACACAAGGAGTTGAGACAACTACTTTTGTTAATCATTTAGCAAAACAAATGTTTTAATGTGTTGAGTATACAAGAAGATTTAGATAGGTGTTCAAACAATGGATTGATGCTCTTTATCCTATTCAAATTAGTGGAAGAAGGTTCAGAGTTTAAGAGTAAGGAGCCATCTCGAGTGTCATGCCAAATACCAAAAGGATTTGTGTTACTTCTAAAATTTACAATGATAATCATTATAATTAGGAAAAAGTTTAAAGATATTGCAGGGTATCTGAAATAAATCTAATACCTCTCTGGATGTGAGGTTGTGAATTTAAAGAATGCTGCTCTGCTGAGCTTTGATGCTGCAGATACTGCTGATAAAATGATCCATGGCCTGAGGTCAGTATTTCCATTTTGATCAAGCTTTAAGAATGCCATATATAGATTGATATGCTACCTCTTTTTGTCTTGGGAATATTTTTATTCATGCTCATCTAGTGAAACCTTTTCTTTAACAACATCAACATTTTGGCAGCCAAAGTACATAACTTGAAACTGAAATTGACCCCAGAAAGAGATTATTAATTTAAAAGGCTAGCAAGCCAAAGGTGGGTAAGATTCTGAACAGAGCCTTACCAACCTAAGACATAAGTGCATTGCTTTTGATAATGCATATTCCACGATGGGTAAGGAAGGCATTCTTATCAGAACAACTTAAAACAGGCTCAGTCTTGTTTACAAAATAAAAAGGCAGAGATGTGGAGAACTTTTGGGGTTGCTTGGCAGGAATATGACATTGTCCAAGGATAAGCAAATAGGCTTCAGGCAGGAATTTAAATCTTAGGCAAGAACAAAGAATAATTCAAGCAGAAATCTAAATTTTAGTCTAGAACAAAGAAGTAGGTTCAGGTATGAAAATGACTTCGGGCTAGGACAGGGAAGTAGGCTCAGACATTTTGGACATCCTGATAAGTCCTTATAAACAATGATTAAGGGAGTGATCACAGGACTTTGTTTTATTACCTTGCTTGTTCTTTGACCATTTGTGTTTATTGTCTTGCTTGTTCCTTGACTATGTGCTGTTAGTCCATTATATTGCTAGTTTCTCAACCTAGAACTGACCTTAATACATGTATGTAATTAAAATATCATAAAAGCATAAATAAATAAATAATAGATAAATAAGAATCAATAATGTTGTGTATCAGTTAAATGATTCTACTGCTCTTAAAGTTTTCTTATAAAGACATTTACACTCCTTTATCATTTGTTTTCCTTTTATTTTCCCTAAACTATATAACTATATAAAAAGATTTTGAACATGTCATATGAATTATATGGAATTCAATGTAAAAAATTATTTTATTAGGTATTTCAAGGTACTGAAGTATAAAACAATATGACAAGTAGGAAAGTTTTTGAAAATATATTCCATAATAAATTCTTTTTTTTTTTTTTTTTTTTTTTTTTTTTTTTTTTTTTGGTTTTTCGAGACAGGGTTTCTCTGTGTAGCCCGGGCTGGCCTGGAACTCACTCTGTAGACCAGGCTGGCCTCAACTCAGAAATCCGCCTGCCTCTGCCTCCCAAGTGCTGGGATTAAAGGCGTGGCCACCACCGCCCGGCTTAAATTCTTTAAAAGTTAGAACATTATAACAATTAAGTTAATCAAATCAATGGCATACAATACCAATCACATCATAAGTTTTGCCATTGATGAGGACAGACATTTGCAGAAGTTCATTCATTCATTCTGTAATTACTGAGAGCATTTTATTAGTTGTCCCTTGGCACACTGAGTCTCAGGATAAACTACTCTCAGGTAATGAATACAGTGCTCAGTGGCAGACAGAGGGGAATTAATCAGTGTCTCCTTGTATCTAGTCCACTCTCGTTAGTAGTTCACTTTATCTTGTCAGTAATTACCTGTTTATACAACGCTTGTAGACTTTGAATAAGCATTTCTACAACAAGATGAGACCTATAGGATCTGATTAAGTTACTGCCAGATTTATTTGGTAGACTTGGAAAAATTAAGGTAAATGAGCATACTGTGTATTGGATCCTTCAACTAAATCACAAATTGCCCTGAGAATAACCTCTGCATCTTTATGTGTCTATGAAATTGAAGTTTTACCTAACAAAGAAGAAGAGAAGGGATAAAATTTAGTTGGTAGCTTTTGAGGTCCGTTTCATATTGAGAAGACATCATTTAGCATTTTCTCAGCTGAATCCTCATAATCATGCTGACCACTGTCCTGGAATGGAACTCACTCTGCGTGTGAAAATACATTTTCATCTTAACTCTATAAAACACAAATGCATGCATTTTTGAGTAAATTGGAAAAATCTACCCACATCATGTGACTGTCACAGATAACTAGTGCAGTTTTTCACATTCTGTAAAACATGGTAAGGAGACAGGAAGGAAGAGGGACAAAGAGAAAATAAAAAGCATATGAATTGAAGAGATTAGTTTGCAGGGGGTAGTGGTCACACCTTTAATGAGCATACTGTGAGGCACTTTAATGAGCACTTGGGAGGCAGAGGCAGGTAGATTTCTGAGTTCAAGGCCAGCCTGGTCTACAGAGTGAGTTCCAGGACAGCCAGGGCTACACAGAGAAACCCTGTCTTGAAAAAAACATAAAAAAAAAAAAAGAAGAGAAAGCTTGTACATTTTAAAGTTACTAGTGATTATATTAGTTCCTGTTGTTACTTTAATTTTTTTTTATTTAACTGACTGTTTTTCTAAGTATAGAGGCTAGAAGTTTGAAACAATTTGAAACAAGTTTGAAACAATTTTCACTGTCTTTAAATCAAATCTTTGTGTTAGCATTCTCAAAAAATCATACATTTCCCTTTCTAGTTTCCCTTTCTAGTTTCTTTAAACTTCCTCCCATGCTTTCTGGTATTTGTGTCATTATTTTAATTTCTTTACTTTTGTTAATTAAATTTTTCATACAATATATTTTATTATGCTTTTCTTCCTTTGCTAACTCCTCCCAGATTTTCCATCTCTTTATCTACTCTACATCATGTGCTTTCTCTGTCTCTTTGTCTCTCTCCTTCCCACTCTTTCAAACAAACATAGAAAGCAGAACAACGACAACAACACACACACACATCAAGAAACAACAACAACAAAAGAATAGGATAAGTATTCCAAACCAAACTAAAAATGTACACACACAAAATTGTTGTCCATTTTGTGTTGGGCAACTATCTCTGTGAGTATGGCCTGCATGGAGTGTGCATGATAAGGTCATTTGTGACTTTATAAACACAGGGATCATGAGCACAGTGATTCTCAAGGTTTGTCTTGGAAAATAGTATCTTTGGAAAGTGACCAGTTGAAAGTGTTTATGAAACATACCCAAAGGGCGAATTAACTAAATTTTTTAAAAAAGATGAAAGTTTATTACAAATATCATTTAGAATAACATCAATTATCAACTCTTTATTTTTCAAAGTATCAATGTAGAGTTGTTTAAATTTTTGTCATACAAATATGCAAATCTAAAATATATGCTTTTGATATATTTTCAGTTTCCTTTCCCTAACAACAATGTAGTTAATAAAAGAAACGAATTGCACAGAGTTGAGCTGAAGTGATGATTCTAATCAAAAGACAAAATCATATCATATTTTGTACAATATGGTTAATTGAAATACTACTACCTTTAATTAAAGTACTTTAGCATGTCCCTAGTAAGTTAGAGTACACTGTACATTTTGCTATTGATGATTCTCTTGGCAAAAAAACACTCAGGATATAGAGAATAAAGATCACCCTACCAAAAGTACACTGAATGTAGGTTTGGTGGTTTTTGCTAATACTAAGCCTTACAACATAGGACCTGTTGAACCTCTATTACCAGGAGCCTGGCCCAGCTTGGTAGGAGGAGAAGGTGATTCTTTCTTCTCCTCCGTAGGTTCTTCTTGAGACAGCCCAGGGGAATGGGAAGAGCATAGGCAGGGGGCAAGACCTAGGATTAGGCTATTGTAGTTGGCTGGCCCTCTAGTATCCTTGGTCTAGAAACTGCCTGAAACTGTTTCTGGCAGTTAACACCTCAGCCAGGGACAGCAGAGGATTAGGCAAATGACCTTTGTACTCTCTCTGCAGGCGCAGCCAGGCTCTAACTTAGGTCTGTTAGTTTAGGTCACAGGAAGAAAAGACACTTAAAGAAGTTATTACACAGTTTATTACTAAGTGTAAAAAGTTTCCTATGAAAGCTATCTAAGAGAAAAAGTGGAAAGGTCCTAAATGGAGAGATTTTAAGCAGAGGAAGACAGAAGAGGAGAAGAGAGAGAAAGGAGACAGAGAGAAGAGAAGAGAAAAGAGAAGAGAAGAGAAGAGAAGAGAGAAAGAAAGAGAAGAGAAAGAAGAGAAGAGAAGAGAGAAGAAAAAGCGAGCTGCTAATGAAAGTCCCTTTGTCTTATACATCATTCAGAGTACATGATCACATGCTACAAAGTTCATCACAAGTTCACACCAAAATTCAAATCATAAATTGAAATAGAAGTTTACAACAGAAAATGTTTACATGCATATCCATTAGAAGTAATTGTCTGACTAAACATCCATCACCTGTCTAGCTCCACAGGTTCATCAAAGGTTTAAAACTATAACTAAGAGATTAGTGCAGTTTTATATAGATAAACTCAGGCAATATTTTCTCTTTAGTGACCCTTGGTTAATTGTTTTACAACCACATTGGAATATGCTCTGAGCAGGAGAAAATCTGGTTACTAAGTGCTGTTAATTGATGACACTTGGGAGGCTGGCAGAGTTCTCATAGCAGTATTGATTGTCAGAAAGGGACTTAATACCAGTCCCACTATGAAAGAGCTAAATAATCATTGATATAATTTTAGGAATTCTTATAGGATCATCATTACGACTTAAGAAGTCGTCTATTTGTCTATATAGCATCACTACAAGACAGTACATCTTCGTGGGTCTGCAGAGATCTGCTCCAAAGGGGTGTGCTATTGCTTAATGATTGTTACATATGTTATAATAATAATAATAATAATAATAATAATAGAAAAAGCATATTAATAGCAGGGATTTTTCCTAAAATATGTACAGCCACAGCCTTGCTATTGGGGCACACTTGTCGCAGATTATAATCCAAGGTAAGCATTTCAGAATGATCACCTGCTAATTTTAGCTTGTCCTATTATGGCTCCTAACCCTCTATCATATGCTAGAAAGTTATATTTAATGAGTTCCAATCCAGCCATGAATACCCTGTCCTTAAAGAAAAGAAGAAGGAGTAGGAAAAAGAAGAGAACCAGAAAGAGGAAAAGGAGATACATACAACATTAATATATTTCTATTTCATTAGATGTTTTCTTAGAGATGTTTAAAGGATAACATTCTAAGTAATGTCTTATATGTTCTTGTGTATATGATATAACATAAGACGTATTTTTTTTTATAATTTATCATGTGAGTTGATGACATATTCTGAAGTGAGGCAAATGAGATTTTTTTTATCTCCTAATAAATATTGAGAAATTATTAAATGTAATATTTCTAGATAATTGTACAGTGCCTTATTTAATTTTAAATTCATTTGAATGCTATTTAAATTTATTTGAACATTTAATTTGTTTTAGTATATAGTACCTGAACAATAAAATAGTTGATTAAAATTACTTCTTTTTTATTTGAAATTCAAAACTGACTCAATAGCCTATTAGATTTGACAAATAGAGTAGTCTGACACTTGAGGGAATTCTTAATTAAAGAAAAATATTTTTAGCATTTGATTTCCCAAATTTATAGTGAGCACCTGGCTTCCACAATTTTGATCTGATACCTATCAAGATGAGTTTAGTGATTATTAATTATTTCCAATATATGGGTCTTCAATTTGTTTTCATTGAATAATTTATCTGCTTTTGTGTCTGTTTTATTAATATATCACTTAGCATAACTTGAGGTTAGTGATAATGATACCTCCAGCAGTATTTTTAATTATTCAAAAATATTTTAACTAGATTGCGATATTGTGTTTCTGTATGAAGCTGAAATTTTTCCATTTCAGATTTGTGTTGGAATTTTGATAGAAACTGCATTGCATGTATGGATTGCTTTAGGTATGATAGCCATTTTTCTATGTTAATAATACCAATCCATGAACATGGGAGATAATGGATTGGTATCCTCTTTAATTTTTTTCTTTAATGTCTTAAAGTCTTTAATCATAAAACTTAGTTTCTTGGCTAGAGATAGCCCAATTTGTTTTATTTTATATTATTTGAGCCTATTGTTAAAAGATGTTTTCCCTAATTTCTCAGTCTGCCATTTGTATATAGAAAAGCTACTGATTTTTTTCTTTTTTGTGTTGTTGTTGTTGTTAATCTGTAACAAGCCAATTGCTGAAAGTGTTTGTCAGCTATACAAGTTTCCTGGTAGAATTATTAGGGTCACATATAGATACTATCATATCATCTACAAACAAGGATACTTTAGCTTCTTCCTTTCCAACATATACCACCATGATCACTTTCAATTTTTGTATTGCTCTAGCTAACACTTCACGTACCTTATTGTATAAATATGGAAAGAGTGGACAACCTTTTAATGTTTCTTATTTTTTGTGAAATTTCTTTGAGTTTTTCTCATATGGTCAATATTGGCTATGAGCTTGCAGTAAACTGCCTTTATTGTGTTGATGTATTTTCCTTATATTCCTAATTCAGTAGGAGTTCCATCAAGAAGGAGTGTTGGATTTTGTAAAAGCCTTTTCTGCATCTAACCGTTTCATCATGTAGTTTTTGTCTTTCAATTTGATTATATGCTAGATTTGTTTATCAATTTACCGATGCTGAACCAACCCTGCATCTCTGGGATGAAGCATACTTGATCAGAGTAGATGATTTTTGATATATTCTTTGATTTAGTTTGCAAGTATTTTATTGAAAAATGTTGCACCTATGGTCATATTGAAATTTGCTCTGTAATTGATTCTCTTCACTGTGTCTTTATATGGTTTGAATATCAGGGTAGAACAAATTCAGAAAACTCCCTTCTGTTTCTAGTTTATAAAATAACTTGTAGAATATTGGTATCAATTTTTCTTTGTAAGCCAAATAGTATTTTGTACTAAAACCACTTATACTTGAGCTTCATTTTTTATTCTTTTATTTTTGGTTAATAGACTTTTAATTACAGCTTCTACTTCACTAGGAGCTCTTGGTCTGTTTAAGTTGCTCATCTAATTTTGATTTAAATTTGGTGAGAGAGATATATCAGGAAAATTGGCCATTACATTTAGATTTTCCAATTTGGTGAAATACAGGTTTTTAAAGAATGTCCTTCTGACTCTCTGGATTTCTTTGGTGTTTGTTGCTATGTCTCTCCTTTTTATCTCTATTTTTTATTAACTTAGATTTAATCCTCAATGACAAACTTGGGTATTGGTGATTATCTACTTTGGCTTTCAGCTATACAGACTCTGTGTTGTTACAGTGGGGTGAACCAGTGTTTGAAAACAAATATTGTCACTGTTCTCTAATTATATTTCTGTCACCTTGTCTGGAAAATTTTCATAAGCATACAGTACTAGAGATTAGCATTTGAACTTTGCACAAGGATAACTATCCTATCAGGATGTTACAGTCTGTATTAAAATGTCAGTCACTTTCCTCGAGATATGTAAATGTCTATCTGGGGATATTCCTTCAAATGCCATCCCCATCCAAATCACAGAATTACTAATTTAGCTGAAATCATTATGTTACTTTTCAGGACCCATAATAAGGAATGTTTAATTTGCAGAATTAGAGTATCAAAAGAATGAATCATTTAAGGAAGTGAGTGTTTTAAATTAATTGAGATCATAAAAATTTACAAGCAGTAGGTGTCCTACAAATCGTTATCTTATGGAGGAAAATAACCACTAAGGCTCAGAGACAAGCAGATGCCAATAGCATTTACTTCAGGAAAAAAAATCTGTAGTGCAGGAGCTTACCATAGAAAACCCGAAGAGTTTTGACTCTCAAGCATGACATGAAGAAAATATAATTTAAATCCTTGAAAGCAGTCTTCCTCTATGACTACATCTATTTAATGCTCTTTAAAATAATCTAATTATTTTAGATTATTTTAATTATTATTTAATTATTTTAAAATAATTAGATTATTTTAAAGAGCATTAAATAGATCTAATCTATTTTCCTATAAAGCTACACTAGTTTAAGATATCGTAAACCTTAGCTTCAATTTCCTCTTAACAATGCCATTGGTGCTTGCAGAATTGACATGATTTATATTTTCCTCCACAGTATGC
The DNA here is from genome assembly GCA_021653895.1 of Mastomys natalensis. NCBI lineage: Eukaryota > Metazoa > Chordata > Mammalia > Rodentia > Muridae > Mastomys > Mastomys natalensis. The sequence goes on from JAJTUV010001262.1 coordinate 89,187, forward strand.
ACAGTCATAATTATTTGCATTTCAATGTATAGTTTTGAATTCTATTGTATTATCAATGCAGTGCTGATGACATTTATGAAACAAGCATGACATTCTTATATCAAAATATATGAGGAAGGATGAGATCAAAAGAAAATAATGTCTAATCTGGAAAGAAAGATGTACAACATTTGAAAAAATGTTATTTTACTAAGTGATTTTGTCATTACACCTTAAAAAAACTTAACTTCATTTTTTTTTTTAAGACAGCATACTCTCTTTTTCTCATTTAAGTTGTAGAAAATCTCTAGTTGCCTGGAAAAATCAAGGAGAGTCAGTAAGTGTGCTCAGACTGGGTGTCAATTGACCATCTTCGCAAGATGCTGGAATCCCTGACCTCTTCAGACAACCATGACCTCAGATGAACTCAACTGTAATGAAATGAATTAAACTGGCTCTCAGTTCTAGATAGTGCCTTAACTCCACAAAAGTCGAAGTATCATGGAGTTCTTTGCTTTCTGACGACCTCTGTAAAGCTCTCTGATAGAGAGTGGCTAAGTCCTGTTTGAAACCTCTCTGTAAACGTCTAACACTGTGTTGCCCTAAGCTCACCATTGGCAGTTTCATCATGCCCTCTGAGATATGGGATGTCTGACCTGAGTGTTTCAACCTATCCTTTTTCTTAAATCCACTTAGCTGTGAAATAAAGCAATGTAAGAGATGGGTCTTTGTTCTTTGATCAGAACAGAAAGTGAATTCCTTTTATCTAAAGCACTAATAATTTAATCTTAAAAGTACTTAACATGGGATATTCAGATCATCCTTCCTTGGCTCATCTCTGTCATGTACTCTTTGTCCAATGTTAATTTTTAAATTAATCTGATATTGTTTTCAATTGAACAAGAATATTTGATACAGAGATTTTGGATGATAAATACTGCATGTATACAAACTTGCTTATGTTTGTGGCTGTGTTCATGCTCCCCACAGGAACTGAAGGAGCTGTATTTGGGCACTCTGTGGAGACACCTCACATCCGAGCAGAGCCATCTCAAGACCTCAGGTGAGCATTTTTTTCTACACCATGTCAAAGTTCTGATAATTTACTACTTTTGACACATGAATAAGTTAAATGGTGCTTGTGCTATGAACTTGTACAAAAAAAAAAAATCACTATCCCACATGTTCATAGTAGTCAGATACTTGATTCAAGATAGTGAGCTTTTCTAACTTATCTCTTTTCCTAAACATATGTGACATGAACACAAAAATGTACTAAGGAGAAAGAGTTTTAAAAGTAAAAAAAGAAAGCTTTCAGGGAAGTTTAAAGGAGTGGTGTTTAAATTAGGCCTTCTGGAAATTAGACATAAATGAGATACAGGATATAGATAAAGGCATAAGGGAAATAGAAGAAAATGGACAAGAGAAAATATGAAATTGTCAAGGCATATGAAGGAGGAGAATCCACAGAAAAATAGACACTGTTAACATGTAGACATGCTTTGTCCTGCCATGGTACACCAGTCTAAAATCCCCAATACTGCACGGTATCTAAGAGCCTCAATGGCATGGAGAGTCATTCCATATCCAAGCCATTGTGAGGTACCAACATAATGCAGACAATCATGACAACTTTAATTAAAAATTATTAGGAGAAAATATTCATAACTACTGCAACAGACATTCTTAACTCAACAAATAGCTTAACAGTTGATGAAAAAAGATGGATTACTTAATTTCTGTTAGGGAAATTATATTCCAAAATATATATGCTGCAATGATTCCATAAAAGGCAACAATCATGACACAAAGAAAATGCACATTAACATCACTGCTGTTAGATAACTATTTAGGAGACAGAATCTCTTGATGGTTCAGGAAGAGTCCTTATGCTCACGGAAGGATGATACTGCAGAAAACATTTGTATAGGAGCTACTCATAGCTTAGCACGTTTGTATCCCCAATGCTGTGAGAGAGGATGGATAGGGAGACCGGGAAATCCTGTGACTTTCTGGACACCAGCCTAGTTGTAGGTTCAAGAAGAGGGTCTGTCTCGGTGGAATAAAGCAATAATGATAGAGTAATAAGTGGTAAGAACTCAGTGTTCTTCTCTGACTTTCAGACGTGTGCACAAATGTACATATGTGAGTACACACATATATGCAGGCACAGTACATACACTACAAACACATAAACCACACACACACACATACAAACACACACAAATACATTTTATTTCATTATTTAGCTTTTGTCTTTGAATAAGCAGAAGTATGGTCAAAAGAAACCAGAAAATTGACGTGGGTCCACATCTGCTATCCCACACGACTCTGGGATAGGAAAACACAGTCTGAGACACAGAAAAGCTGGGGTTGGTTTCTGGGATCCCGGCCTGAGATGAGGCTGGGGCTGAGGGGGTTCTTAGACTCTTGAACATCCAGTGGCCGCTGGGAGCTGTGGAAGAGCTGATAACTCTGTGTGTGTGTGTGTGTGTGTGTGTGTGTGTGTGTGTGTGTGTGTGTGTGGTTGGGTTGGGGGGAGGAGCTGGGAGCTGGGGACAGCATCTAGCTTGGGGGCAGAGCTCAGCTTGTCCCAGAGAAGGTTCTCCTTGGCTTGGTGGAGGCAGGCTATAAATTCGAAGAAGAGGCCTGCTATGGAAGATTTAGCTGCAGCTCTGTAGGCAAAGAGCTTCTGCATGTTCACCATGGCAACAAGTATTCCTATGACTCTGTAGTAAAGATGGTTTTTTTCTTTCCATTTAAATGTTAAAATTAATTGAACTTTGGCATTCAACTGTATGTGTATAATTAGAATATACCTAAATATAAACTATATGCATTAGAAGGGATCCATTCATTTGTTAGTTTCTGAATAAGAACATCTTAGTTCTTTTGTTTTAATAAGTATGTGTATGTTATGTTATCTTATGAAAAATAAATCAATATAGGACTAGCACCACCTATGGCTTTAAGTGGTCTACCGATGTCTCAACATTTGCAGTGGAAGTGTGAAATAAATTACAGGTGATATATGATGTTTCTGATTTTTCTCTTCTGACCATCAATTCGTTTAATATTGGATAGCCTTGACTTACCATGTACTGCCAAAAAAGACTGGCTACTCCTAAGATGAGTGTTACTAATTTGAATTTCAAAATGGAAGCAGAAGCAAAGTACAGTGATAATTGGGCTACTTAATTATTCATGTGTGTACTAAAACTTTAAGCAGAGTGTCTGAGACTTTGACATATATTGCTGTCAGTTTTCAATTCAGGGCAACAGAAAGTACTCTTGACTGATGCAATGCTAATCAGGCAAGTCAAATGGGTTGGTTGCATAAAGAAAGAAGTAGACAGACATGATGCTGTCCTCAAGAATAAGCCATTGTAAGATACAATCGAGTGTAAATATTTACTCCTAAAAGTGTGATTTTTGTACAGTTTATTTAGCAGATTTAATAACTATATAATATGTTCTGAGTTCTGTGCAAGGTTCCATGGAAACTATAGATTCACACTTAGAGCCTTTCTTTGGTTTAATTTTAGCTAATATCACTTCATTTTAGAGCCTTATGTAGCAAAAATACTATTAAGTACAGCGAGATATTGATAAAGGTATATATGTGTGTAAGTTTTATTATTGTGTATAATGTTTCTGTTTGTTAAGCATTCTGACACAATGCCTAAGAATTTTCCACAATGGTTATTGTTTTTCCATGAAAAAAGTTCCTATCATTTGCTCTCCAGTCTCAACAATACTTGGTGCTACTAGCAATCTTACAAATTCAAGTCATGTATAGGGACATGCTGGGGCTGTATTTCTGTTCTGTTTGCTATTATCCCATGGCTAGCAATACGATTCACTTTCATCCACATATCTGACAGCCACAAATCTTTCCTGATATGTTCACATATTCTGTAAATATTGGGGGAATTTTTAGATATCCTGATAGCATTTGTAATATATCATGTTATGGATATTATTTCTTAGTCCATTATGTATTCACTTTATTGGTGGTTATTTAGAAAGTATATCTCAATGTAAAGATGTTGCTCACAGTCTTAATCATGCACTACTTATGATACACTGTGGCCTGTGACACTTTTAATCTCTCAAGCTCCAAAGGGTATTTTCGTTTTAAATCCTTACGGTTTAAACTATCTTATGATAGTGCGGTAGAGACTGAATTTCATTCTGTCATACAGATATCCAGTTATTCTACTATTATTTGCTATGAACACATTGGATAACTTCATTGCCCTGGTGAAGGTCAAATGTTTGTAGAAAATAATCTGTTTGTGAAATCTGTTTTATTTCGCTGTACTAATGGCTGTGCTGTGTCAGTTCTGTCTTGATGACTGCAGCTTTGGAGTTAGGTTTTCAGTTCTCTAACACTGTACTTTGTCAGGATTGCTGACACTAGCATAATAACTCTGAGAAACTGAACCCATCACCATAATATTTAAGTGTGTTTTAGGAAACATATGGATAATTAAGAGAATCTAGTCCTTAGTATTAGTATAGTGATTATAGCTTAACTATACAGTAATGCTCCAGTATTGAAATTAGTTGATGTTACATTACCTTAATTATATGGCTAACCCACTAGGATAAAATTATATATAACCCAATAGGATAAAAATGGAAATATAACTTCATATTGCTAGAACTACAACATTCTGTTTTTAAATTGCTTTAAGCTATAAGTAGATGGATGATCACTAGAGAATTTAACAGCAACTGATATTTGAAGTAGAAAGAATTCATAGTTACTTATTCCAATTCCTGTGGTGAATTCTCTCATTATATTGATATGACTTTTGCACATAGTAATTAATTTTCACTAGTTTATGCTTCAATTCCTACTTTGCCCTTTGAGAGTAATTGGCATGATGATAGAATTTGCAGTAGCATCTTCAATGTAAGAAATATTTTTTTATTGTCCTATTATTTATATCATACCTCCTAGAAGTGCCTGGGAAATATTATTTTGAAATAATGAATGGAATGCATAATTACACAGTGTCCAACTATTTTGATAAGCTGTCATGGCTAGTTAAATGCTTCTTACTTCAAATCTTGGAAACTTTGTCTAAATCTATTTGTTCAATAGCATAGTTGGCAGACCCTTTGAAAGTGTAAAGAAACTTTAACCTAATTGCAACGTTTGTCTTAATTATAGCCAAAATATGAAAAACTTAGCCCTCTTGTGGTTTACCTGAGGGACAAAACCCAGTGTATATAGTAGAGAACTGATTTCTCTATTCAACACAATATAAAAAGACAATGAGTCACTCCAGATACTTAACGTACTTGCGCTTTGTGAAATGCATATAATAAAAAATACTGAAGGTAGATAACTCAGACAATGTATATCTCTATATGTTCAAAATGAAATTTTCCCACTCACAAAAGTGCCAGTTGTAATTTGAATTGTTTACAATGCCAATTGTAATTTGAAAGGCTTTGGATCCATATGTCAGGTTAAAATGTTTTTACATGATTTTCCCCTTGAAAAATTGTTTATTTTTATGTATTTATTTTAATTCAGGAAAGCTTATCAAAATGCTTAAGATTGGTTCAGTTTTCATGTGCTTAAAAGACACTTACGAGCTGCCAACCATCATGTTCAACATTAAATCAAAATATAAGTAAGAAATCCTCAAACTAGTCTAGTAAATTTTATTATATATACTTTTTAACCAAATTCTATTTTTGTAATTCGTTTGAAATTATTTGTGCATATTACTTGTTTAAACACTGCTTGTTATTCAAAACAGAATATGCTATTTTAATAACACTTGTATTTTTTAACAATTATTACATTTAATTATGTCAATACTAGCAAGCATAAATAGAGACTTATTTAATTCAAAGTCTTAATTACTTTGGCACTTAAGCAATTTGGCAGTACTACAAAATTTCTACCATTTGTTAATGTTTAAACATACCAGGTAATACATAATTTTAAATATTTAGCAATTACATATTTTCAGAAAAAGTCTTGTTGCTAATAAAATGAAAATCATCTCATATAACATAATTTACAAATTTAATCTTCCTTGTACTACCCCAGTAAATTTCATTTTTCCCTCGGCTTGAGTCATTGACCCAAAAAGCTTTTATGTTGGTATTCAGGCAATGGAGGTCTCATAGATCCAAAGCTGTTAAAAGGTTCTCAATTTTTCTCTCAGACTTCATTCGTCATGGATTTCTCTTGTTTTTTTTGTTTTTTGTTTGTTTTTTTTTTCTTTCTTTTTTCTTTTTCTTTTTTGGTTGACTTGTTTTGTTTGTTTGTTTGTTTCCCTTTGAAGCTCATACTCACAACTATTCTGAGACATCTACCTCTTTTTCCCCAGACTACTGACATAAAAAACAGCATCCTACCATTCAGCTTTGACCTCAGATAGCAGAATACAACTCACTCTTTTACCAATATCTTAATTTCCCTCTGTAGCTCCCTGTTATATGAATCAACCAACCAATCTTTAGCAAGTAGGGGTAAATAAGAATTTTCCATTTCTTTCCTATAGTTGGTCTTTTATTTTTGTTCAGTCATTTTCACTACAGCAAAATGGTTTTATTTTCCAAAACGTCTTTAAATTTAGAAAATCCAGATGATTTCTATCTGTTTCTATGTCATTTATGGTGACATTCACTCTTCAAGTGGATAACCAAAAGTAAGAGGTCATGGGTTCATGGGGAGGGATTCAAGGATAATGAGAGAGAGACAGAGAGACAGAGAAACAAAGAAACAGAATAAGGGGGAGGGGGAGAAAGAGAGAGAGAGAGAAAGAGAGAGAGAGAGAGAGAGAGAAACAGACAGACAGACAGAGATACATAGACAGAGACAGTGAGAGACAGAGACACAGAGAGGAGACAGAAAGGGACAGGGAGAGGGCGAAGGAGAGAGAAGGAGGGAGGGAAGGCAAGGAAGAGAGAAAGCACAGAGTACAGTCCTATGACTTGCTAGTCACACACTGACACATGCCACATTGCTAAAAGCTTATAGCAACGACACAAAACTCATCTCTTACCCCAAAGAAAATAAGATATTTCTGAACTAAATATGAGTGACGATGGCCTGGAAATACTCCACCCAAATTCCATATTTGAATGTGGAAATGCTTCTGTGGAGTTTTGTGGCTATTGTTACTGTTCGTGGATGACAGAAATTCAAAGATACTAGATATACTAGTAGCAAGCTCAGTCTGTTGAGTGCAGCAAATGGGGAGATTTCTGTCATAGGTTTGAAATGGAATCTCATGGCAGTCAACTGAGTGTTACTGGAAAACAAGGAGCTTCCAAACTATTTACCTGATAGTCAGGATGACATTAGGAATACACAGAGATTGACAGTGATTAGCTACTGAGGGAGTTAAAGATAGTCCAAAGTCATTCAACTCTGGGTCAGTAACACTCCTACTGGCTACCATCATGGAAGTTCTGATAAGTGAATCAGACTAAACTAAATCTTCAGGACAGATGTGAGTTTGCTTGGTTCAAAAGTAAATACTGTCAATTCAGAGTAGATGAAACTGAGACATTGCCTCTATCTGACATCCTTGAGTCCCCATCTTTACTTATTTTGGACAGAGGACCCTTAAATCAATAGTACATTAGAGTACGTTGGCCATGAGTATATCTGATGCACAAAATAAATATAAATATTACAATCATTTCCTGGTTAATCATTTGATAGAGATCAAAGTGGAAAATCTTAAGCATTCAGAATACTTGATGTGTTTAAAGTTATTACTAAATGTCAAACACAGCATAAACAAAGCATTCATAATCTCTTCTGCACAATTAACTATCAAATGGATGAGAAATAAGCTTGACTTTTCTCTTTAGAAATAAATTGAATCTTGTTGAGTTCTGGGTAAAAATTTATTGTTTCCTTCTACTTAATTGTGTGCAAGTTACCTTTTATTGAAAATTGGAGCCATAATCTGTCTTAAGATATTAACTTATCTTTAGATATGTTCTTACCTAAGTGCTATGTGAATGACTCAATCATATCAGCCATGAGTGATTTCAATAATGATAGTGTTAACTAAGAAAACACTAAGAGGTCATTGGCCACAGATACCTTCCTTAAGGCAGTGTGACACTGTATATAAAGATTATGATATATAACTTCAAAATTCAGATATTACATGTTGGATGATGCATGAAAGAGGTTAGTAGTAGGCTGTACTAAGTAGTGAGACTCTGAGTACATTGTTATTCAAATTTCCTGGTCTGTTTTTATTCAAACAAGAAAATGTAAACATAGCTTATAAACAGGTATTTTTAAAAAGTCTTATAGCTTTAGTTGCTCAAGTGAGTGATAGAGATAAAGTTTCAAGGTCATTTTCATTAAGTAGAATAAGACCAATATTTACAATTGTAGAGATCACTTGTAAATGTAGAGTGGCCTCTTGGATATCACCTTCAAGCCTGTAAGTGTGGTTTCTCTGTTGAGCCTTTGCTTTTCAGAGACTTGTTTCATGAAGTTCTTTGTGCAAACAGTTCTGGGTCTTGTCTCAGAGGGGAAAAATCACTTCAGATCATGGTCATGGGAAACCTGGAGAGAAGCCTTTTCCTGATGCCCTGAAATGAAGAGAAATGAGGCAGCTCTGTCACAAACAGAAGAGTGTATCAAAAGACAAAACAAATAAACAAACAAACAACAACAACAAAACCCAGCTGGTGCCCTCCACTTCTCCTGCTTGGAATTTTATAACTACATTCGCTGTCTTTTGACTTTCCCCTTGCTAAGTTTTCTTCCACAGACTGTTGTCCTTTAGTCTGAGACCATTGCAATGAAACAATGAAGGCCATTCAACATGTAAAATAGATGTTTTATGTTAATTTCTTGGTTTTTAATGCACATTTTGAAAAATATAAATTTGACAAAATTCTGAGGGTGTACTCTTGAAGGATTGCAATAATGATTAGAATAATAATGATTTTCATTTATGTTTTTATATTCACAAAAGTGGAACTCTTTATTGAAAATGCCACATTATCCCAATTTATTTATTAAAACCACATCATTAATATTGATAATATATTAAAGATTTAAACATGTAAACTCATGATGACCTACTTTTTGATCATGATAAAAAGAACTAGAATAAGGAAATGTTATTAAATTATTATATAAGAGAGTAAATAATTGATAAGAACAAATGAAGATTTTATAATGAGCCAAAAAATAGATAAAGTAATGAAAAAGATTGTCCTAAAAATTAACTGGGCTTGAAATCATTGTAACGAAAAGTGAGACTATAGTTTTTTGTGCTGACTCCGTAACAAAAGTTAGTTAAATCTGGTTCACTGATGCTTTTTTTTTTTTTTTTTCAGTTCCTTCTAAGTTTTCTCTTTCATAAATGATAGTTTAGCTTTCCTTTAGGCTTGAATCACCAACCAGATCCTTGATAATGGAGGCTCCACGTGGGGTCCAGGTGAGCGCTGCTGCAGGTGACTTCAAGGCTACCTGCAGGAAGGAGCTGCATTTGCAGTCCACAGAAGGGAGGTGAGTCTCCAGGCAGGGTTGACCTTAACTGCTGAAGATGCTGCTTTTTTACATCACTTGATTCAGGTCTGGGAGACACACAGAGCTGCTTCATGAGAAATTAGAAGCTTTGGAAATCTTGATGCCTCTTTAATATTATATTCTATCAGCTCCTTCTTTCACTAAAATGTACTCATTCCCAAAACACTTTTAAATAGACCTCCAAATACTTGTTGCTTTGATGTTAGCTTTAAACATTAGAATGAACGAGTCCCTCTTTATGTGTCTCTTTGGATCTCTACACTGTTTCTTCCAAAGGTTAATCAGCGTGTACTGTTATAGTCAGAAAACAAGAATTTTGGAAAGAATGCTCATGGCCTACAGGATCACTATAGATAAAAATAATTATATAGGTATTTAGAATGCCTGAAGACAAGATTTGGAAGTGTTCACCATAAAACAATTAATTCTCTGCATAGATAACCCAATTTAAGTATTACACAGGGTTACATATGTTGAAAATTGTATAACATCCACTAATTTACATTTTTATATTTCATATATCTGATTAAAATTACTTTAGAAGAAAGGACATGTTTTTACTAAAGTGTTATGACGTTGGTTGGTTTGTTTCCCTGCCCAACATCAACAAGACCACAAAAGGACAAACTGATCACTTATCAAAAACATACATCCTTACCTTGAGATAGATTCTAAACTACTTCATATCATCAGATATGGTATTCAGGCATTCAGATAATAGTTGAAATGAAGAGTGAATTGAACAGAAAACTGCAAGGTTGTGCTATGGACTACCCTGTCATTTTAGACACAATGCTAGGAGGAACTGCAGATTTGGCATTGAAGGAAACACAGGAGTCATAACTATAAATGAAGAGTTTTAATGCTATGACCACATCTACATGCAATAACACATAACAGCAAGCATGCTAGAATATTTCTGAGGGAGACTTTTAATTCCAAAAATTGATTAACATTTTCAAGGAGACAAATCCTGATGATAAAAGCAGGTATGAATGAAATAAACAGATTCTGTTAGAGATGACAGGCAGCAGCCCTGAGTTCCAAGCTCTGGGGTGCGATCCTAGTCACAGGGTTGGGTTTCAGAGCAGATGGATTGTGTGGCTTTATGGGGCAATACAGAACAGACGTACCAATTTCAGAGGTTGGAAAGTGAACAACATCACCGTAACTGCATTGGCAGAAGAGAGAGGGGTGGGCAAGCCTATCCGTGCTGCCACCTGGAGAGGCTCGGGAATACGGTGTTGACATCATTCTCAGTTCTCCTAGCTTCCTGCCTTATGTTTCATTCGATGAAAGCAAGTCTCCTTCCAGCAGCCAACGTGAATGGATTCATTAGGAAACTTGTCCCCTTTACACGTGAGAAGATGTTACCGAAGCATATAGTTAATATATACTCCACCTCAGGTGTGGAACAACAGTGAGGGAATCAGATATAAAACAGCCCTGAGCTTATATTTACAGTCCAAGCTATGAGCACCGTTGTAGCCGATGGTGTTAGGAGACTAGAGCAGGCCATGCAAGATGTGTGACTTGGGGCAGGACACGGTTTCATTTGAAACGAGAGGTGAACAAAAGAGCTTTGAAGAATAGGAGTGTTGTGGTTCCCTTTGCATTTCTTGGAACTTCACCCCAGCAGTATGGTGACTAGAGAGAGATCCCAAATGGAAGTCCAATAAGAAATGTCTAGGGCAAGGAAGGAGGAGATTCAGCACGGCTCATCCTTCCTTCACTTATGATCTAGGCAACGCAGAGTCTATGATTAAGAATAAGATCAGGGTCAATGAGATAGCTTAGTGATTAAAGGTACACACCGTGTCGTGCTGGTGACCTCAGTTCAATCCCAAGGACCACAGGGTAGAAGCAGACAAACAGCTTTAATTAGCATCCTCAGACCTCCACACAGGTACAGTGATACACACACACACACACACACACACACACACACACACACACACGTGCACACACACACAGAGGGAGAATGAGAGAGAAATACAAAATAAAGAATCAGTGTATTAGAAATTATTAAATAAGTGAAGTAACTCCCCAAACGGAAAGATTAATAAAATTGGTTGTTGAAACCAGTTAACCTTTAATAGATAATTTAAGCATGAGGATACATAGAATTATCTGTTCTTGTCAAGATTTCCTAAAGTCACCTGATCTTTAGACTGCGAGAATTTTCTGTATGTTTTAAAAAATGATTATACTCATTCCTTCACAAGTATTAAAAAAAAATACAGGCAATGGAGTATGCTTTTAATTAATTCCCTCCTTCTTCAGTCATGCCAATCCATCTGGTATTCTTCTTTCTCTATATAGTCTTCAGACATGACTAAGAAGCTAAATACAAAGACCCTACCATTGGCCGCTCATTTTCTGTGTGTATGCCGTGGTTGTTACTGCTGCTGTTTTTAATAACTGGGCTCCTTGAGCAGATAGACAACACTACATTTCATGTTGGAAACTATTTCTCAGAACTCCACCACTCAAATTGGAAGACAGCAGCAGAGCCTGTGGACAAAACACAGGCTTGTCAATCTGTTAAAACATCCAAAGCAGCAATAGTCTCCGTTGGCATGCAATGTTCTGTGGGAGGTACCGTGCTGAAATGAAATGATTTTTGTTTTGTTTTTTGTTTGTTTGTTTGTTCTTTTCTTCCTAGATTTTTCTAAATGCAGATTCAATCCGGCTGGGAAATCTACCAATTGGTTCCTTTTCTTCTTCGCCCAGCACCTCAAATTCTCGACAGACAGTGTATGAACTGTGTGTCTGCCCCAATGGCAAACTCTACCTTTCTCCAGCTGGGGTAGGCTCCACCTGTCAGTCCAGTAGTAGCATTTGCTTGTGGAGCTGAAGCAACTGATTTCTCCTCACACCAGAATAGCCTTTTGTTCCCGTCCGTCTGCTTCACGGTTTTGCTCGGTTTCCCCTGTGATCAGTCAGAGCGTCTTCAGATGGACCACAGAGCAAACAGTATCCGCCGGGATTGGCCTTCACCTTTCCTGATTCACCATACTCAACACTCATAGTGTGACTGACTCGGCCGTGGGAAAAACATCTTCAGCAGAAAACCTGGATCGTGACCTTTGCTCGAAAGGGAGAATAATTTAGGTGCCTTTGCTACGTGGAGTGAAGCACACAGTTTTAGATTTTTGCAGAACCTGGCTGTGAACTGCGCACGAACACATTACCCAGATGAAATTCCCAAATCCACTGGCGACATGAAATGCTTAACCCCGTCAGAAGACTAATTCTGCAGTCCGAAAGCACAATTTTTCCATTCATCTTTTTTGGACGTAAACTTTTATCCCCGAATTTTAAAATTTTGAAGCATTATGTAATGCTTGCTTTACTAAAAAATTAAATTCAATACGTGATTTTTAACTAAATGAAATGACGAGACAGAATCTCTCCCTGAGTTTTTTTTTGTTTGTTTGTTTGTTTGTTTGTTTCAATTCAATGTGTTGGTACTCTTTGTCTACTAAGTCTGGAATTTTGTACATTAGATAATTTTGAAAGCTCTCAGCAATATAATATTTACAAAATTAACAAAAATGCCATTATGCTGTCATTTGTCAGATCTGGATGGCCTTATATAGTATTTATGTGGTTATTGCATGTGACACATTTGCTTTTAACAAAACATCATAACTGTTGCAATATAAGATAGGAGAGATATACTAATGGTGGAAATCCATCGGATATTTCTTTAAAACGTCACATGGTGTCCTTTACCCTTAGGTTTTAATAGTACTCTTTTGTTTGCTCCATTTACATTAAACTTGATTTTACATGCAAAAGTTAAACCAGCCTTTAATTAAATGCTAATGTGATGCCTAATGCTGAGTACGGATTCAGTTTCCACAGGGATGCCATCTTCAAATTTAGTATCTGTCTTTTAATTTGCGGTTAATATTTAAGAAGGTTACAAATTAAACTATAAATTCCAGAAAAGAACATGGTAAAAAGACAAACATTCAGAAGGGGTGTTGGACATGTGCTTTCTCTGTTGAGGAATCTAGTCATGTTTCCATTTGACTGTTAGCACTTCTACCAGACTGTTACACTACCCTTACATCATGAACTTTAGCTCTCTCCACTCTCCGCTGCTCATTTTTATAAACGAGTTCCTAATAAATAACACCATCACGGTACTCTTAAATTCACATTCTTGAAACCGACAGAATACAAGAATGTAAACTTGTATTGTAGATTTCCTAGTTTTCGAAGGTGACTTGATGATTCTAAGGTAAGTCCTTAATTTTTTTCCCATCATCCCCTTCTTGCACCTGTGTGCACCATTAACAGGAGGTGGAAGCTACATTTCAGGACTCTGTGACTGCAGAATCTTTGAAAGTCTGTTCTCTATAGCTGAGAGGGAAGCAAACTATTGAAATGTGCTGAAGTAGTTTGGTTAGTAACAATGAGAAAATTGGATAATACAACCGGCAAAGTAACCTATTGGCCAAAGCTATCTCCTTTGGATTCCCAGCATTTCCAGTAGCAGACAAAGCTCCGTATCACTCAGCACATTCCGCATTATGCAGACAGCTCTGGAAGGTATTGCACTCTGATCGATTTTAAAAAATAGTATTGGACTTGTGCTTTGGGGTTAGTTTATAAATCTGTAAATTCATATCAAAATAAAAGCAGAGATATATAATTACTTGAAAAGTCACAACAGAGAGCGTAATTCATTTCTAACAAAATTTATTATATGAAGTTTACACATTACTCTTTGCAAAACAGTCACAGAATGTGTAAGGCACAAAATTTGAGAGTCGTGAGGGTTTATCACTGTGTTATGTTGAAGGAGACAGCCTGCATTAATTTGGGACATACCAAGGTTTTAGCCATGCTAAATTAAAGCAATTAGAGAATTTCCTAATCAAAGGATGTTAATTCTTGTGATTTGCAATTCTCCCTTGTTTCTAGTCTTTAACTAATCAATTAAGCCAAGTTCAGCAATCTGAGAATGTCTGCAAGCTTCAGTTTACACAGAAAAAGTTAAAACCTTTACAACAAAAATATTAAATCATCCTCTGAAGCTTCTTCCAGCATGAATGAAAAGAGAATACTCAGAATTTATATGCATGGGCCAATATGGCAAGGATGAAGGGTGGTGAGAAAACAAAGTGGAAGGGGCAAATTATACACTAGGACTGATGGCTTACACCTTTAGTTTCAACACTTGGGAAGCAGAAGTAGGAGGATCTGTGTAAGTTTGAGACCAGCATAGTCTACAGAGCTTAGGCTATATATAGAGATCCTGTATCAATCAATTATTCCATAATCAGAGAATAAAGGACACACAAACAAATTAAGGGAAATGGCTGGCAAATTTTCAACTCTAAAATATTCTGAAATATCCAGACACTAAAGAATCATACAAAATCAATTCCTGTTAAATAGAAAAGAATATTGTCAATGACTTCCTTATACAATAGTACATGAATGGCTTGAATTGATTGTTTGACTGCTTTAAGATTCTTTGGGCACAGTAATATCAAAGTTTAAGTTTCTATTCAAGGCTTAGAAGATAGACCCTGAACTCTTTGATTTCTTAATAGAAAATCATTGTTACTTTGAAGATAAGGAGGTACAGAAACTGAAGAAAGGATTTATCCATTGCTTTCCAAATGCAGTTTTACAGGGTCATAATGAATGCAGAAGCATACACACACACTACACCTTAATTAAATGATCCAAATTCTACTTGCTTTAAATCAACTTAATAGATATTACTTTTAGTTTTGCCATAATGAACTCTGCTCAGCTAGGTTGTTTCTCCTATCTTAACTTCACGTTTAGTTTAGATCTTGTACAGAAGAACAGAAATGGAGAAATTGTTGTGGGAAAGTTGTTGGCATTTCAATTATGATCCACAATGTATAAATTCAGATGAATTTTAAGTTCAGTTTCTCCGGGGCTGAAAAGAGCATGCATTGTTATTTTAAGTTCATAAATGGTATGAACTTGAAGGATGAAATTTTAAAGCGTACAGAAACAATCCGAACACACTAAAAACAATACAAAATGTGCTTTCAGCAGTTCATGATCTATTTACCAGTATCACCAAAATGTTTCACTGGACTTAGTAGTCTTGATTTTCATGATGAATCATAATTTTCACACTATGGAATATAGTTATTTCTCTAAGTTTAGACAATTACAATGTTCAGTTACAGTACAATTTTGAAATCTTAGAAAGTAGTGCTATAAATCTCTGAAAATATGTGTAGGAATTCTGAATTGGGTTCTGGTTCTATGTGATGCTTTCATCTCTTCCTAGAAATATCCAATCACTTTGGCTGCAGTCTCTGTGAGAAAAGTATATTAAGCGAGGTATTTCATTTGGGTCATGTTCATCTTTTAGTTTTATTGATTCTTTTAAGAAAATATTTAATGATCTTCACTGAGTCCTTGAGACTCCGCCAAGCTATATTTTTGATGATCTATTCCTTAAAGAGCTGTTCATCTATGTCAAAAGCAAAACTTCCCAGCATCCTATTCTTTTTCTCCATATTCCTGGATTTCCATGTACCAGTTGATATCAGTTCCTCTTGAGGAAATCAGGTTTGGTTGATGTTTTTAATGATATGGATACTATTAAGTAAAAGAAGAATGTTTGTAGCTATCACTTAAAAAATACTGTTTTAGACTTAAAATAACACCTGCCAAATATAATCACCCTGCTTAGTGTTCTATTATTATTGACACTCATCAAAATAAAACCATGGGCATTTGGGAAAAATGTGTTTAGATCAATATGGCCAAGTACTGAATGTTTTATATCTATCAAAATTCCTTCATATCCTACACCCTAATGGCTACCATTCTATTGTCTCTGTTCAACAGTGCCTCATTTTCCAAACACACCATTGGGACAGTAATAGACTAATTAATTTCATCTGTGCAAACATAGTATCTCTTGTAAGGAAGCAATAGACAGGAGAAGATCTGATGCTGTTAGCATTATAGTTCATAGAATCCAATGTCAATATCACATTTAATTATAATGAAAGTATTTAATGATCTATTCTCCATATACATCACCATCACCAAACTCACTTTTGAGTTTTATAAGTTTGAGGAATGGTTTCCTTAATTGCCTGTAGCTTTGGTCCAATTAGAATTGCTCATGTGACCCTACTGAAACATTCATTAAGCCATTTGCTTCATATATTAGCATATATTATGGTAATGATTACTGCAGAAATCATTATCTAAAAGGAAAATAATATCACATTTATCCCCAATTATAAACTAATGAGTGATCTCATTGAACACTTTTGTAGATATTGCTTTAAACTACAGTCAATAGTCACTGAAATGTCAAAGACCAAAGATCAGGATTTCTATTGTATTTAGCTCTAGACCACTATTGCTTCTATTAATTTATTAAAATAAGTAGGGGGTATAATTATTACAAGGAAGTAAACATGCTTCTGGCAGGAATATGAGCGCAGCCATTAGTTACTGCTTTAGTTGTAGAAGAACATGTCAGTAGTATGTTCTGCATATTTTTTTATACATAGGTAATGAATGCCTCAGTATTAAGAAACAAGGAAATAAAGACTACACCCAAAATGGCCTCAGGATAGATTAACTTGGTTGAGTTTAAATTTTCATTGCTTGCCAAATATATCTCTGGAAAAATATAATTAATATCAAATACTTCTAGAACTAGAGGGCTATTTTTTAAATGTTAATTGATATGGGTCAGTCTTTGGGATTGTAAAGACAAAATTAGCGGATGTGCGGTACAATGAACTGTGATTCTTCCTGGGTTTCCAGTTTTAAATATTTCATTTATTTGAATATTTATAAATAAAAGTCAAACAGGGTTAAAGATGTGCAAGGATATTTCCTAAAAAATGGAGACACAATTTGAAGTTTGTTTCTTTATTTATACAATTCTTTAAATCAGGTCCATGATTAATTTATTTTGTTTTGTATCTTTCATGTAAATGTTTTCTTGTATATATAGATATATAAAAAATGGAACTATTTTCGTACACATACTATGCAATATGTTTGTACAATTGCAAAATTACCAAAATTACAAAAGCTGTGCTTTTGTACTCTATCTTGCTTTATGTAAAAAAAAAAAAAAAAATCAACCTTTTTCTATTTAAAAGGACTCCTTCCTATGAACTGTAGATAACATACCTATTCAAAAATCAGTCTATTGTATCTTTTGTTTATTTGGGTGGGATCTATTTCTTTTGGGTGTAAACAAAGCAAAATTTTGGCAGTGAGAATTCTTTGCTCAGAAATGAGTTCATATGAAGCATGCAACAAGCTCATATCATTTAAGATCTTTCTTGTAATTCTTGTATTTTTGTCCTGATTTCGGTGCTACTGTGTAACCATGATTAAATGTGATAGTCAAACAAAGAGGATCAGAATTCAGGTGCTGTCATTTCATTTATCTTCCTTCAAAACAAAACAAAACAAAATTGGAGAAATATTAGCCTTGAATAGAGAGACCTTTCCAATAACATGTTTTCTGATAAATATCACTTTCGTGAATATATGTGCATTGATGAAATTAAGTATAATATATACACTTGATCAAATTCTTCAACGTATTTTTTCCTCAAATTTATACCCAGTGGAACTAAGAATCTGAAAATGATTTAACAATAGAATTAATTCACTTAACAGGAGATTAGCAAAAAAATTTTATCTGTTCTGAAATTCTGCTGGTTTGTACTGGGATAAAATTAGACAAGTGTGTTCTGTATACAAATACCTATATGTGTATATGTGTACTAAGTGCCAACCCAATACACCAGAGCAAATATAAACACAGGTTAATTAGTATCTCCTATTTTATGTTTCATTTCTTCTCTTTTCTGTATATTCTGTAAAGAACTGGTCCATTTTGATAAAAAAATCACAGGAATGTTGTTACTATAGAAGAATATAGACAGCCTATTTCTATAATCCCTTGAGAATGGCATTCTTTATCAACTTAAAAATAAGCAGTATCCATTGAAAGTATCTTTTTGGGAAACAGTGATAACCTTCTTTATTTCATGTCCAATTATGTTTATAAACTGATTCAACTTTTTAAAACCAAAATTGAACACTTATACCCAGCAAAGTTTTTCAAATATTAACTCTAAGTAGAATATAAGAGAATGCTTTCAGTTTGAGTATAATATATTTCTTGACTGTACTTAACCTTTGAAAATGATTTGAATGGTTTCAAATGTTTGTTTGCACGCTTACCTCTGTCAGATCCTCTAGGCTGTTTGGCAGCAAACCATTGTAATACAGTAATGGCTGGCTTGGTACACACTTTCTTGCTGAGAGAGAGGCTTGGGAGGGAATGGAGAGGAAAGGGGAACAAAATGAGCAATTTTATCGATATTCACAATATTGTTTATAAGACCAAATATATGTTGTTGGTTTTTGTAGCATCCAAGTTTATGGCCCCAGCTGGTTTATCTTACAATTCAATTCAGCTGTGAACCCAGACCATGTAGATGGCAAGACCTAGTCCTACAACGCCCTGCTCCAACCTGCAGAACTCACATTCCCCACATTTGTCTGAAAGCTACAGATCAGAAGTTTTCTTAAACTTTCCTTAAATTGATCAGTTTGCTATGGGGATACAGGGAAGAAGCCCACTTAAACTGTTGTTCACAAATTGCAAAGGATATTGTAAGGCTCTGAATCGACAACTCAAGGAAGAGGTGCAGAAGATGAGTTCCGAAGGGCTCTGAAGTGTGGAGTTGGAATAGGTGGGCTTCCGTACACATCTTCACTAAGCAACAATTGGCTATACTTAGAATTTGGGACCTTATTAAATTTCATCAAGTAGGTATGGCCACTTTTTTTTTTAAATTACAATGTGATTTATTATTATTTTTTTAAAAGAGGGTTCACTTAGTACTTTTTTTCCTAATTGGATATTTTATTTATTTACATTTCAAATGCTATTCCCTTTCTCAGTGTCCCCTCTGCAAACCTTCTATCCCATACCCCCTTATCCTGCTTCTTTGAGGGTGCTCACCCACCCACCCACCAACTCCTTCCTCACCACCGTAGCATTCCTCTACACTGGGGCATCAAGGCTTCACAGGACCAAGTGTCTCCTGTCTCATTGATGCCAGATAAGGCCCTTTCAGCTCCTTCAGTCCTTCCCCTAACTCCTCCATTGGGATCCCTGTGCTCAGTCCAATGGTTGGCTGTGAGCATCCACATCTTTATTGCTCAGGATCTGGCAAAGTCTCTCAGGAGACAGCTGTAACAGGCTCTTGTCAGCAAGCATTTATTGGCATCTGCAATAGTGTCTGGGTTTGGTGTCTGCATGTGGGATGGATCCCCATGTGGGGCAGTCTCTGGATGGCCTTTCCTTCAGTCTCTGCTCAACTCTTTGTCCCTGTATTTCCTTTAGATAGGACCAATTCTGGGTTAAAATTTTGGAGATGGGTGGGTGGCCGCATCCCTCAAGCAGGGGGCATGCCTAAACTCTGGATATGGTCTCGACAGGTTCTCCCTCCCCTTTGTGGATTATTTCAGCTAATGTCATCACCTTGGGGTCCTTGGGAGTCTTGCTTTCCTGGCATCTGGGGCTTTCTGGTTGTTACCCCAGTTCTCCATCTCCCATTGCAACACACCTCTGCTCAATTTCCTGACCCTTTATACGTACATCTCTTCCTCTCCTCCCATAGCTGGTTCTGCCCCTTTTCCCCCCCCCCTTCTCTTCCTCCCAAGTCCCTCCTACCCTCTACTTCCCTTGATTATTTTATTCCTCCTACTAAGTAGGACTGAAGCATCCACATTTGAGGAAAACCTCAGATGATAGAAAGATCTCCCATACTCATGATTGGCAGGATTAATATAGTAAAAATGGCCATCTTGCCAAAAGCAATCTAACAAGATTCAAATGCATAATCCCCATCAAAATTCCAACAGATTCAATGCAATCCCCATCAAAATTCCAACTCAATTGTTCATAGATTTAGAAACAGCATGGCCACGTTTTAAATTTCATCTTCCTCTGGGCTTTACAGAGAATGAGCTATGGGGATGGAATTTCCCAACTGCATCCCACCTTCAATAGCCATTTTGAGTTAGAATGCTAATGCTCAGTAGCTCAGGAAATAACAAACACCATGGAATTTCTTTGTCAGGAGCCAGGTCAAAAAGCAAACATTACTAATACCTCTCCTTATGAGGTCATAAGAGCTCTCTATTAATAATCAAAGACAGATGAAATTATACAGCAGTATATATGAATATGAATCCATTTGTATATGTATCCATATGTATAATTTCATGTGAGTACACTGGAAAATGGAAGTGGGGTGGAATACTTAGCCAGATAACTCTACTGCAATATTTTAGAACATTTGGCATCCTGCTAAAATGTTGTTACAAAAACAGCACCCATTTGAATGTTAGCAGCTTGCACAATTCAAAGGCAACTGTCTTTTCAGACAACAGGACAAGGTTTAAAAGGAAGATAAATTTGACATCATTTTTTTCCCTCCTAACAAGACATGCTGCCATGTAAATGGACCTATGGTGGTAACAGGACTTGCCACTCCAATAATCAATGGGGATATTTTTTAAAAGTAAGCATAATGAAGTAAAAAAGTTACTTTAACTCAACATAGGAATCACTTGATATTAACAGTATACATTAACAGATACATTACACCGTTAGTCATTGAAGGGATACCTTTGACATGTAATATTCACTGAGCTCAGGAGGATGAGATGGAGTGTGAGTTCAAGGCCAACCAGAGAACACCAGTGTCAGTCTTCAAAGTTGGGTGAAAAACTGCTTAAACTTCAATTGAACACACACACACACACCCACACACACATTTGGAAATATGCATAGTGAGAATGCATTTGTCTAATATTTTCTGGTTTGGATTTACTTTCTTGTAGTGAAAAAAAAATTAAAGATCCCAAAAGAAAGAAAGAGCATCAAAGCATTATAGCATTTGCATATGTAAGTGAAGTAAATATACCACTTCTCCTTATATATATTTATCTTAAGGTCAAAGATTTGTTGTTGTCTAATACTTATTCTGAAATAAGGAAAATATAAAAATGATTTTGTTTCATGCATGTTGCTTTAACGCATAACTTTTATTTGATTAAAGTTAACAACTTTATTAAAAATTCTCTCACCTATTAATTGTTTAAAAATTAAGAAAACAAGTCATTAAAAGATTACACGCTTAAAAGAATGAGAATCTTAATTAATTAATATAATACATTAAAATATGCTTAAACTGAACAAAATGTGAAACTATCAAGCATTACTTGAAAGGATATGAGGTACTTTAACTTGCATTATACTTGCAAATATATACAGCTATATTTACACAGATTTTTATGAGAGCTCTATATCCATGAATGTGTAGCAAAGTTTTAGCACATAGTAAGAGCACATGCCATTGGGTAAATTAATCGTAGAAAAAATATCTTGGTGTAATCATACCATTTAAATTCTAAAAAAATATAAATTCAATTATTTCCTCATACCTAATTTTACTAAGATTTAGAATGAACAAATCATCATAATTAAGAGGATACAGATGTTATGGGGAAAGTTGCCTATTGTCTTTCAAAAGTAATTATGGAAACATCATCACAAAAAAAGATAAAAACCAAAATTCTAGAAATATTCTCCTTGTCTCTTTAAATTAATCTATTATCAAATAGATTCTATTAGAATATATAGATAATCTTGAATTTATAGCCAATTTATCATACTCCAATATGTCTTCAATGTTTAGATAGATGTATTAATATAATTTAATGTGAGTATTTGAAAGTGACCTGTGTGGCCAGGAAGACAGATCAAAAGGTAAAATGCTTTTCACAGCATGAGGACATGAATTCTGACACTGGCATCATGGAAATGCACAACTGCCATAGCTACCTACCTGCACTCCCAGCACTGGGCAAGTAGAACCCAGCTTCCCAGAATAAGCTGTCTAGCTATACATAAGTTGAATAAACAAGCTCTGGGTTCAATGAGAGATCTCTTCTCAATAAATAAAGTGGACAGTAACAGACGAAGATATAGAGCATCAACCTCTGGACCCCATACATTCCATATATATGTATCACGCTTACCTGTCTATATACTCCCAAATACGGAAAACATGCACAAAGCACACACACACAAACACACACACAAACACACCACATACACATAAAGAAAAAAGTAGGCTGAAAGACTTGAAAACTAAATGTAATAAAAAATTGTATTTGTTTTCATCGTATTTTTGTTTAGTATTATTCCTTAGATGTCAATTTCTTTTCTAATGAGAGAGAGAAAGGGTGTGGATCCAAAGGATCACAAAATAAGGAAGAACTTGAATAAGCTGGGGGTGGGGAGACCTGTAATGAGAATATATTATTTGAAAAATATCTTCAACAAATACGAGTGGCAAATAATAATAATTAATTAATAATAATAAATGAAATGATTTCTAATGATATTCTGCTATACTCATCAGGTGACTTGTCCAGTCATAATCAAAGAAGCTTCTCCTGGCAGCAAATAGGAGTAGGTGCAGAGACCCAAAGCCAGGTATTATCTAGAGATCCATTGGTAACCTTCAGAGATGGGGAACCTGAAGAAGAGGGCTATAAAGGACTGTAAGAGTCAGAGGGGATGGAGGACACCAGAAGAATGTAGCCCATTGAATCAACTAAGCAGGGTTCAAACGGGCTTAAAGACAGAAGTGGCAAGAATGGGGCCTGCATAGGTCTGCACCAGGTCCTCAGCATATATGCTGTAGGACTCCGAACAGTGGAACAGGTGGGTCTCTGACACTTTTGCCAGCTATTTCGATGTGTTTTTTCCTATTGGGTTACCTTGTCCAGTCTTGATATGAGGGCTTTTGCCTTGTCTTCTTGTGTCTTGCTTTGTCTTTCTTCCTTGGCTGTTGTCTTTTGGAGTCCTGCTTTACTCTGCGTAAGAGATGGAGGGGGTAGTGATCTAGAGGATAGGGAGGTTGAGGGAGTGGAGGGAGAGGAAACAGTGGTCGGGATGTATACCATGAAAGAAGAATCTATTTTCAGTAAAAAAAATTTTAAATGTGTTAACTGAATGACAAATGAATTTGTTAGTAGTTGAAAGAACAAAATAAAATGTTAAAAAAAGTAAATCTCCTTTTTTATTCTGACTCCTATATTCTAAAATTATTTGTTATGATTGTGAACGTCTATCCTTCTTGGATTAAAATACATAAAATTGCTCTGATATTTTAAGGAGGTTAGAAATTTAAAATCAAAACATGAGATTCTGATCGCCATGTTTCTTTGCATGTCATGTGAGGACCTGATACTCAAAGCTAACTGAGGGCTTGAGACAGTCTATCTCAAGCATGAAACCACTTTGCATGCTCAGTTGTCAACATCACAGAGCTATAAAATGGAGCACACAGGAGGATGATACTAAAAGCTCTTCAGAAAACAGTGACTCGATGACTAACCATGGCAGCTAATTGGGAGTGGTCCTTTGATTATGTCTGATTGGCTCTGAATGAGCAGTGATGTGATTTCAAATTCATTCCAGTAGACAAAGGGCCTAATTCTTTGAAATAGAAACAAAGGGGTTTATACAATGAATGATTTAAGACATATCCATGTTACTTTGATAACTTATAGTTGCACATTTTATATGTTTACACAATTTTTCTTTTACTCTAATGAGGAAGCATGGCATATAATCAAAGTAGTGAATTTGAGGGAATGAAGAATAGAGATGACAAGTTGTCAAGCACTTGAGTAAATTACATTCTAGCATGTAATTCAAAATGCAAAATAAAATTATATGAGTTATAAAAAATTGTCTAATCTCCCTGGAATGACAGTACTTAATAAACTGTTTTTCAGAGCATTGAACAAAAATACATGTCTTAGCATATATAACATATGACAACTAAAAAAAAATAAGTTTGATTAAACTTAATTACTCCTGTTTTTATACACACCCAAATAATGCTTGTTTAAGGAAATTAGCTAATAATTTTCTAGTATTTTTTCAGTTTTAATCCTCTTCATTTATTTGCTTTATCACATTGACTAACCTATACATCAGATACAATTGTGAGACTATATGGCTGAAAGTTAAATTGGTATTTCTATGCTAAAGGGCAATAGCAGATAATACAAACATTAACAAGCATGTATAATAAAGCATCTAATGTTGTAAGTTCTATGAAACAATATGTAACAAACAATGACATGGTGAGTATTCCCATAACGATGAACACAGCAAGAATATAAAGAGCCTTAATATTTCAAGACATAAAGGCTTTCTTTCCCATATTCATAGTATTCTGTTGTAGTATGCATGTGTTGAGATGAGAAATAAAAGTCAGATACAGTAGTTCGCTTCATCAACTTTTTAAATAAAAATCATATTTAATAAAGCATATATATATTCTCATGAGGATATATTTCTAAGAAAAATTAATGATAAAGTACAGGACATTAGAATTTAAAACATTAATGATTTTAGAACATAACTAGAGACATTCAATGCAATGAGTTAAATAGCCAGCAACTGACCAATACAGATGTTGTTTTGGTTTTTCTTTTCTTGTTTTTTTTTTTTTAATTTGAGAAAGTGACAAATGATTTTGCAGAACAGCCATAGCATTTTCATTTGCACATGTGGGATTGGAGGGCCCTAATATCTCCAGAACTTTTGCATCATTTATAGATATATAACTGGCATAGTAAATGTTCCAGGGTGTGAGAAATGCCATTGGATTTTGATTTGATTTGAGATTATTTTATGAAAAATTTGTATATCTGTATATACCCCATATTTATTTTTTTAATTCTCTTTTTATTGCTTCAATTTTTAATCAACAGCTGAATTCCAAATCACAATCTGATGCCAAATCTCCATCCTGACTTTCGTCTTCTACAGACCCAGTAGTAATGCTCTAAACCAACGCTAAGAGTGCTGTTGACCTGGTCTCCAGGTCACATGTAGAAAACTGTACGTGTTTGAATATATGTTAAGAACTTGATAGTATAAGATTTTTATTCAATACGGAATGCCTCTCTCAAGAAAAATGATATTTTAATAAGAATTACAAGTTTTGATATAAGAAAGAGGACTCTTAATTCGTAACATGACCACTTTCTACCGGAAAACCATAGTTACTATGAATTTTTACTCTTATAAAATTATTGTGGACATCAAGTGTGAGTCTTGCTTTATTAAAGAATCCCCCCCCTTGTCTTGTTCGGTTTTTCTTGTTCGTTTCTTTCTTGTTTTCCTCTTGATGGGGCCCTTTCAGAATGAATAAACTGACCTTGTTATTATAGTAAAACACAGATGGCATAAGAGTCAAACTAAGGTAAATTTCATGGGCCTAATGTGCTTATATTAAAAAATACAAAACCTGCTAATTTTAAAGATTATGTGAAAGTAAAGTTAGAACAGTGTTTGAACCTAGAAGCTATCTTTAAAGTGGAGCAGTTTCTATTATCTACATAGTTTTAAATTAAAGTTGTAATTTAAAGCTTTCTAAGAAGGTATTTTCTCTTCAATGTGTATCTATGCTACAATGGGGAAAATCATTCCACTATTAGTAACACAGGAAATTCTTTATCTGGGATTATAAGGAATAGACTTTTGTGTAGTGGTCCCTAAATTGTACACTGTCACTCAGATACCTGGTCAGAGAGTTCAGATACATGGTCAGAGAGTTCCAAATAGTTCTTGGCAACAGATCAGTAATTCTGCCTTGTTAGAAAAACAGTATCTCTGTTCAACTTGTGAATGAATCATAGAAATTAGTTGTAGTTTGAATAGGATATGACTAAAAATGAATAATCAAAAATTAACAGATGGAAGTCAATTATCTCAATTAACACACATATTGCTTTAGATGAATGCTAGTATTTGCACATAAACCATCCATGGTAACTTCAGTCAATTAACATTTCCACTATAAAATATAAAATAAATGTATCCTTTAAATTCTGTATTTGTGCAGGCCATGTTTCCAGGCTATAGAGATTGTGATATCTTTTTGAATATGAGGCCCATAAAAGGAAAATAATCTCAAATATCATCAGTATAAAATATACATATAATCATTACGTATATGTGAAAGAAATTACCTGTTTCAAAGTATTGAATATATTGTGAGGAAAAGTTAGAATTTTCCTGAACCTTGTGTTCTAAAGACAACATCACACCATCCATCTGGTAGATCAAACTCCCTGTAACTCCAGCTCCAGGGGAGTCTGATTCATTAGAGAACGCCAACATTTATGTGCACATAGCCCTCATACACATACACATGATTTAAAAAATAAGTTTAGTAAACTATATTTGTATATTTGAGTGCTTTGCAGACTTTTTAAGAAATTGAACTTTTTATATAAAATAAGAATAAGATACATAATTGTCTCACTATATTCTTTGCACATTTTTCCAAAATTTTATCATACAGCATAAGATAACCTTCCTTTATGCAGGCAATCAGAGCATGTGGCTGTCAGTTAAATCAACTGGATGTCCTAGCTGTAAAGCAGTAGCAACTGCAAGAACAAAATCTGCTTTCTAAAAGTTTAGGTTTCCTAGGATTCAGTAGGAATTGCGGTCAATTTTTAGTACAGCCCTCTTTGTAATAGCTTTCATAAAGAAACTTTAAATAGCCGAATCCTATTTTCATCACACAGAAATGTCCTACTCTTACCTAAACTTTGACCTTTCAAATAAAGATATATAGATAGAATGCTATTCGTCAAGGTGACTTTCTGCTTAAGTGAAGTGTGTAGGAATATTGTATTACCTGATTGGGACACACCCTTAATTAGACTTGGAAAACTGAGGAGTAATATGATTCCCCCATCCAGCAGACAGTTAATACCTCTGGGAGACTTTTCACTGATTGAAAACCTAGTTTTTAACAAAATAAAAACAAACAAATTTTAAGAAACCCAATGTGTGATGTAAGAACGTTCTGGGAATTTTAATATATTTTGCTTGTTTTCTATAACCTTGTTATGAAAAGTTATAAACTAGTAGTGAATATTCAAAAACCTGTTTTCAAGGCCAGAAACGATGGTTCTGCTGTTAAAGGCACACACTACTCTTTCAGAGTTCTTGCATTCAGTTCGGGCGCCTTGTCTGATACATGAAACTGCCTAAACCCCAGCTGTGATTCTTCAGAGGATACCTGCATTTACACGCACACTTGCCTTATACATACAGTTAAAACTAAAATAAACAAAGTCACATTTGCATATCAGAGTATATTTTAGACTTTTAAAAAACTACTATTTAAAATAAAAGTTTAAAAGTTCTCATTTATAACAAGAAAATAAATAAATTTTACAATATAAGTCAATTTATGGAAGCAGACTAGCTTCTGTCAGTTTGCCTGATGCACTAATATAATTTTAAGGTGTATGAATGTACTTCTTGCAATATACTGAATAGTTTAATTTTGAAAAATGTTTTTGTAATTTGCTATACTAATATAATTTTAATTGTCTATTATAACTAATTAATTAAAATTCAGTAATTCATTGATACATTCTTAATTCAATAATTTTTATAAATTGTACTATATTTTTCAAAGCATTTATATTGAATTTTTAAATATATACATTTTAATTCTAATGAATAACATATTTAGATTCAAGTAAATATATTTAGTGAAAATTACAGTCACATTATCTGTTCACATTAAGTAGAAATATTTTTTATTAATAATTACTTTATTTACATCCCAATGTTGCTCTCTATCTGGGTCCACCTCTCAGAGTTCTTCCCCAATCCCCCTCCCACTTTACTCTTTCTGGCCCCTCCCCACCCCTTACCCCCATATCTCTCACCCTAGGACATCAAGTCTCTACAGGATTAGATGCATCCTTTCTCACTGGGGCCAAACAAGCAGTCCTCTGCTACATATGTGTGGGCTCGAGGGACTGGGGGGTGGGTAATGAGGACCAGCCACTGTATGCTCTTAGTTGGTACCTTGGTCACTGAGAGCTCTCAAGGGTCCAGTTAGTTGACACTGTTAGTCTTCCTGTGGGGTTGCTATTCCCTTCAATTTCTTCAATCCTTCCTCTATTTTTTCCATTGGGGACCCTGACTTCTGTCCAATGCTGTGTTTCAAATTAAATGCTTTCTGTTTCATATAATACCTGTTTCATACTAATTAGAAACTTCAACCTTCTTCAAAATTGAGCATTTTAGGAATAATTTTTGTTTTATAAAATAGCATTATAAATAATATAAAGTTGTGTGACCAAATAAATTCTGGACTTAAATAGTTATAAGGTGAGGGGGGTAAATCTCTTCATGGTTATTTTGAAAATATACTTTTATTTTTCATTACTGAAGATACTGTGCAAATGTCTACTCTTGCAGTCAGTTTATCTAAAAGAAACAGCATGCAGGAGACAGCAGTAGCGACCACCAGTGAGAATGGGAAAGGGGCTGAGTACTGACTGACGTTACGTTGAGAAAGTGTTTGGAATTATTTGTTCCTTTGAACATTAGTGCTACAAAATCCCAGCAGTAGGGTGGGGAATGTTAGAAAACGGGCTTGGCAACAACAGTCACAAAGTGTCTGAGCGCGAGTGACAACAAACCAAATAAGCTTAATTATAAATAGAAAGCAACCTGTTTTCTTGTGAAACCTTCCAGCATGGACTGAGTAACTTGCAGAGTGGAATAGAAGGGGGGTGACCTTTATTTAACCATAGGATCTATTGTACAGCAATGACAATCCCATTGGGTCGTGCATCATTCCAACCTCAAGTCTTTACAAGCTGTTATTTTATTTTTCACATTTAAATATGTTAACCTTGTATTGTTTTCACAAAGAAATGCAATCTACTTTGGCATTCCACCCGTAGTAACAGTTAATGTTGCACTTGGAATATTGTGCACAGCAGATAAAATCGATTTGATTTTCTGTTTGTTTGCTTGCTTGCTTGTTTCTTAGTGAGGATCGGACTGTTCACTGTACTTGTCTGCTTTTATATCAGCATACAAAGCAGTTTCATGGTTCTTCTTGGAATTTTCATACGTTTTTTACTAAGCTCCCTCTGTGTGTGTACCCCAGTGCTCAGGGCTCTGCTACATGTGTCACTGTCACATTTGCCCTACAGACATCACCTACCTGTCTTTAAATCCTCTTTAGCTATCTCATGGTGGAGTTGCCTTTCTTGTTTCGTGACCTGTAACTACCCATCCAGCCACCCATGTATGCACCCAGTATATAAATATTAAAATCTAAAATTAGTCAATGTGAAATACTCATCTTTGTGAGTGTATGTCACCGAAATTAATAATTTCTCAGTCCGTCAATTTTCCTTCAAGTTTTATTTTGCGTTGTTGTCTGAATAAAGTCCCATGCATATTTACCATATTTTTTATCATACATTTGACTGATGAACATATAGGCTGGGTCCATTTTCTTTTAATTGTAAATAGTATTATATCAAAAAAAAAAAAACTAAATAGGATTCTAGGGGGAAATATGTCAAAAAAGTTGAATTTTAAAATGAGTCATTCTGAACTGATTAAAAAATAAAGGCTATTGAATAAGAAGTTTGAAAACATATTAGGTCCCTTAACAATGATGGACTCTATGATGAGCAAACTGCAGAAACCTTGATTTGGTTGAATTTTGTGACATCTGTAACATGTCTGCCCACATGATAGCAAGCTAGTATATGTTAGCTAATACACATTTCCACAAAACGAACTGGTATGTATTAACTAGGCTAGAATCAATGCCTCATCAACATGTCAGCTTGGATGGTTTAGATATATTTACAAACATGGAATAATTTTTTTCTTTTTAATTTGTAACATGTCAATAGGAGTTGGAAAATAGTTTATTATATTTAACCATTGGGGGGGAGAACAAAAGCAGTTAGTGCCTAACACATGTTAGAGACTCTACTTCTGCACGTCTGCACTTTCTAGCCTAGGTCCTGATCAACGAAACAGTGATTGAAATCCAGTTATGAATAGAGAGATTAACTTGACCAAGCAAACTATGGTCATTACTTCGTAATAGATACCCATCTGCTAAATAAACATTTAAACAGTACAAGTGATGACAGCTAGTATACACTGGTACATCAGCTGCCTTTATCATACTGTGTGTTCACTTAGACACTAAGACAGTTTGCAAGGTCTGAGGGCTAAGGTTATTTTCTTTCTTTCTTTTTGTCAGACTTTCTTGCATTAAATAACATAAATATTGTTTTGCTTTCCTTTCATCACATGTAATTTACTGAATTCCAAGTTCAATCCCTGACATGTACACACATACACACACACACACACACCACACACTCATGCACACACATGAGTCTTGTCTTAATTTTTATTTTCATGGATTTCATTACCCCTTATTACAGATTAGTGACCACACCCCACATTCCCATATCCTGGCATAGGCTTCCTGCAGCCTTCTTGAAATACTAATCAAATATATTTAAATGCCAAGGGTAAGTTCTCATCTTTGCAGCTTCAGACTTCTGACCTAGGGGTTGCTTTTCTCTACAGTACTTCTCAAGAAACTCTTTCTTGAACTGATAAGAATCTGGGTCAGACATACCACTTACTAATGTCAAAGGTTTGTTAACAAAATCTCAATTACTCTGCTAACAGGGCATGCTATAGCCTACACTGCAAGTGTCAAGTGTGGCACTAGCCAGATTCAGGTTTACCAGGAACTGTCAACTGAAGTTAGTGTGTTCCTTTTAAAATGGCCACAGCCACTCACCATCTCCCACCAAGAAACACATGGTTATATGTATTCATTACATTTCTACTTACTATGATGAAATATATAACAAAAGCACCTCAAAGAAAAAAGTGAGTTGGAGGCACTCTCAGTTTGAAGGTACCAGAAAAAGGCTAAGTGGCAGGAGTCAGGGGACTGGTCATGTTCATTCATGGTCAGAATATAGAACAAGCTGATATTGATGTTCCACTTTCTTATTTACTCCAGGAACTCCTGCTTGGCATGGTACTGACTGTATTCCAAGTGGGTCTTATCTGGAGTAAATCTTTCTGAAAACACCTTCACAGGCCTACCCAAAAGTTTTTTCTTCTAGTGATTCAAATGTAATCAGTTTCCAAAGACAATTAACCAACATAATATATGAGACCATAAGTCACTAAACTTGGTGCTTTAAATATTTATTATTTGGCAATGTGTATGGCTGTGTGCCTGCAGATGTGCACCACATGCCTCTACATGCCTACAGAGGTCCAGCGAGGGTGACAGATCCAATGGAATTCACTAATATGGATTGTGGGACTAGAATCCAGGTTCTGTGCAAGAGCTCTTAGCCATTGAGCCATCTTTCCTATTCCACACTTAGATTTTAAAGACGAAAAGCCTGAAGGGCAAAATGCCCATTTTTATTGATTGTGAAAGAACATGCAGCTTTGGCGCTTCATCCTTCTCACTCATTCACTCGTTATTTAAAGGACACACACACACAGGGGGCGGGAGGGGGGGATGCACGCACAGGGGAAAAGAAAGGGATGAGAGTAATCATACAAGGCCAAACTCTCAAATGCTGGTTTTGTTTTCATTATATCCATTCAAATGAGCTGAACAGATCCCTATTTTAAGAAAAGAAAATCAATTCATGGCAAACTATAGTCACCATCATCATATTTAATAATTCCATTATTAAAGTAGGTGAAGTACTACAAGAACGGTGTGTGTGTATGTGTGTGTGTTTAAATTATGCTTTGAAGTATTGTCATGAAGCAAAAATGTTCATTCTTTTTTAAAATTTTATTTAATCATTTTTTACAGTCTAGATTTTATCCCCGTCTTAATCTATCCTCTGACTGTTCCACATCCCATACTTCCTCACCTTACCCCATCCTTCTCCATGAGGCCCCATCTCACCAGACCTCCCCACTCCCTGGGGCCTCAAGTCTCCTGAGGGTTAGGTGCATCTTCTCTGACTGAGTTCAGATCCAGCAGTCCTCTGCTGTATATGTGTTGGGGCCTGTTTCTAAATTAATAGTAGTTCTTTTAAAGCGGTACTCAATAGTAGCGTGTTTGTCTGTAAAGTGCTGTGAGTCAGGGTCAGCTATGGAGTAAAGTTCAAGTATTTGGGAAGCTGGGCTGGATTGTATGTGGACGATACACTTTAAAGATGTTCTATGACTCCTGCGACTGTAAGATTTTGTCATAGGAATGGACGGTTATCTGAATCCATTACTGTGTCTCAGAGCACACTCCTGAGAGCAGCTCACAGGGAACATGCTGCAAGCCACAGCCACCTCCAATCTTGAGCTTGCATATATTCAGAGCAAACCTCTTAGGCTCTGCTGGGTAAGAATGTGAAGGTCGCAGGACAAAGTATTTTAAACTTTAAGATAAAACAAAGAAAACCACTTATGTAGAGTTTTGGTTGTTTATGTGTTGGTTTTGCTTTCTTGGTTTTTATTTCTCCCGAGAAATGATGAGAAACGGAAAGGCTGATAGACATAATGGAGTAACTATAAGGATAACTATAATGGAGTAACTATAAGAACAAGTGAAATTTTATATCGATTTTCAAATAAACCCTTTCTGTTTTCTAAGAGAGCATAGTAGTAAAGCTCTTAGACACAAATACATTTTGTTTATTTTGTTTGTATTGTATTTTACAGACTTATAGCCGTACTCACAATATTTGAAGAAATGTCAGAAAGAAAAATGAAACACCCACTGACTTTAACACTAGCAGGTAATTGGGTCAGAAACTCCGAACAAGACAGAGTCATGAGATTAGAATTCCATTGGGTGTCAGAAATATCAAAGAAGTCACAGGACTCTTCCGGAATGCCAATGCCAAGGAAGAAACCAGAGTCAATCTTAGCTACAGTGGCAGTAGGACATGGAGAAAATCTAATGGAGCATTTGTTCTGAAGATCAGGAGTTTTTCTTAGTAGAAATAAAAGACCAGTTTTGCTGGGAAACTGGTCATACTGTGAGGTATTTGAAGATCCTTGCTCACTTTGCAAAACTTATGTGAGAGATGAATTAAGAATAAGTTTGCATTTAAACAAACATAATTAAGATTCAAGGACTTCTCGGCACACACCCTGTGGGCTGCTGTTATACTGGCCTTCTTCCTAAAGCTAACAAGTTTTGTGTTGCTAGGAATTTGATATTTTTACCAGCTATTTCAGGTTTTAATGCCCAGTTGTCCAAAGTACCTCCCTGTAATATCTTTTTTAAATCAGTTTCTGGGAATCAACATTAATGTCCGATTTTATTTCACATTTTAGTCATTTGAGCCTGTCTCCTACCACACACTTTCATTTAGTTTCAATATGTATCAAGGAATCAATACTTGGTTTCATTAATTTTGGGTGTTTCTATTCTATTTTTTTCAACCAAAATTTCTGTCAGTGCATTATTTTTACATGTGTATGTTCAAGCTAAGTTTGCTCTTGTTTAAATCGGATGCTAGAGTACTGTATTATTTTTTTTCACTTTACTTCCAAATTTCCATTTTGATTTATTCTTTGACACATTTGTTATTTGAAAATATGACGTTTATATCCACAAATTTATAGAAGCTTCAATTTTCATTGTTATAGATTCCTAAAATTTTTTTGTCATCACCAAAGGAGACATTTTGTGTGATGTATACGTCTCACTTCTATTGTAATTTAGTTTATAACCTAAGATATGCTTCCCTGAAAGTGTTACTGGAAACTCAGGAAAATTATTCACATTGCTGTCAGTGGATAAAATGCTGCTTATGTGCTATGATATGATCACAGAAAAAGAAGATATTATTCTTGCACTTAATAACAAATCAATACATATTGTGCATTATATGATTTATATAACATATGTACCAAAAATTGCAGACCAAAAATATGTCATCTTGACTACAATCTATCTTATAAAATATGATGTTGAGGTAAACATAGTAGCAAATCTTTGATGAATGTGATAAAAGTATTATACCACATAAGCTTCCCAAGGGCATTTTCATGATTACATGACCTTTCGAAACTTTGGTTCTTAAACATAAATAAATGATAGTTGTTTTAGAATTCTTATACAAGTACACTATCGTCTTTCTAATTACAAACCAAGTATTTAAAGAAAGGATAATTTTGTTCAAGTACAAAACTGCTAACACTTATTGCAAGCATAATGTGTAAAAAATACATCAATGCATCATGGAATAATAGCCTATAACAAATAAAATTGTACATAATATAAGATCTAATTGGAAATTTTCAAATTAGTTATCCATTGTAAAATTATTAGTATTTTTGTTCCATTAAGCAAAACATAATTACCAACACTCCCAAGTAAGATACTCAAAGAGATAATGTGTTACCCTGCCATTATCATGTTAATAGAACAAGTAAAATTATGATATTAGTAGTACTAACGATATTCAATTACTTCTTAATTTTATCATGTTATTCATTTTAGGTAAATATATAACATGCAGAAGCAAGAACAGAAAAAAATAACCAACAAAAATCCTCTGCTAGTCAGTAACCAGTTGAGTATTAACAGGCTTTAATAACAGCATTAAAATTGAACTACAATCTGACAATTAACAGTTTATAAAACTAGTGACTGTATATTTTGGACACCGAATATTGTTCAAAAGAATGGGATTTGAGTCCAGGGTGCAGAGATGACATCCTGAAGAGCCGGAAGGTCATTAACACCTGTGTTAGTTGCTCTTCCTGCTACTATGATATAATAAATAATAAATAAATAAATAATAATAATAAAAAAAGTAAGTTAAGGTCAGTCCCATGTTGGTTGTTTTATGACAAAACGTCAGGCCCTGAAACAAATTAAACACAAAGCTCATATTGATAACATATAACAAGACAATACACAGAGGTTAAAAGCACAAGACCATCAAGAAGAACAGGACTAAGGAAGTGAATGAGAGAATGACATTTTATGACAAAGTACCAAACATATTAAATAATGAGACTGAGCAGTATATTAGGAATAAAATAAACATTTACACTACACACACAACAAAGAAGAGAGAGAGGAGAGAGAAAGAGAGAGAGAGAGAAGAGAGACAATATTTAAGAAAAACAAAGGTCATGAGTTTAAATGAGAGTGGTAGGGATATTGAGTATTTGGAGAGAGGAAATGAAAGAGATAAATCTTGTAATTGTAAACTCAAAAATAATAGAAAAATTCTCAGAGTATTTAACAAAACTAACATTAGAAGTACAAAATCTATTAACTAAGACTCTTTAAAATCAAACACATGTAACATACTTACCAATATAATAATATAGAGTGAATTCTTTTTCAAAAGAGGAAAAATCACATAGCAAGGAATTATCTGCCAAAAGCAAAACCAAAATCCAACAAGGGACACTCCAATCCAACATCTTTGTTTCTAACATCTGAAGCTCAGGACAAAAGTACCTCCAAATGATGTAGGTTAACCCAGCCTTCCAATTCAACTGCCTATCATAAACATGGGTTCTCTCTTGGATCAGCTCCATTCCATCCCTGTGACCATGCTCCTGGCAACTGCAGTATCCTAGAGTCTCCATTGGAATTTAGGCTTCAGCTTCAGAAAATTACTCAGTGGCCTCTTAGGACTTCCTTGCATGGACTCCAACTTTGATACACATCATCTTGTCTCAGCTTCTATTCATAACTTTGTCACTTTTTAACTTTTTTTTTTCCTCAAATTCAGTACCAAGTGTAAAGCACTGTCAAGTTTTGCTGTCAGCTCATGAATTGAGCTTAGCCTCTTTGGACCACAGCTACATCAGTGTCTCAAAACTGAGAAACACTCCTATAGAGTTACTGTTGAGGAACAGAGAACCCTCAGAGGTGCCTTCTCAGTTCAGGTCTACTGCTTTCACATAAATTTGCATACTTATAAGTCTGAGACTTTTATGGGTGGGGTCTTACACTCAAGACTTCTTTTCCAAAGCTAAATTCAACAATGCTAATCTCTATTTAACAATTACACCTACTTTGTTGTCTGCCCTCTCCTGGCCTGATACAGGCCTAGTTAACAAATTAATTCACTGTCTTTACAGTTTCTCAGGATCTGGACAGAATGAAAACATATGCTTGGCCAAAGGATCACATGAATGTCCCCAAGAGTACTTTTTTTTTTCTTAATTTACTTATTTATTCAATTTACATTCTTCTCTCCTCCCATTCCCACCCTCACACTGCCCTCCCCCCATTCCCCCTTCTCCCTTGTAGGAAGCACTCCCCCTCCCATTGTGTACCAACCTGCCTTAGTACCTCAAGTGACTAGGTGCATCTTCTCCGACTGAGGCCAAACAAGGCAGGCCAGCTAGGGGAATGAGATTGAAAGGGAGACAACAGAGTCAGAGTCACACACTCCTACATTCTACTTGTTAGGGAACCCACATGGAGACTATGCTACATGTTGCATCCGCCTTGACCAGCAATTAAGACACGACACGGTCGGATCCTTCTCAGTCAGCTTTATTGCAGGAACGACTCTTGACTTATGGACGGGGACCGGACGGGGACAGGGACAGGGACCCCTAGCAGCAGAAACGTGCTGCTTATATCTTCCCAAGGCAGGCTGGGTGCATTGTTCTCTCAGGATAAGTTAAGTGCCAATACCTCATTAGCATAAGCCCCGGAGGCACGAGGCGCATGCACAAAGGACTTGTTTACCAGTTTAGCTGAGCTGGCAACACTGGAAGCCAGCTGCCTACATCTCAGGTGCTAGTCATAAGACTTTGCAACCGTCCCAGGTGCTATCTTAAACACGGCTCCTACAGCTACACATCTGTTACATATACGTAGGGGGCCTAAATCCAGCCCATACATGGTCTTTACTTGGTTGTTCAGTCTCTGTAAGCCCCTATGAGCCTATATAGTTAACTCTAGGTCTTCTTGTGATATTGTTGACCTCTCCAGTCCCTCCGTCCTTCCTCCTACTCTGTTTTTTTTTATGAATATTTTATTTACATTTCAGATGTTATCCCTTTCCCCATTTCTGCCCCCCCAACAAACCCTATCCATCCCCCCTCCTCCTGCTTCATGAAATGTGCCCCCACCCACCTACCCATCCCACCTCCTCACCCTCAAATTCCCCCACATTGGAGCATCCAGCCTTCACAAGACCAAGGATCTCCTCTCCCACCTATGCCCAACAAGGCCATCCTCCCTACATATACAGCTGGAGCCATGGGTCCCTCCCTAAGTGCTCCAGGCTGGTTGGTGGTTTAGACCTGGGGAGCTCTGGTTGGTTGGTATTGTTGCTCTCCTTATGGGGCCGCAAACCCTTTAGCTCCTTCAGTCTTCTCTATAACTCCTCCATTGGGAACACCTTGATCAGTTCAATAGTTAGCTGTGAGGGATCTGCCTCTGAATATGTCAGACTCTGGGAAACCTCTAAGGAGACAGCTATATCAGGTCCTTGTCAGCATGCACTTCCTGACATCCACATCAGCATCTACCTTTGGTTACTGCACATGGATGGATACTAGGTGGAATGGTCTCCAAACAGCCCCTCCTTCAGTTTCTGTCCCACACTTTGTCTCCATATTTGCTCCCATGAGTATTTTGTTACTCTAAGAAGACTCCCCACTCAGTTCTTATACTTGTTTACATTGAAAACTCAGGAGCAAGGTCTCTACTTTCCACAGTTCTCTTGGAATTCTTGTTTTTCGAGTTCCCATCTGAACAACCTTTAAACTATGCTGCTAGGATCAAGATACAAGTTATTTCAACCCAAAGTTCCAAACTCTCTGCATTCTAGCAAAGACACTCCCAATGGCCTAACTATAATACAGTATTCCAATTCTCAGTCCAAGTTTTCAAGTTTTTCTTTTCTTATTGTAATAAAATGCCCCAATAAAAGGAACTTAAAGAATAAAGGGCTTACTTTGGCTCACAGGTCAAAAGTGCAATTAATTGTGGTAGTGGCAAGGAGGCAGGAATTTGAGACAGCTCCTCATATTGCACTAAAGCAAGTCACATAAGACCAATTAATACATGGTTAAATACAGATACTATTTATATTTTCTTTTTCTTAATTAAAAGATAGTTGTGTTGTTTCCCATGGTGCTTCACCCAGATATTTCTTGTAGGAAACAAATATTGTTTTTCAACTTTTGATTTTTTAGCCATCACTTACCCCCGCCCCCAGCTTACATGTGGCTAAAATATGATGGAATTTCCAGAGTACAACCCTTCCTCAAAGGCAGTGCTCATCTCTCATTGTTAGCTTGAGTTGCTAATTTGACTATTTGTCTATGCAATAAAGATTAGGAGGAGAAGAGAGAGGAAGGAGAATCTTTTAGAGAGAATTTTTAGAAAAGAACTTTCTTAAGATATCTTTCATAGAAAACTTTTTAGAGAGAACTTTTTAAAAAGAACTTAGAAATAAAGATTAAAATCACATTTCAAAGTGTCCCTCTTTCTTCCTGCAAATTGACTATCAGGCTGGGAGTTTGAGCTTGCAGTTCCTGTGGAGATAGAACACAGGCTACTTCACTTAACCCCCTTCTGTTTTACTGTGAGCTGCTAAACACCAGAAACTGCAGCTTCTGGCCTCAGAGGAACTCTGACAGGCAGGTCAGCTACTGCAGCAAAGTGACTAAGACGTAAGATAGGTAAAAGTATTATTATTGAACAGCAACCTAAATATATCAAAAGACCAAGTCTTCCTCTTGATTTACCTCAAGAAAAAACCACAAAGATGGCCAGGCATGGCTTCCGGCAGAGTTGGGGTTTGGCCATGTTAGAGAAAGTTTGCACTTGGGGTTGGGCTTTCAGGTTTCAGAAGCTCAAGTCAAAACCTGTGCTTCACTTAATTCTTGCTGCCTGTGATTCAGATATAGAACCCTGAGTTACCACTCTAGCAGTCTGCCTGCATGCCACCATACTTTCTGCTGTGACATAATGGACTAAACCCTGAACTCTAGTTCTGTCGCAATGGAATGTTTTCCTTTATAAGATTGCCATGGTCATGATGACTCTTCACAGTCTTAAAACCCCAAGCAAGACACCATAAAAAAGTATAACTTATAAAATATTTTCTATTTGTAAATCAGAAGCTGTTAGATTTCAATGTTTTAATATAAGCTGACTAGAGTGACACTGTTATAACAGAATGCCTGTGACAGTAAGAAATAACATTGGTTTCCACATATTTCTGGAGACTGGATTTCCAGGATGAAGATGCAAGCTTCTTCTTACTATGTTACTATACAGGTGATAGAATGGCATGGATAAAGACAATGGAGAGACAAAGGAGAAATCAGACTTACCCTTTGTTATGTAATTAACTCTAGCCATTAAGGTAACACTGGACACTAGTTAAATTCCATGGCAATGAAAACTGAGACAGGACAAAATCACAGGCAAAAATTTTAATTGGTAGGGGAAAAAAAGATGGAAGGGACCAAGAGAAGACCTTCAATCATGGGAGACTCCGGCTGGCCACAGATAAAGGAAAAGGTTTTTAATATCAGATTATTGGAATGGACTAAGGACTGAAAACTTCTGTAAATCATGCATATGGTATTTTTAAGAAATCATTTCCTTATACATAATGATTTTACAACTTGACATGTATATCATTGTTCAGGTTGTGTTGGTGGCATCATGGTGTCAGAACGTAGTTGATACTCTATCACGTCTTTTGTGATAAGAAGGAGGGTAAGAACATCAAACATTGTGGTTAAGAGAGAAGAGCAGGTTAGATAATTGGTGATCATGGATGTGAGAATTTGACCTCTCTTGCTGTCATGAAGGGCTTAACTGCAAATCCAACATAACTTAGTGACATTTTATCTGTGCCATCTTGTAATACTATTACAATGAAAATTGTATAACAACATGAAAGATGATATATATTCAACGTACTAAAAATAGAATAATAATGACCAACATTTAAAGCAAACTCAAAGAATTTATCTTATCTCCTAATAAGAGATTCAATAACAGGGCCTGAGTGGTTTAAAGGAGAAGCTACTAAACAAAATAACTGTAATCATATTAAGAATGTCAATCTAAGGCAGGCAAACTAGGAAAAACCTACAGAGTGACAAGCAATTGCATTCTAAGTGTCACAATTTACATCTCCTTGAATCATTTGAATTTTTCCGTTTTCTACAATTACAGAGTTCTGCAATAGGGATCAGGTTAGCTCAGGCAGATAACTATAGAGACATCCACCAAAATTCTCATGCCAACCAAAGGCAGAAGTGAAAGACTTTCCAAAACTGCAGCTGAAGAGTATTCATTACATGCGAGTATTAAGGTCAGTTCTTGTTTGAGGAACTAGCAATAAAATAGATGTAAATAGTCAAGGAACAAGCAAGACAATAAACAGTCAAAGAACAAGCAAGGCAATAAAGAAAATTCTGTGAACTCTCCCATGATCACTGTTTCTAAGGACTTATCAGGATGACCAAAATATCTCAGCCAATTTCCCTGTCCTACCCAAAGTCATATTCATGTCTGAAGCCTACTTCTTTGTTCTAGCCTAAAATTTAGATTCCTGTCTGAAATTACATTTTCTTGTTCTAGCCTAAGATTTAGATTCTGAAACTAGAACTGACCTTAATACTTGCATGTAATTAAAATGGTATAAAAGCAAAAAGGAGGAGGGAAGATGGGATAGGAAGTTCTGAGGGAAAATGGGAAAGGGGATTGCATCTGAAATGCAAATGAATAAAATAGCCAATAAACAAAGAAAAGGGAAAGAAAAAGAGTACTTCATCTTCATTCAGCATATACAATTGCTTTTTCTTTCATCCAACTGAGTAGTCTAAGATGGTAATCATTTATTATTTAAGTGAGGCCACCAGTCAGGATTAAATGAGTAAAATTTCTCTGTCCTCTTAACTCTCTTCTGTTTCCTAGACTTGACCCTTTCTGGAGAAGTTAAAGACAAAAATAATGGGCATGTTAATGCAAAAAGCCCAGTTCTCACATCAAAGGAGATAAAAGGAAGTTTACTTTGGAGATTAATATGAGTCTGCAGCTAAATATGAGTAACTATGGATTGTGAAAACACCAAATTCCATGTTACAATGGTAGAACAGTTTTCTGAACTTTTATAGTAACAAAACAAAGAAACGCATAAACAGGATTCCAATGCATTCTTGGAAACAGCAGATAGGTAGAACATAGCAAAGTGGGGAAATCTCTGCTCTAGACTTTAGATGCCATCTGATGACACTTCTAGGTTTGATTGATAGATGCTAGTGGTCTGTTAATAGATTACAAAAGGTTCACCTGATAGTCTCAAGATATTAGACAAGAATCAGAGGTGGGCAAGTAATGGCTGGTAAAAGAGTAAAGAGAGTCCAGAATATATTGTAAATAGGCTCTCGATTGCAGTATTCCAAGCTTTCTACGTAATTAAATTTTTAATCCATTAGTCAGCCTTGGAGATGGTCCAGTGAAAGGAGGTAAGGTGGCGGTTTTCCAGGAGCTATGATTCATGGGTGACAGGAAGACAGGAAAAGAGTGTGCGTGATAAAGTCAATGATAGATAACAGCAGCTGAGAGAGAGAAAGTGAGGTGGGGGAGGCATGCCACTCGAAAGGATTGTGAGGATGGTCATGTTTCTATGGCTCACATCAGTCACATCAGATATTCTGATTTGTCCAAGAAGTATCACCTAAGCCTTATAAGAGAAAACAAAGCTACATTATACACCTTATTGTAAATTCATATACAATATTTTCTGACTCATATCTATATATCTCTTTCCTGCCTTGTTCATTGACCAAGCAGCTGTCCACTGCTCAATTCAGTGCCTGGATTCCTGTGCCTGCTTCTGATTTTGTTCAACCATTTGTGGAAGCAATAGTATATGGGAGAGAGGTGAAAGAATATTCCCACTATTAAACCTACTACTTTCTCTTACCCCAACTTTCTTTGCCATGGCCTCACAGTGAACTTCTTGTCTGTGGTACCAACACCTGTGCATACTTAATTCCATGGTTTCCTGCTTCTTCTTTTTTTATTGGAATATTTTCTTTATTTACTTTTCAAATGTTATACCATTTCTCAGTTTCTTCCCCCCTCCCCTGGAAACCCTCATTC
Organism: Mastomys natalensis; assembly: GCA_021653895.1. NCBI lineage: Eukaryota > Metazoa > Chordata > Mammalia > Rodentia > Muridae > Mastomys > Mastomys natalensis. Next base: position 131,796 of record JAJTUV010001262.1, read on the forward strand.
CATTCCCCTACCCTCTGCTTTTATGAGAGTGTTCCCCTACCCACCCACCCACTCCTGTCTCCCTGCGATCACCTTCTCCTACACTGGAGAATCGAGCTTTCACAGGACCAAGGACCTCTTCTCCCACTGATGCCCAACAAGGCCATCCTGTTACATATGCGGCTGAAGCCATGAGTCCCTCCATGTGTATTCTTTGGTTGAGGTTTATTCCCTGGGAGCTCTAGAGGTGGGGGTCTCTTTGGTTTATATTGTTGTTCTTCCTACAAACCCCTAGAGCTCTTTCAGTCCTTTCTCTAACTCCTCCATTGAGGACCCCGTGCTCAGTCCACTGGTTGGCTGCGAGCATCTGTTTCTTTATTTGCCAGGCTCTGGCAGAACCTCTAGGTTTCCTGCTGCTTGGTGCCCCAATAGCAGCTCTGTTGTAACCCCTGAAATTCATCAGCTTATTATGCATACTGTTGAGAATCTGTAGGAGCTTCACTATTTCTCCTCTGTTTCATAATTTTACCAGTATCTTTGCAAAGACCAACTTATTAAAATCTTTCGCATTTCAATGCTGAGTTGTACCATCTGTTTCCTACTTTGACCCAGACCTTCATTACATATATGGGATCTGTCAGAAATATCATGCAAGCCACTGAAGAGCTGATGAAATGTGATTGAAGCATTGGTCTGAGAAAAACAAAGTAGGTCTATTTATTGGAATTCACTAAGTCTTACTCAATGAAATACACACACACAAACACACGTTTAAATATGCATAAAGTTACAATATTCTTATCAAAAACATTTTAAATGACATACTTAATAATTCACATTAGTTTTATGTCAATTTGACAAGTTAAACTAACACTATATATAACACAATATAAAATCAATATAATAAGTTACCTTTTTAATTATATACCACATCCCACACTTTTGTAATAACTGTTTTGTACCAAGAACAATTATCAAAGGAGCTGGTGAGTGGGGAGGCATTTGTCAGAATCCATGTAAATGTCCAAGGAAAAATGCACCTGTAGTTCAGGCCAGTCCTTTTCCAGAGGGAACATAGAGGTGGAAGAATTGCTAGATGCTCACAAGATGCCTTAATAGGTAACAGGAGAGCCCTGTGTCAATAAGAGAGAATATGAGAACTGACAGCCAAGTTTGCTTTCTTACTATACACATGTGCTAGAAGTTTGTGGCCACACAGACAAGGACATGTATGTACACAAAGTATTCAGTACATCTTAGACATACAACTTTTAATGTTCATCTTATGCTACTGTTTAAAATATAAAAAGCAATTTACCCAAAATCTCTGAACGTAACTAAGTTCTTCCAGTGAGGAAACAGGATAAAAATTGACTTGATGAAACACCTTACTACATTTGCACATTTGTTTATGAACATATTGCAGTGAAAGTATATTTTTAAAACACAGATTTTTCAATTTAGTTTCTAATGAATTGAAGGTATTATTTTGTTCAAATTGTGAAACAGTGTTATCAGCAAATGATTACCAGAAACCACCATTCACTCTATGATTTAAGTTGCATTATAAACCTTACACTCGCTATTGGTATTTGCATTGCTATTTGATCACATCCGTTTGCTTTGCAAGCATCCAGTGTAAAGAAGATATTAATGCCTTGGATGGCATACTAGCTTCAGGAAAGTTTCTCATCTTACTTTTGTTTGTCTTTATTTATTTTTAATTAATAGCTTGTCAGTCCATATCTAATCATCATTTATGCATGATAACTGAATTAACTAAAATACTTGAGAAAATTTCTGAACCTTAAATATAAATGAAATATTTATCTTTATTTTCTGTTAGAATATTTACGGTGAAAATTTTATATATAAATCTCTTATACACTTGCCCTTATCTTTGACCTGCTATATTTTATTTTTATACAAGTAGCTTGCTTGATATTTTATCACAATTAACATTTTTGAACCAAAAATGATTACCATGCATGCTTTCATCAAAATAAGCCTATGCATATTCAGTATATTCGGAACAAATGACTTTAATAGACTTTTGATTCTAACATGGGCATTTTTAGGTAACTAGAATGTCTCAGACAGATACCTATAATGATTACATTATCTAACCATCTAATGATAATGCTCCAATTTATCTTTTTATTTAAAATTTTGATTAAAACATTTAAAAACTTAAACTCCATTGTAAGGGAAAATGATTTCTCATAAAATAACTAAATTCTTGACATATACATGAGCAGCCTTATAATAGCAATGTATATTGAAATTATTTGTGTTTTATCATCGGTAATATGTCTTTCCATAGCCATCAAATGAAAATGGAATATAGGAAATTGTTGGACCATTCTAAGAGAACATTACACATGTAATTATGCTGGAGAGAAGTTTGTCAGTATACAACGAAGCAGATATTCATTCCCAGTAACCCCATGAGTCAATTTTTAGGATCTACCCAGAATCATCCTATTATGTTCTGATTTTACAAGCTTAGCCAATGGCTAAGGGAAACAGTCCCATTTTTCCTTTGATGTGCATAATATATCATGTACCCCAATGATGTGAACTTCCAAAAAAGTTATGTCCCTCAATAGAAATCACATGCATATTGAAAGGGGTATTGCAAAACCATTAAAACTGGGGCTATTAACAAAAAAATGAATATAAATTAAAGCAATCAGTATGTGAAAATTATTAAGTTTAGTTTCTCCTAATACATATATTATCTATGCACACACATGTAAAGAAGTAAAAGCCACATTAAGGGAAAATACAAGATAATAAAAACAGAAGAAAGGGTTTGAGAGAGAAAAGGAAGAAATATGAATAGAGAAAAATGAGTAATCAAATGTGGCCCTGCATGATTTTGAAATGAGGAACTAATAAAGGCTTTTATTCTTCTACATTGCATCACTAAAGTGGTTAAATTTTACTATAATTTATACTGTGTATATTTACTTCTGTAAAAAATTTCATAGATTATTATTTATTTTTCAGTTTCTTCTTCAAACTTCCTATAATATATCCTATCTTTGTATAAGTGTTTAAATAAATTTTCTACTACAGCTTCTATGTTGGGTGCCAATTTGTAGTAGAAAGAATTATTTAAACCCCAAATTTGTTAGGGGTAAATCTCCTACCGAAGGAGACCAGTCAAGGAAAGCACAACTCAATAATTATGGTATAAATTGCACACCTGGATTGGGCAGATTTACCACTACATTACTCTATCCCCGCTATGAGATCCCTTATAACTTGCGGTTTTATCCAGGCCGTGTTGGCTTCCTTCTACTGCTGGCTTCCTTCTGCTTCAGCTTCCTCCTGCTTTCCCTCTGCTTCTCTTTCTGCATCTCCCGACGACTCCTTCTCTTCTCCTTCTTGTTCTGCCTTTTATATCGAATTCCTCTCACTCTCTCTTCCCCTAAGACTTTTTCTCTGCCTCCCCTTCTACTGCCCAATCTCTGGCTCTAGTCTTTATTTTACAGGTTTTAATTGGACAGAAGGTTTACAAGATGTCGTCTGTGTACAGATTCAATCATCCTCTGCAACCCCTCCCAGAAGTGTGGAACTAGGATCAAAATACAAGCCTAGGGCTATCCACTGGGAACTAGGATCAAATACAAAGTAGGCTATCACACATTGATTCAACTCCTGGAGGCCTGTCCAGGGGGTGGAACTAAACAAAATCAAGGCTGGGGCTATCAACAGTCTTTATCTGATCTACCTTAATATGTAAACAAACTGCACCTCAGACTATGTTCTTGAAACAACTTGATTTTAGTCAATTGTAGCTTACGAGTTTCAGCCAATCACAGCTACCAATTGTCAAGACCTGTTTATTTAAGTTGCCTTATCACACTATGCCCAGCTAATGCTAACGCCCATCTGTAAGTAATGAAGTGTTCGAGTTTCTGCATTGGTGGTTGGAGCTCTCCAAACTTCTGGATTTTAGAATGTCTGAATTAGGAGCCTTCTTTGTTCAAACTATTAAATTCAGCTTACCCAAGTTATTCTTTTGATGTCCCGAGTATAATTTCAACTTAGTATTCAACACTGCAAGTTGTGAATGAATACAGATCTAAGTACTTTTGTGTACCACATTAACTGAATTGAAAGAGAGTCCGTTTCTTCAATATTTGTTTTTTATATCAAATTTCTATTGCCTGTGTAACAATTAAACAATTGACCAGGTGGGAAAGATTTAAAACTAACTAAGAAAATTCACAGGTGTCTCATAAAAGCACAAGCAGATGATACGGCTAGTCCACAGGGCATTTTCCTGGTTGATTTTCTACAACCAGACAGGAACAGCTGCCATTGGGAACAGACATACTTTCTGTCTACTGAGAGAACAAGTCAAATGACTTCTGAACAAGTAGACATAGTATGTTTGGGCATATATTATATGCTAACAAAACTATAGCCATTACATTTATACTAAAATATGTAAAGCTATACATGTATAAATATTTATCTATGCTCCTTATTAAAATTTATTAAACATTATCTTGGTAGTAGAAAGATAGTCTAGGCAATAAATGTGTGCAAATTTGATGGTAAAACCTAATATTCGAGAGACTATATACTTGAGTCATAGGGCATGTAGCATAGGTTCTGACCTGGAATCTTCATCCCTACTGGTTAGGTTTCATAATCATGGGAAGGAGAATGCCCATTACCAAAGCAAAGAAGAAATCATCAAACTGGCCAGCAGAGAACACTCCAAGCTCCAATAACAACTAGCTGGCAAGATATGTCCACTGGTGAAAGAGTTGACACAAAATGCCATGGGAATATCAAACCATTTCCTGATTGTATTTAAGGTTGTACTCCACAGATTGAGAACTATACCTGGAACCATTATCTGGGCCAAAAACCTGTGGTACATAGGTCATAGGCATTAGGGAATAACCTTCTACTTTTATTCTGCAAAACAGACATAGTATCAAAGTCACTCCTATGATTTATTGCTATATCGATATCTCAGTGTATTTCATTGGAAAGATACTTTTTGCAGTAGTCGGCAATTAACTCAGAGACTGACAAGTGCCAAACTCAGAAAATAAATGAAAGAATTAAATGCTCATCCTGAAACATGACCTCTACTTTTCAAACCCTCTTCCAAAGGCTCAAGGATCATGACAGAAGAGTGAGTGGAGAGATTTTAAGAGCTAGAGGTAGTGGAGACCATAAAGAAACAGTGTTTTCCCATGGAAACAGCAGGTTAGTTGTACATGCAAATTCACAATGGCTGTGACACCATGCCAAGACCCATGCAAACTTAAGTCAGACACAATCTTATCATAGAGACCAGGAGGTGTATATAAAGTTCTGTGTATAGATAAGCAGCTATTGGCAATTGATAGCTGCTAGGAAATTAGAGATTTTTCTCTATGGATGTGGTGCCACCAGGTTGACCACACTCCAGTGAAAGACCACTCATCCAAGAGAATAGGAAGCACAAACTGAACTTGATATGTGTGTGTGGTGGTGTGGTGTGGTGTGTGTGTGTGTGAGAGAGAGAGAGAGAGAGAGAGAGAGAGAAGAGAGAGAACAAGATGACACAAAGTTGCTTGCATACTATGAAGGATGGGTAGATGTAAGAAGAGTGAGAAGATGGCTAAATATAACCAAAATACATTGTATTACATTCTCATAGAATTATTGAAATATGATAAAAAAAATAAGTTTGAAATATCCATGACCACTTACCTAAAAAGATGAAGAATGCTGGATTCTGATGCTAATAATTATGTCATTGTTACTAAAAGGAAGGTCAGGAAAACTCATGTTCCAAATACCTTTATCTTTAAAGATAAAAGACTTTTCTGCATGTTAAATCCTAATAAAGCATCCACATTTTATAAAAGAATGTTAAAAATACAGTTAACTATGTATTAACCTTTACCTCATCCTCTTGTTAAATATCAAAATTCCACATTCTAATTCCAGGATGAATGGGAGCTCCCTAGTTTGTCACCTATGTCACATATGTCATCAGTGGTCTTGCTTGCTACTCAGTACATGAAAATGTAATGTTTGACAAAATATTTAGATTTATGAACATTTTGCTCAAGGAATTAAGACTCTCTTCTCATTAAAATAGCTCTCACTGTCAAAACTATTCGTAAGATCCTCTTTACATGCTCTGCTAGTCTGTTGTGTATATATGTTATTGAATTTCTTTTATTACTGACATTAGTTCATAGAATACATCAAAGATAAACTATTCTTATTTGAAAACTTTTATTCATCACAGAATTCGTTTTACATGGCAATTTTCTAGTAGCTATAGTTTGAATTAATAGATGAGTCAGTAAAAAAAAAAAATAAAGCAACACATACACGTACCTTAATGTGCTTTATTCGAACAATATTTTAAAGGTAACATTATATTTCATCCAGAGTTGCTCACACTGTCAAGTGTCCATCTTTCTTCTCAATTTGTGGGTTTAAGATTTCACAAAGTTGGTTTAATTCTTTCTACTTTAATAGAGTTAAAAACTAAACACAGAAACATAGAACATTCCTTAATGAAACACACTTTTTTAAAAAAATCATTAAAATATTATTTTATTAAATGTCTAGAAACATTATTTCTGGGCACAATATTTCTCCTATTTTTAGAGTATAAAATATTAATCACAAGGAAAAAAGAACTCTTCGTTTTTCATGGGATCTCATGAGCTAAGGCTAGGCATACAAAGGTTGACTATGCCATTAACAGATTTTTAGATATGTCAATTTACAGTGACTTTTTTTTCAAATATTGAGGCTTTTAGCATGATTTCTGCTTTTCAAAGATTAGCATTTAATTTTGAATTCTGGCACACAGTATATTATTATTCATTGACATGAGGAAAAGACATGTTTATGGATCTATAAAATTAAGAGCATGTTTCTGTTGAAAGGGAATCATTAATGAGTTATGCATGCTGTTCTCATTTACTTTTGACATATTCATAAAAAACAAGTTATTTATTCAGGAAAAATATAGCCAACCATAAAGCATATCAACCACGTTTTCAATCTTCCTTACATTTAAGATGATTTAGTGGCATTACAAATGACGATGAGAAATGGTTTCAGACAATTTATGACTGGTCCATTTTCATTTTTGTGGTTCAGAAGTTGTTCAGTAGTAAACAGAATTGTTCTGAAATAAGTGTGATTCCTGAGAGACAGAGTTGGTAGGTGCTGAATATCATAAGGTTTAAATATTTGTTACTTAATGGGCTGACACTGTTAGTTATCTTATGTTGACTTTACTCTGTGATCTAATGAACCTGCATCCAGATTCACTGTTACACTATCCAAGACAGAGAGCCACTAGTTTATTCCCCTGGGTAGCATTTTAAAGAGTCAGAAAAAAATTTCTTGCTCCAGAAGTCACAATTACTCAGTTGGATTCATTCCATACCAGGCATCAGCATTTCTTTCTTAGCAATTTCCTGAGTAGCTTGGCTATTGATGTATACTCTGGTACCTCCACCGAGTCCCTTAATGGCATCTGGACTAGGGCTTAAAAGCAGACCTGGTGCCTTTCCTCCTGGACAACCTTCTGTGAAGCAATGAGACAATGAGACAGAATGGCTTCTCTTTTACATGGATACTAAGGGATCCATGGGAGATAAAAGCCATGTTGCTATCAAGGGACACAGGTGAAAGGTGGAATTCTTAGTCATTTATATGAAAGCTAGTTTTGATTCTAGGAAGAGCTGTGATCCAAATGGTTGAACAACAGGACCTAAGGTCCGATTCTCCTGGGAAAGTTTATTTGGTACCTCTAGAGTTTAAAAGGGTAAATAAGGCAAGAATCAAAAAAAATGTGCACTGAAATATGCCCAGAGCTCTGGGAGGGAATGATGGTAGTATTTTTCCACAAGCTTCTGGCTTTGCTTGTAACTTCTTGCTCAGTTCAGAAATTTAGCACAGCATGGTATTCATCACGAGGAACCATTAAACCTAAGCCACAATTCATATATATATTAATATAAACATAAAACAAATCACAGCAAACACACATCGAAGAAGGAAGTTTCGCTCTTTAAATTCTTTCTTAAGAGTGTCAAGGAGTACAATTGCCCTCATTATGATGTTTATGTGTTCTGAAAGGTCTGTGGGGCTTTCCAAGGACTGCTACAAAATCAGGTTTACTGACTGAAACATAGTTTTTTATTATGATTCTGAAATGTATTATTTGCTCCGTTTTGCTTATATGTTTGATATATCTTCTTGATATATATAGCACACACTGGCCTGGAAATCCCTGTGCAATTGCCTGTAACCTCATGAGCTTCTGCAGCTGAAGGCTGAGACAACATGCACAAATAAAATGACTGGCAGTTTAGTATTTGTTGATAATATTATTGTAAAGTTCATTTAAAAATCTCCACAGCGATTCATGTTCATAACAGTGATTTCAAGTGACTTCTCAGACATATAAACCATAACTGAAAGTTTCTAGACTAGTTAGCCCTATTTCTATATAAGGTTCCAGTATTTAAGCATGAAAAAAAAAAAATCCCTATAGTATAGATTTACATATAGCTCTAAAACAAAACTAAATAAGTTGTTTCAACAGAAGGTAGAACAGCAAATTAGAAAATAGTCCAGTTATAATTTAGGAGATCACATTAGTCCAGTGTTTAATATAGTGTGGTTTGTTTGTGGATAATAAAATCTTCAGCTAATAGGGGCATTAAAAATGAGTGTTTCTTCATATCAAATCTACTAAAAATATTCATATATTAGAAAACCTTTTTATCATACAAAAAAAGGTCAGCTCAATTTTGGCCCGTAGTATCTGGCTGGTCTAATATTACCTATATTCCTGGAGGTCATTTATCTTCATATTTTTTATTGTAAATATGCGATTAAGGCTTCCTAGTATATTGCATAGATGTTATGTTATTTATTTGTACAGTAATGTAAATTCTTACCCATACATTTTCCTTGAATTTGATTGATCCCCGGCATCAGCTCGGAAAATGAAGATGCTGATTTTATATTAAATTATAATTTCACAGCATTTATCAAAAACATAACAGAACTGATAGTGGAAATGTATATATGTGTGAAAAAAATTAAACCACATGAAAGACAGATGCTCCTAGTGTCTTGCAAGGTGTGCAAAGAGATGAAAGATAAACAAGTCTATTTTAGCATTTACTAAAAAAAAAATTCTATTTAATCTGGAGTTATCTAAAATGCTTGTCACACAAGAGTAGCGAACATTGCCTTACTCATCAAGAATCTTATCTTCAAATGCATTTTAAGGAGAGCCTCATGATGAAGGACCAGTGATCTGATCTCCAAAGGAAAGACACACAATCGGTACTGTAATCTTAAAGTTATACAAACATAATTTAAATGTAAAATCAGAATATAACTTGTGTAAGACTTTATACAAAACAAAATGTACTCTCTTTTGGCTTTATTCAAACTCACTCCTTTATTATTAAGATCTATTTCTTGTTAGGGAAATAGAATGCTCAAGTTTCTGGTTCATTTTTCTTAATTTACTCTGGTAATATTTAAAGAGCAATATGCTATCAGTGACTCAGTTAGAGATGCTTTAACAAGCCTCTTAGTTCTTTATTTTAGTTCTTGAAACTGATTTGATTGGCTTCTTATATAACATGCTGTTAGAGATATTTTTCAAATGCTTAACAATTTCAGATTCCCATGCAAATTAATATAAAAATAAAAACGTGAGACAAAAGGCAACCTTGACAGGTAAATGTTTTTGTAAGACTAATGCTTCCTGAGTTTGCATGATTTGCATTTTCCAAGATTCTAAGACTTCAAGTGCACTTTGATCTTCCACACATCTACTGCAGGTGATGAAGTACCCACAGAATTTAACACACCTCCCCACCTCCTTTCGAAGTGTCTGGATCAGGCCCCAAGTCATAAATCTGCTTGTCATCTATTTAAGAATACATTAAGGAATTCAGGAATGAGATACTAAGTCAATTGTATCAATTTAGCTTCCAAATTTAAAAAGTAAAAAGGATGATGTGCCTAACACTATTATTAAGACAACCATGAAATGAAGTTCCCGTCCTCGTGACAAGATGCAGAAAGCCAAATCGAATGGAAATCAGTCAGTTTCCTAATAAAAGTCTGTGTGATATTAGTGGTTGGTTTGGAATAAGCATAAAGGACCTGGAAACCTGCTCAAAGAGTTCAGATAAAGGTTCTCAGCTGCTGCAGGGCAGGGATGCACAAATGACAAGGTGGCACCAGAGCTGCTTGTCTCGGATTTATTCTCAAGTTAAAATTGTCAAAAATCATTCCGCTTTTAAAAGCGAAAGTTTCCATGTATCATTTGGAAACTGTTGGGAAGATTTCAGCAGCGCACTTGAAAGGTTCCTTGTGGTTGGTAAAATAGATCTGGCAAGATGGCAGCAGCATCAATTACCACGTCTCTCTTGAATGGTGGCATAGCAAGGGAGTAGGACAATGATTAATAGAACTACTTAATAGGTGTCCTTCTGGATGGGCAGTATCTATGGGACATGTCCATGGAGGAGAAAGCAAAATCAATTCTGTGATGAAATATTTGGGCAAAAAACAGAGGCCTGAAACGGAGTTCCCTTAACAATTCAGTGAGAAATAGTGTGCACGTTTCCGCAGGGCGGAAAACGCATGGAAAAATGGGAGTGAGGGAAACTGTGCACTCTAGAATCTGGGACTGGGGATGTATCACTAAACACATTCTGCATCCTCAGAAATCTTAAAGAAAGAGTTAGAATTTGCTACTTGTCAACTGTTTCCAAGACAAAACTGGGAAACTTAAGAATGAGAAACCAAAGTTTTCCTGTACATGTGATGCCTTATCTCAACTGCACTGCTATCCCAAGCCCTGAAATGGCATCCTAGCTTTGCTTATCCTAACATAAACATTTACCTTTGATGTCTCCTTCTCCACCCCTGTAGCAGCCTGTTCTGCCCCACTTTTGGGAGCCACTTTGTACCGACCCAGAGCTGCTGCTCTGGTCTGCGGGTCAAGGTCTAGCAAGACAGAGAGTCTGTTCAAGTTTCCCTTTTACTGAAAGGAAATCCTGGGTATATATAAGCACAAACAGGGGAATACAGCTGAAGACACTTTACACGTGCACCTTGCAGCTGGGGCATTAAACAACAAAACAAGATATGGGAGAAAAACAAGATGTTTATCAGAGTGTGCTCAGCTGTTGTAGGCTGTTGAAAACAAGTCTCTAGTCAGGGTATATGGCCTGAGATGGCTGCAAAAATGATAGCGCTTTCTGCTAGGAGTCGGCTCCCAACACACTCCCATTTACTATCTCTAGTTACGGAGTCCAGATTCTCTTTTTCAATATCATGATCTATAGGATTCACACTGCCTGTTTGATGTGGGAAATAATCTTGTTCATCCCCAAATGTTTCCCTCAGGAATTTATTTTGCTGGAAAATTTTCTTTTTTGGAATTTTTTTCAGACACAAAAAAGAACTTTATTTTTTATATCATTTTCTTTCTTCTGTTTTCAAATGTCAAAAGCAAGCCAAGAGGCAAACAAACAAACAAAAAAACAAACAAAAAAAATGTTTTTTTACCAGAAGCTCAGTATTAGATTGAAGTACAGCGTAGGTAGAGAACTGGAAATCCTGGGCCAAATTTCACATCCTTGACCAACTAGAACAGAGGTTCTCAACCCGTGGGTGACAACCTCTTTAGGGTCAATGAACCTTTTCATGGGGTTACATATCATAACAGCATATCAAATATTTGCATTAAAATTCATAGCAGTAGCAAAATTACAATTATGAAGCAGCAACAAAAATAATTTTGTAGTTGGGGTTCACCAGAAGATGAGGAGCTGTATTAAAGGGTCGCAACATTAGGAAAGTTGAGAACTAGACTAATAGATGGTCGGTGGGTGTAGAGAAATGGCATGCGGTGACTGTTCCCAGTTTTTTAGAAGGGGGTAACATGGGATCTCTGTAACTCTCAACATACCGAGACACTGAGAAGGCACACTTTCTCAGCAGAGAATTTTGGTGTTCTGCCAAGCTGCAAACCTGAGGAAGTGGTTTTTCCGGATCCTTTTCTCATGAGGAAGTAAACTTGTTTATAATTATAGGAAGCAACACATCAAAGAGTTGGACTGCAGACAGATTTCTCAGTCTGCAAGGAGGTTTGGATCACTTTGAACCAAGATAAGCTATTGCTAGGGAAACAGCATCTGTGGAGAACTAGAAGCTGTGGGAAATCTTTATTCTGCTTCATCTATAAAAGATGCTGGAACGTTTAAAACACGATGCATGAGCACACTGTTGCTGTGCATCCCCTGTGTCCTGATTAATGTGACCTTCACTTGGGACCTCTCAGTGCCCTAGATGTTGACAAATGGGCCAAAGAGAGAGAATGAGTAGACACTTGACTGGCTGCAAATTGAAGTTATTTTCCTGAGAGTTACTTGGTAGTCTTGTTGTGTCAGGAAGCATTGGTGAACCCCAAAAGACCACCAAGGAGCATATTCCAATGCAGTCACACTAGGGTCTCTTTATTCAAGCTCAAGCTTGTGCCACACAACTGTCTGGGAGGGTGCAGCCCTGAGCTCTTATGGAACAAGGCTTTATAGGAAATGTTGAGCAAGTGAGGGGAGTTTAGCCTGGCAAGCATCTAATTGTATGACTATTGTAAGCTGACAGGTGGATATTCTGAAGCAAAACCATGAATAATCACAAACAATGTGAAAGTACATCTGAAACAATCAGACTAATCTTTGATTGACTGTTACTAAAAAGCAGCTAGGTAGTAATTCTGGGACACGGGTGAAGGACAAGCCATGGGGTCCTGCCTTGTACTTGGATGCAGCTTGGGTTCAATGGCAGGTCAAGTTCTCAGGCTTTTTTTTTTTTTCTTTTAAGATGGAGTCCAGTCCCCAAATGGAGTAGGTTTGGCCTCTTAACCCCCCCCTTTCTCTGGTACCTAGAATGCCCAATATGAGACTTCCTGAAGCTCATATACTTTGTTATAGAGGGACTGTAGTGACTCTTTATTATCGTAAGTTGAATGGTCTCAAGCCTTTTTATAACAGTATCTATTGTTTGTTTCAGCCCATAATAATGTTTGGTTTGTAATGTCAGGGAGGTATCTCGTGTCAATGCCAGCTATATCTAATCTCATGAAAACAGCTAGCAACAGGGCTATGTCTTCATGACTCAGATAATTTAGGCCTGGATGTATTGGTAACTGAAAAGACTGGGCTGTCATATTCTAGAGGGAGTCAGGGTTGTCATCACCCAGTCCTCCTGGTACCCCGGGCTGAGTTTCCTTTGCTGGTAGGGGTTGTCTTCAACTACAAACGGGTGTGTGGTAGATCCCATCAACCTTCAGGATAGTGGGTGTGGTCAAGATGATTACATAGGGACCTTTCTTAATGAGACTTTAATGACTCTGGCAGAGGGGGACCTGTTTCATAGAGAACACAAAATTTAGGCCAAACATGTTTATGAGCCCATTGGACACCTTTGAGATCATCCGGCAATTGACAGTCCTCAAACTCAGAGATGGTCTCTGCCTATATGTTTAAAATAATGTGTTGGGGTATCCCTAACATGATTTCAAAAGGGTGAGTGGCATTTGGTAAGAGGAGTTTTATACCCAGTAGAGGGTAAGGGAAGGAAAATTATTCAGTCATCACCAGTTTCCTAGGTCAATTTAGTTAATGTCTCTTTTAGGATTCGGTTTTATCCTTTCTACCTGTCCTAAGCTCTAGGGTCTATATGAACAATAAAGTTTCTAGGCAATCCCCAGAATATTGGGTAGTCCCACACTTACCTGAGATATAAAAGCTGGCCCATTGTCTGACCGGGTCATCTGGGGAAACTCATATCTTGGCAGTATGTCCTCTAAGGGCTTCTTTGTTACCGTGTATGTAGTTTCATGTTTGGTAGGGAAAGGCTCAGTTCAACCTGAAAAGAAATGAAAATTGCTCTAAATTCCATCCCCAAAGTAAACAGATTCTACTATTTTGGAATATTACATTTCTTTCTCTATTGATCTTTCAATGCACTTTAAAAAATGAATATATTTAGTCTAGGCAGAAAAAAAGGTATGCAAAATTTCTACTTTGAGTATGCTATTCCTGTCCCTATTTTGTGCAGATTCCTTTGTTTCACAGTTTTTTTTGTTTTGTTTTGTTTTGTTTTTAAATTTTTATTTTCAGCAAATCAAAAAAATTTAAAAAGCATTCAAACAGAATAAAATGAAAAGAAACAAACAAGCAAAATACCAAGGGTCAGATATACTTATACAAGAATTCTATAGAGCCTTCAAACAAGCAATACTTTTTGAGTTATGTTTAAAAAAAATTCAGAACCACAGTAAGCTCCTTCACAAAGCAAATAATATTGAAATAGTGAAATCAAGTGTAAACCCAACAAAAATATATAAATTATAGTCCAGTATCCCTCATGAACATACATACAAAAATTCTCAATGAAGTAGTTGCAAACTGAATACAAGAGATATAAAAAATAATATTCCATGAATAACTGAACAACTTGTTTTTTTTTAGAAGACCGTACTCCATACATATACAGGCTACATGTTTTGGGATAGCCCCACTCCAGATGTTTGAGACCTACATGAAAACCAAGCTGCACATTTACAACATATGTGCAGGGAGGCCTAGGTTCAGCCCATGGAGGTAGATCTGTGTAGACTAGGTATGCTCCACGGTTGGTGATTCAGTCTCTGAGAGCTCCAAGGGTTCAGGTTCGTTTACTCTGTTGATCTTCCTGTGCAGTTCCTATCTCCTTAGGGCCCACAATCCTTCCACCTATTCTTCTTTAAGAGTCCTCAAGCTCCATCCACTGTTTGGCTCTGGATGTCTGTATCTGTCTGAGTCAGCTGCTGGTTAGAGCCTCTTAGAGGACAGCTTGAAGAAAATCATTTTCTGCATTTGTTTTCATCTTTCCACTATCAATTTAAATTGTTCAAATATCAGTATTTATAATTACATGTTTCTCTTCACGCACATATAACCAACCACATGTAAGCCTAGTACTATATAATATATAGACACTCATTTTTCTGTAAGTTTAGAATATTTGTTTTTGTTTTGCAATGAACATAGCCAATGTATGTGTTTGAATTTTCCATTTTCTTGCAACAAAATTACAAAAGAACTATATCTTTCCCCTTTTCCTTATGTCCATATGTCTAACACTGTTGTTATTGTCTTTTTTGTACTCTTTGACATCCTTGTGTATGTAGTATTATTGTCTTGTTCATTGGACTTGTGTTTCTTTTCTTGGAGTTCGTATGATCAAATACAAGACATTCACATGCTAGGCATATTGTGCCAGTGAGCTATATTCCTCTCCTAATTTATGGAGCAAAGCTAGATTTGCACTCACTCTGTGATCCAGGCTGGTTTTGAATGTGTGATGCTTCTACCACCTAAGTGTTTGAGATAAAAAAATACTGCAGCAACAGTCCTGACTGGATTTGTTGTTGTTGTTGTTGTTTATCTAACTACTTGTGAAATGAGCATTCTCTTTATGTTCAATATTATAATCTATTCTTTTGACAGTGCCTCTTATATTCATTATTTATCTTGTATCTGTCATTATGTAGAAAGAAATTTTACAAGCAATAAATATTAACCTTGTGTCTACTTGTCTACATACAATTACCCAAATCTTTAGTCTGTTGATTGATTTTGGTTTTGACATCTGTTAGCCATTTTCCTATAATTTTACTAAAGCTTGCAGCTTTCTGAATCTTTAGAAAAATATCCCAAGGACAAATATTTTTTTTCTAGAATACATTTCACAAGCTGCTTGTTGATTTGTTTTTTTTCTGGAAACTGATGCTTAGATGACAGAAAATCATTTTGTTCCTACTATTTGCTAAAACGTAAGGATGAGAATCGCCCTTGACCTTGTTTTCTGAGTGAGTGAGTTCTGATTTGCTGCTCTTCACAGGAGAAGCTCGGTATAATTCCAGCACACACATGGTTCTGCCACACTCAGATGTGATTTAGCCTGCGACTGTTTTACCCTTTACATGCTTTGGCTTTAAACATCAGCTAATGCTAATTCATCTAACACTTGACACTGGTTTATCCTATTAGAACTATGTCTTTCCCCCCGTCCCCCATCTGTCTTCTCCTAGCGTATCTGCTTCTCTAATGTTTTAGTTTTGCTTTCAAATGTATAATTTGGAAGAGTGATTATGAGGTTTCTCTCCTTGAAAAAACACATTGTTGATCTGTGGTTGAAGGACCAACACGAAGCGGTAAGACAGGGATCTGTCAACTTTGTAACATATGTACTCTTGAGTGGCCATGTTCATGCTCACGCTATGCAATGTTTTCAAAAAAAAAAAAAACAGGGACTTCATGAATTTCTCCTCCCACAACACAATATATTTCATCACTACTGCAGGGAGTGGAATGTCTTTCCTTGAAAAAATTTCTAGTACTTCTGAGTTTCTAAGATCTTGCATGTAAGTTCTATAGATATTTCAATAAGAAGTTAAGGGAAATTATACTTGCAGCTGCTAAGCAAACCTGTTTCCTAAGAAAAGAAAAAAGGACATCTATTACTTGAACTCTAAAATACAGACCCAGACTCTGATGACTTGATTTTATTCAAAAATCTAAATCTCATATTTTACTAGAATGTTTGCTCTGAATTGAAACCCTCAAGAGAACAAGCCAACTCTTAGGTTGTAAATAACTGAGAACCAAACATGAAAACACTGAGGCCATGTTGCAGGTTCAGTAATAAATATACTAAATGACAGCCTTCCCTCAGTCACCTTAGTCACTCAGGGAGGGGTAGAGCCATACGAGCCCTTACGCTTCTGTAATGAAATATCGAGGTGTCCCATCTGTACAGGTGATATAAGAACTAGTCTATACTACACTAAGCAACCTCCCACCCAAGCTAGGCAGATAAACTTTTTAATCACAGTAGGATACAGATATGAAAAGACATGAAAATAGTAAGATAACTTGTTAGAAAGAAGAATCCGTGGGGTAAGGAAGAAAATGTAAAAAATGATAGCAGAGTGTCAGAGGCACTACAATAAATTTCAAAGATGTATCTATCATAATTAGAAAATGAGAGATTCTATAGAAAAAAGAAGTTCGTAGAACTAGAAAGAACAGCCCTAAAACCTCTGGAATCTGTTAGGATGAATAACGCAAAATTAAAAGATAAGCAAGTGTGTCTAGATTTTTTTAATTTAATAATGTGAATGCACGTGTGATGGGGTTATGCATGTGGGTGCCACACTAAATGAGATCAGAAGGGATGGAACATTTCCTGCAAAGGTCTTGATTTTCACGTCTTACATAATCTACCCTTGAATATGGTAAGGCTTTTTCATGTAAGGATTTTACTCGCATGATTACATTGTGAATTCTCATAAAGATGTAATTCAAGCCAGCTGCAGTGGTGAAAGCCCTTATCTCCAGCAGTCAATATGCAGAGGTGTGTGGATTTCTGTGGGTTTGTGGAAAGGTCTATCTAGTGAGTTCCAGGCCAGTCAGGGTTACTCCAAAGTGAGATTTTGCTTTGATACATACTTACACATAATGTTACACTGAAAATATCAGACAGGGAGAGAAAAGTTCAGAGAGCTTTTGAAATGAGAACGATACAGACAATTCTCTATGTAGCTGGAAGAAAGCAAAGAAGCCCTTTTGAGTCACACATAGAGATCGACGTGTAGTAAGGATCGACTTCTCCTGGGAGCACTTGAGCCACTCTAGAATCTGTGTATGTTTGAGTGTATGTGAGTCTGTGCATATTGCCTGTGTAAAAGATTTAAATTCTTTTCCTCTCTTTTCTCTCTGGTTCACAATGAGTTAAGGGTCCAAGCCCCTCGCCTGGCCAACAAGAGGCTCATAGGCAAGAGAGAAAGGAAATATAACAATGAATCATTTACTGCCACCAGGAATTAATTCCCAAATGTATATCTGTCTGTCTGTCTATACATATGTATTCATAAGAATTGAAGAGTTCAGAGTTTTCTCACTAGATATTCTTGTCAGCTCAGATAATTAAATTTTGTCCCATCAGTAGTATTGACGCCATAAATTGCCTATCATTGTTACTGGCCCCTGTTAGCTATCATCATGACCCCAATCACCAATGCTGCTTCCATATTTTCTGACTTCCCAGGAAATTCTGTATATGCTGAGACTGTTACCAGCACCCCACAAGAAATCTCAGTTTACAATCAGACAACACAAAGAACAGAGGCAAGAGATACAGAAGCTCTGCAGATACAAAGACCTAAATTTTCTCATCAGCTTCCATGAGCTTGACATAATACCCTGCTTCTTGAGATGTCCACAGTTGAGCTTACATCTTCTTGGCATCATGGGTTCCCAGTACAGAGACCTAGATAATTTACATCCAAATTCCACATACACTATAAAGTAATAAATGTTAGCTATCTTAAACTACTGGTTTTGGTAATCTCTTGTGTGTCTTCATGTGCATGCAGACATGCTACCTACTAAGCAACCTTCCCAGCCTTGTGGTAATTCATTCATTAAGACAATATATAACACACATAGGCACTAATGCTGATGTTTTGTATTAAGAGCTAAAATATTTAAGCAAATGCAGATGATCAGCTACTAATTAAAGATGCAGATCAACTATTAATTAATTAACTGTTCAGTCTATGTTATATACCATATTTCTTGGGCCGTACACAATGAAGCAATGATATAAAGAATAATGCTCATGTTACATACAATCTTTCTGGGGTTGTAAACAGAAGAAATAATCTATAGTCTTGGATTGAAAAGTAGAGTAAAATATGAAGGATGTTCCTCTGTCCATTATGGATCTATGACATGGTGTACACCACAGTCAGGTACTAATACAGAGTTAGGTATAATTGACAGGTATGTAGATCAGCATAATTAATAAAATAAACTAACCAAAAGCATGCTATGCATATCATCTAGTTTTTAAATCAGAGAATAAAGGTTCCATTAAGATGATCCTGTAAGAATCAAAAAACCTTAGCTAGATATGCCTATCATTTACTCAGCTAGACATATCACTCATTTCCTCAAACTTTAATAGTGTTCCTCTATGTTCTAAGTAATCTTGTTTTATCTCACCAATAGATTAGAAATGATGCAGAGAGTAACATCCACATGTGCTCCGCCAATATCCCTTCAGCTGGCACATTTTGTCTCTGCCTGCCTCCTGTGTCTCTAATTCAGCTGCCAAAGCCATCTAAGCCATCTCTCCATGATGCACAGGGTCTCACTCCATTTCTTCAAGGACATATGAGCATTCTTCTTCACCCTCGTGAATTACCAATTTGTTTGCTCCTGTTTTTTCCAAACATATAAAATCTTCCATTGAAAAAAAAAGGTATTTAAATAAATATCTCAAACCAATCCTGTTATTACCTGTTTTTCATCTTCCCCATCAGTGAATCTTGAAGGAAATCCAACTCCTCTTTGCTCAGTCTATCTTAAACTTATATAACGATAATCAGGTCCACAACAATTCTTGTCAAGGCCACCGCAACCTGTTTCTTGTTAAATCTAACTCACAGTTCTCAGAGCAGACAGCATCTCTCAGGGGCCTTTGAAACAGTATGAGAGTTACTTCCTAAGTTGTTTTCTTTCCCTGGGCTTCTAGCCAATGTTCTGCCTGGCTTCTGTGGCCCACCCACAGCCCCTCCAGCTGCTTCTAGTATCAGTCTGTGTCCTTGACTTCTGAAAGCTTTTCTTCATCCTCACCTCTGTACTTACTTTCTCCCTTTCATTTCGATCTAGTTTAATCTTCTAGTTTAAAATTGTAAACATGCATGTCCTTTGAGGCTCACACTGGAATACACACTCTCTTTCTTGTCAGAAGTCCAATATTGCAACGATTTAAACTTAAAAAGTATCCACCTGTTTTATTGTCATTGACTTCGATAGAAAACACGTCTTGCTCAGATCGTTATAACTGCATCCCTAGCCTTTCTCTCCTGCATTAACCTTTTACAAGCAGGTAGCCTCAGAGACCCAGCCAGAGGTGAACCACATCATTTCAGAACATTGAGGACAAGATCAATAAAGTCATCCTCATCACTCCTAAGCCTTATGTGGCTACATCTGTCATCCTCTAGTCTTCTCCTGTTCTTTAGATCTAAAGAACTTTCCTTCAGAACTCTTAACCATGGCTTGCCATCTTCTGCTGCCAGACCTTCAGTTTTCTCCATCTCTCATAAATTGTGTTTACTTAGTTTCCTTAATTATCTCCTCAAACGTGATCAAGGTGAAGGAACGGCTTCTGAAAACACTAAATACCATCAGAACACATGTCCCAACTTCCACATTTCTATTTCTCTTACTCTTGATGCATTTCCCACAGCACTTTCCCACTCTGATGTACTGTATGTCTAACATTTCCCTGAGAGATAATTGATTCTCTCCCAATTTGGTCTGATCTTTAACTTACAGCTATTGTATCTGTTTTCTTATCTGTTGGATTATCAGTTACTGCCACAGTGCCTGGCAATTCCCATTTCACATACTGGTCTTATGACCATGGTAAGTATCCCACAAATGCTTGTTCAATAAATCTGCACACAGATACCTGAACTGATTTGTTGCAAGTGCTACAATACAAACACAAATAGAATATATGTTTTGAACTTTTAGCATATAGTGTATGTATCTTTTGAATTTATCATTTCATCTTGCTTGGATGGCTACAATATATGACAGAAGAAATGGGAGCTCTCTGGAACACTGTAGTAGAAATTTCATAACTTATAATGGAAATATTTTCTTTCTATTGAACTTTAAAGCATATGTTATCTAGTTTACTCCTGTCCATTTGGTTTCAAAAACATGTTCTGAATGAAATATCCAACAAATTCAGGAGTAAATGCAGTCATTTTGACACCTTATGAAAAATGAAAATTGAAACCCATAATCAATAAATAACCTGGAGACTATAAGCAAATGTCAGGAGAAATAACTTTGCTGAAGACCTAGTCTTGATTCAGAACTCAGCACTGCTGTCTGTAGTAGTGAAGAAGAGAACTGCTTCTTGTTAAATTCCATTTCCTTCATTTCTAAGAACAATTTTCCCTCTGTATGGGAGGGTCTTACCATATAATAGCTTATAGGTCAATACTTAATGGTGATTAGTTTGAGTAATTTCTGCTTTAGCCACATAATATGTATCTAACTCTTGTCTGCAGTAGGTAGCTCATTTTAATATCTAGGGAGAACAAATGCTTTGACATAGAATATAATTTTCATTTTGGGGTTCTCATAAGTTTCTCCCTTTTTAAATGTAGATAATATTATTGTAATAATTGTATGTTAAAGACTATAGGTCTTGATTGGGATGTAAATCATGTACTATACAACTCTAGCACCTAAGGCCCAGGTATCATTATGAAAGGGCCGTGGTATAATTGTAAGAGCCAAAGAAATGGGGAGTTTGCTATACGATTGTCTCTAATAGCCATGTCAGAAGACACATCCTTGAAGTCTCACCAATAGACTGCTTATCATGAGCTTACTAAGGACAACAGCAATAGACATGCTAAAGCTCACAACTCCTCAACTCCACCAAAAGAACTGTAAGCAATTAAAGAAAGCTGAGAGTGGAGAAATTAGTCTTCTCTAGGTGACAAAGACACACCAAGGGATTATCCAACACCAAATGGTTATGTTTGAAAATCTTCATAGAATTGATATTATACAGACTAAGCAGGGTTACATATAAAGAAGACATGAATTTGAAAGAGAGAAAGGTTGTGTATGGGAAGGTTTGGAGAAAAGAATTGGGTAGAGAAAATGGTATAATTATAATGTCAAAAATGAAAGAATAATTTAAAAATTTGTGAATGATAAAATAATTTTAAATATATTTAACTGATTGGGGTGGTAATAAATGCATAATAGCTTATGCATACTGGAAAAGAAATGCCAGGACATCTATTATAAAGAAATGCTTTCCTAGAAAAGAGTATGATAATAAAGTTACAGATTTATAAGAGTGTGGAGTTACACTGGAATTGTTAATCTTCTTTGTCACAAATTATGTGGTCAATCACTGTGAACTCTACTGTGTAGCTACATATCCAATAACATGCTAACATTTCTTCATAATGTATCCATGGATAATGTCATAGATAGTGCCCCCACACAAGTTGTGACATTAAGTGAATCAATGAAGCAAATCGTTTGCAGCAGTCTGGTATTCTAAAACCATAATGCCATTTTTAAAACTTTATTATTAATGATTCTAATTCTTCATGAGAAAGCTTGATTTAGGTGATCAGGAATACTAAGAAATATAACAATTCTGTTTACTTTTGAGTAAACCTATTTAGGTACAGTTTCTCAGATGCAAGAGAAAGAATCATTGGATAACTCTTGCTTGCCTAGAACTTTTAATTCTACCCAAATTTAAGATTAGTTTCTAAAATAATCATGCTATTAATGTTCAATTCTCATGTAGTTGCTTAAGGATGTAAAGCAGATAAATAAGTAGGTTTTAAGTATTAGTTAAAATATAGTGAATGAAAGATTCCTGAGAATTGTCAATTCAAAACACCAATACTGAAAACTAAAAATTTGTAATTATTGAGATAATATATGTATAAATTTATTTCTCTTTCTATTGCAGTGATACCCTTCTGATTTTTGGCTGGTAAACAAAGCAAAGGATATGATAATTTTTTAACTACCTAAAATCTACTTATATATTTTAACCATTCAATCACTCCACCTTCCCTCCTCAAATTCCCTCTCAATTCCTTGATTTCTTTTTCTTTAATTATTTTATATAAATGATAACACTTAAATTCAATGTGTTGAGTCTGTTTGAGATTCTTTGTATATGTTTTCAGGGTTTGGCAACTTGATATAGATAAAATTTAGATAGTCATTATGAGGAAAATCTAATTTTCCTGCTCTCAGCAGCCAATAGTTGCTAGGAGCTCTTCACTTGGGGGTGGGACCATACGGGATTCCTTTCAACCACACTGGGATGTCAACTGTTAAGTGTCATTGTTCACGGTCTATTTTAAGCAGCCATAATGTTGAGATTTCATAGGTGTATCATAGCTAGGAGGGACGTTCTTACAGTACACTTCCTTAGGCCAGATAGACGAAACAAACTTCAACCTAAAGAACAAAGTGGAGGGATTACCATTCCGGATACCAACACATATTACCAGGCTCTAGTAATAAAAACAGTACAGTACTCTAATATTTTAAGAAGAATAACTACAGTCCTGTTTACAGATTATTACAATGAATTGAATGGGTACTGAGGCTTCACCAAAGAGGTACTTTTTGTTATTGTTTTAAGGATAATTATGTCAATTTTAAGGACATTCCCTACCTACCCCCACTCACAAACAAAATGTGGTGGTGTTGCCTTCAAACAAAAAATTTCATGTCATTAACATGATGGAAGAAGAACATTTTATAATATAACTGTCAAGTATACTATTTACACTTAGGAGACTGTTAATCTATGCTAGACTGTCCCTTTGTCCCACAGAAGTTTACTGGTAATGTATGTCCTGGCTCGTGGCTGTCCCTCTAAAGGTACACAGATATGCAGGCACCCAATGTGAACAAGAGCACTCTCTGGGCCTCCCTGACGCCTGTCATGTTTTATTAATAGTTGAGTAGTTAGCATACCTAGAATTATCTTACATTGCCTAAATCATGTGTATATAGTGAATGTTATATAATATACCTGGACAGGTCTGTTTCTATTTAATTAAAGATAAACTACTTTGTTTGGCTGGCATATATTAAATTATTATATGGGAAAAAAAGAAGAATAAATGGAAAAATGTCATGCATATAAAGCAATATCTTCATTTAAATATAAAATTTTGAAGCTTTGTAAATATGTACAATTGCATATCCACATGACAATCAAAATATAGGAAACATTTTTCTCCTCTCAGAAAATCCCATCATGACACTTATGGACTATTCACTTTCCCAGTGATAAATATAATATCTGATTTGCTGAACTTTATTTTAGATTAATTTTACATGTTTCACAATTTTAAAATTTACATTGTACGATGAATACCATTTTGATTTTGGCTTCTTTTGATCAGTGTAATGTTACTGGTATTTTTTTCACGTTGTTACTGGGCATTTATACCCTTTTGAAATTATCCAGTAATTTTCTTTTATGTGGACACACTGTAATTTGTTGCTCAATTCATTTATGAACTTGCCAAGACACTTCATGGATTTTGTCCAGTTTGAGCATTTCTTCAAATTAAAGTCCCTGTGCATATGAATGTCAAAGTCCATCTCTGAACACACATTTTTCATTTCTTGTGGGTAAACACCAGGGAGTAAAATTACTGCTAAGCATATATATGCCTTTTATGAAACTGCCACACTTCCTTTTTTGAGATATTTTTATTTTACCCTCAATACATATTCATTTCACTATAAATTATTTGCATGATAACCAAAAATAAACCACTAAAAGTTAAAGTTTTTTATTTTTACTATCCAATATTAATAAATTGCACTGGAGAGACAATTCTTCTCGTAAAGGGCTTAGCATGCGAAAATAAGGACCTTTTAGTTTGATCTCCAAGATCTACACAAAAAGTCAAGTGGACTGGCAGAAGTTTATAATCCCATTTCTGAAACAGCAAAATAGCAGCTCCATGAAGCTCACTGGACAGACTGTCTAGCACGGTTCCATTTCCAAATAAAATGAAAGGAAGGCCAGGAAACTTGGGCTGTGTAAATGTTTTTGTTGTTGTTGTGTTTTGTTTTGTTTATTTTATGGCAAGAGCCTCCCATTTCCTTTAACAATAGACTTCTTATTTAAAAGGTACCAAATA
Source organism: Mastomys natalensis (assembly GCA_021653895.1). Taxonomy (NCBI): domain Eukaryota; kingdom Metazoa; phylum Chordata; class Mammalia; order Rodentia; family Muridae; genus Mastomys; species Mastomys natalensis. The sequence continues at coordinate 156,661 of JAJTUV010001262.1, forward strand.
TCATAAGGCCATATTCAATTTAAAAAGTTTCAATTTTGTAAATCTTGATATGCTGTTTCAAGTCTGTAATTCACCTCGGAGAAATCATTTACTTATGATTTGGAGCTCAAATTCTTTAAATCGCTTTACAGAAGTGAGATTCAGCTGCCTCCAACCACACCTTCTCATATAAATGTGCTTTGGGGTTCATATACTTACTCCTCTCTCCATTTCAGATGTTAGAAGGAAGTGTGTTCATTATTGTACACTTTGTCCAGGTTCTGAGACAGCTTCTGAATTCATCATCAGAAATTCCTGCAGAACACTGAGACTGAGTGACTTAAATAGACACTCCAAATGAACCGGGAATATTGGTTCCTAAGTGGTTTTGGATTAGCTATTACTGCTGGGTGAACGGTGGGAGCTCTTTGCTTTCAGAGCACTTAGAGCTTCCTTAGACTTCCAGGTGAGGAATTGTGACTCTGCATAGACTCTTGTGTGTGTGTGTGTGTGTGTGTGTGTGTATGTGTGTGTGTGTGTGTATGCTCACACATGTGTCTGTATCTGGTATGTTTGTCTGTCTGTGTGTGTTTCCCTCTGTGTGTTTTTCTCCATATGTATGTGTGTTATGTTTTTTTTATATATATATATTGAAATATTTGGCCACTAATAGAACTTGAACTCCGTTACCATTTTCTTTTCTTTCTGAGATGTTGTTGAATATCAATTAGTCACACATTCTGTGTCTAATGTAAAGATCATCTTATCAATTCCTAATGATACTGTATCTACAGGAAAAAAAATGAGAGACATCAGCCCATGCCTGTTTGCTCATAGACTTGGTGTTCAGGACACTCCTGAGATGGTTCTGGACAGTGGGGTGCAGATTTCTATTTTATTTTACAAAATTACCTCATTCAATGCTGTCATGGCAACAGTAAAGCACAAGAGATGTATAGAAGGAATACATTCACTTTGCATGTGATGAAATTGTAAATGATGGACTATTTCAGAATTGAGAAGAGTTGATAGGAATTATAATTATCCCATTAAGGACACCTGAAAAGAAAGGTTTCATGAGGTTTTAGCAATTTTTTTGAAACAGAAGTGGAAAGAACAGTAGATAAGGTAGAGAGAGGCTGGAAAATGACTCAGCCGCGGAGCATCAGCTGCTCTTGAAGAGGACCAGAGTTTGATTTCCAGCATCCATGTCTGACTCATGGTTCTATTATCCTTTTCTAGCCTGATGGGCACCTGTACTCATGTGTGCATGATATGTACATATTTAAAAATACAAATAAACATTTTAAAATATATATGGGGCTGGAGAGATATCTCAGTGGTTAATAGCACTTGTTGCTCTTGCATAGCACTCAGGTTCTATTTCCAGTGCCTACCTAATTGATCACAGCTACCCAAAGCTACCATTCAAAGGATCCTATGCCTTCCTTCTTTCGAGTTCTGTGTATACAAAGGAAGCATGTAGTATATACAGATATAGGTATAGGTATAGGTGTAGATATACATATAATAGATATATAGAAATGTATGTAGATACATAGATATATATGTTATATATATATATATATATATGAATTTTAATAACACATAAATTATTTAAGAATTTAAAAGTAAACTAATGAACATGAATAAAGGAAGGAAAATAGTGTTTGTTGGGAAACTAATCTGTGAAAAAAATAGTATCTAAAATTACCACATTAATATTGATTTACTTATACTATAAAGAGAGAAAATCTCTAGTGGTAGATAAATGTATGTAAGAACATGTAGACAAGAAGTACAGAGACAGTGACAACAGCTAGTCTGATATAATTAGGGAGAAGGCAGTTATGTGCCTTCATGTCTCATATATAAAGATTGTTAAGTTGATTCTTACACTTCTCTTTTTTTCACAAGGTTATTGAACAATAACAATTTTGTAGAAAGTAAACTGGGAGTATATAGATTTTGGAAAGACGACTAACCCCCAATCACAACAGATGGGCAATCCACCCCATAAAGATCACCATCCCTTGAGAATGTAGACATGACAAAAAACCTTAACAAATACATTTAAAGAAGGATATTGTTTTGCCTGTGAGTCTGATCTCATCAGAACACCTCTTACAATCATAAGATTTTATCTTGCTAGAGTCAAAGAGATATAGCACAAAGAACTGTCAGGGAGTTAAACCAGAGCATGGATCACAGAAATGCATAAACAGAGAAGAGTTTAGCCTATTGGTCCTGAGTTTGATGATGAATGTTATTTGAATCACTGACTCTAAGAGATCCTGGGCAGAAAGTGAACAAGGACAGAAGGAGCATGAAATTGTTAATCTTGAAGAATGCTCCATGCAAATGAATTCTATCACTCTAAGAAAAAGAAGATACACTGGTAGGCTGACAGATAAACTGGTGTCTGTCCTTTGAGATCCAGAGGGAAGCTCCATGAAGCTACATCTGCTTGCATAAATGCTTACAGAAATGTGAAGTAATAACTTCAAAATGTTGTAAACTTACCCGTGTGTGTTTATTTTGAAATACAAGTTGAAAGAACAACAGAACCAAACAAAAACAACATAAAAAGGGAGCAAAACAAATATCATAGATGTATGAGGATGTAGACATAGACATATTATAGGCAATAGAGTGAAAACTTCACTCTAATGATTACAGATGTTGTTTCTGTGTAGCATACTGTCTCTAGCAGTTAACAAATGGCTCTCATAGTATGATCCCATAGGAAGCAGAGAGTTTTATCTACTTGACAAAATAAACATTGTGTGTGCAGGGATGGAGAAGTAGGTTGTGGGGTAAGGTTTACAGGATTTTGTGTGCTTTGGTTTTATGAGACAGTCTCACTAGTAATACCAACTGGACTTAAACACGTGATGTACCTCTTGCCTGAGCCTCTTCAATGCTGGGATCACAGGTGTGAACCATTAAGCTTGTTTGATAGAACTGCTTTGAAATTTTGTCACAGTGGCAATTATGTTTCTATTTCATGAGCTGAAAATTTTTTACGAGAATTTAATTTGCTTATACAAGCTCATTTCTATGTCTTACATTTGGCCATATCATTGGAAATCAAAGATATTTTCCTTTTCTAAAAACCAATATAATACTTATTAAGCCATATTGTAGGCGGCCAAAGAGACGGCACCGGTTTCCAACATGGCTGGCACAGTGTCCTATATAAGCCTACTGCGCATGCGTCAGCCTCAAGCCCCTCCCAAGAGGGCTTATGCAAATGAGGCATGAGCCCTAACCAATCCCGGGGCTTATGCTAATGACACATGAGCTCACAGGGCTTATGCTAATGAGGCATGAGCCCTAACCAATCCTGGGGCTTATGCTAATGAGGTATTGGCCCTAACCAATCCTGAGAGAACAGGCCGCCTGGCCCACCCCCTTGGAATGGTATATAAGCAGTGCATTTCTGCTGCTTGGGGCCCCTTCGATGGATGAAGATTGTGCCTGGAATAAAAGAGCTGTCAGAGAAGAATCCAGGCGTGTCGTGTCTTACTGCCGGCCGAGGGGACGCGCACACCATATCACTTCACTAAGTGCATTGTAAACTCTCTTTGAGAAGATGGAGATTTATGAAAATATTTAATTTTCAAAATTGCATATTGGGTATGGCTCATATGCTAAAATACATGTGTCCTTAAATCATATAAAGGGATGAAAATTAAGATAGAAGTATATCTACGTCTAAATGCATACACTCATGAAAGCATCAAAGCAATCAAAAAAAACAATAAATGCCTCAAAAACTCAATTGCCTAAAGCTTTTTTGTGGACTTCTCTCCAGAGCCTTACCACACTCCCAATATCACCAATTCCACTGGAATGCATGGATCTTGCGGTCACTGAATATTGGTTTGTGTTTTCTAGAATCTTTTTGAAATTGGATCATCCAAAGTAAATTCATCTTTTTGCTTCCTTTACTTATTATGAGTATTTTACAATTCATATCAATTTTTGATGAAATATGAATACTCTTATCACTGATCTTTATTGCTAAGTCCCATCTCACACACAACGGAATTGTACATCTACCTTGTTGGTACATACCTGATATGTTTCTGGTTTTGAAGTACATCATGAGTTAAATTGGATCCCTGAAAAATATATTTACCTAACTCTAAATAACCAGTGTTTCAGGATGAAAATTAATTGTAAAATAGGGTTATTGTGTGTGAAATAATTAAATAAAACTGATTATAATAGAGTAGATGAGCCCCTAAAACAATATAGCTCCTTTCCTTAAAAATCAATTAATTACACAGAGAAAATGATCTATTGATGAAAACAACATTCTCCGCTAATCTACAAATAAGTATGGTGGACATTCTCTATCATCTATTTATCATCTAATTATCAAGTTATCATTTATCTGTCAATTGATCGTCTACCTACCCATTATCTATGTGTTATCTATCAAACTGTTATCTACTTACTAGATATTGTTTATATGTTTATTTATTATCTGCTCATAATCTATATATTGTCTACTCATCAATGATTATGTGTCTACTATGTAATCTTCTATTTTGCATCAATTTGCCCTTTGACTTGTTAGAATCTGTAATTAAAGCTTTATTAAAATTAATGAGAATTGAAATCTGAACTTAAGGAAAAGCATTTCATTTTGACACATTAAATATGATCTTTCTGGAGGTGTTTCTTTAGCTATCCTTCATAGACTGAAATGTCCATTAATAGTCTTAGGGTGCTAAATGTTTCAGTGGAATGATCACACTGAATGTGTCAGTGCCTTATCAACAGTTGCAGAAATCATCCTGTGCTTCCTCAGGCTTCAATCCTTGTGTAAAGTTGGCTTATCTTGTTATTAACGTTTTTCGTAGACTGACCCTAAAACAACAGTTGGAATTTTCTTTGAAGGAATTTAGAAAAGGATAGAGTGTTATTATGTTTTCTATTTCTTCCTGAATAAGCTTTCGCAGGATATGTTTTTCAGGACAATCCATACCTCCTCCAATACTTGCACAAAAGGAGAAAAAAATAGAGACTTCAGATTTTCTAGAAAGTATTATCTCTATATGAATGTATCTCATTTATTTTGTTAATTATTCAGAGGAACTACAGCTATAACTGACAGGGCTCTACTGTAGGAAATCTGGAATTACAGTGAGCATAATACAGAATTTTGTATGCAGATATAAGATCTTTAGTTTAAATGGATTAAGAGGGAATAACTCACACACTTGTCTATATCCTTTAACTGTTTCCCATTTTCTTCTGCTTCTGTTGCCTTGATTATTTGAAAGAGTCCCATTATATTTTCTGTAGAAATGTTATATATTTGATTGATTGCTCCATAGAATATAATGTGTATTGTTCTTTGCATTCCCTAACTATAGACCCCATGACATGGAAAGCTTTATAACACTATCCTTATGTGCGTGATAAACATACTAGAAAAAATAATACAGTCTTAATTTTCATTGAGATAGACAAAATTACTGACTTCTTTGTGCCATTTAAACTTTACTTTGTTTGTTTGTTTGTTACTGTGTCTGAACTTTGTGGGGAAGCATATTTGCCCTGGTATGTTGGTACATGTAGAGATAGTCTCTTGTGTACTGTGTGAAAGACCAATCTGTCAATAAAAACTGATGGTCGATAAGCTGAGGTAAGATTAGAAGGTGGGACATCTAGCCAGGAAAGAGGAACTGTGAGATAGAGGCAGAGGATTCAACCTGGACTCAGAGGAAATTGGATTATGAAACTGAAGAGAAGTGTTTACCTCTTCATGTGCCATGTGTCAGACATACAATGGTTTAAATGGGTTAAATAAGTTATGAGCTAGTAGCAGCAAGCCTAGCTTATGGCCTAGGCATTTTTTAAAAATACATAATGACCCAGCGAGTCATTATTTGGGAACTCGGAGGAGGGTGGAAAAGCCCGAGGTTACAGGTACTCATGTGATGGTTAGAGAGCTTTGAGGAATGTTCTCTCCTTCCAGTTTGCATGGGTCCCAGAGACTAAGCTCACCTCTTCAGGATTATGCAGCAGGTGATTTAACTTCCAGGCTATCTCACATGTTCTTCTTTACCTATTCATAAAGAGTCACAGTGTTTGTTACATTTTATTTATTTTTTATAGGAGTGTAGTCATACAAGAAGCATGTGTGGAGGTTAGAGGACAATTTAAAGGAGTCTGTTCTCTTCTTCCACCACGATGGCTCCAGAGATTCAAATCAAATCTTTAGACTTGTGGCAGGTGCCTTTAGCTATTGAACCATCTTACCAGCAACCAAACTCACATTTCTGTCTAATGCCTTTCTCCATGAACCAAAGAAATTATTGCATATAAATCAATGCAATGTGAATAAAAAGATATACATGTTAACATGCTTCTCTATTTGATAGCTCACATCCTAGGAAGATGCTTTCATTGGAGTTTGTCATGTATGCAGATGAACAGTTTACATTCCCAGCCCTTACACAAATCCTTTTTACACTGTCAGATCACTTTGCACCTCTGAGTAACATGAGTGATGTTTCCAAGTCCCATTGAGGAAGTTCGTTCCTCTCTAGTTTTGGACAGCACTGCCCAGATAATGATTATGCAGAATTAGAAATCCAAAGATGATGTTTACTTAACTTATAGAATTTACAACTTTCAGCATGCTTGGGACATTTTCAGTGTTTACTTTTCTGCTTCGTTGTCTCTCCTTTGTTTAAATGAATGTAATTACTAGAAGTGTTTTCCAGTTGTATAAGGAATCCTCTCAAATCTTATCTAGAGCTATAACCACAAACACATTTAAGTAGGATTTGTGCCTGAGAAAGGAACTGCAGATCATCTGGAGGCCAACCCAACTCCCATAGCACTCTCTGCTACCTTTCATTGCAGTAGCTCTCTGATTCTCCCAACACAAAAAGGAAAGATTTCTTTAACATGAACCACAGCTGTCTAGTAGCAAGTCATGCATGGCTTCAGCTGTCCCAGAAAACACAGGGAAGAGGGGAACACCTTGCCTTTTGTGTACTTTTACTCCCAGACAAAAATTTGATTGCTCTTGATTATTTTAGAATGCCTTTGGACAAATGTTTATGTCCTTTATTTACATAGTATTTATTTATGTACTTTCTGTGCTTTGTCAGAAGACTATGCATGCCATTTTTTTAACTTTAATATTTTCTGTTACTTGAAGTGTATGGGTATTTTTCCTGCATAAATGTCTGACCATAACATGCATGGCTGGTGCCCTCAAAGTCAAGAGAAAGGCATTCAATCTCCTGAAACTAGAGCTACATATGGTTCTGAGCCTCAATGTGGACACTGGAAATCAAAACTGGACCTTTTGCAAGAACAGCTAGTGCTCTTAACCCCCGAGAATTTGCTCCAGAGCTGAATGGTTACATTTTCTTAGAGAATGATTCCTTGAGAATTCATTTTTCCATACCAATAATGGAAGACAAAGCATCTATTTGAAATAACTTAAGGTTATGAGTCCAAATTGTCTCAGATTTATCGGTTATGACTATTATTTAAAGGGAGTAAATTTCATCCTCATTAAATTAGATGTGATATTCTGCTTCAGTTTAGAAATTTCTATACAAGTTTTATAGAGAGCAAAACAAGAAAATATTTTATTCCTGGTAGACTTGATAAGAGATTATAGATGATGATGGTGATAATAATAATAATACATACATACATACATGATGGCTAGATCTTATAATAGGCTTCCATATGACATTTTCAAAATTTTCAAATATCTTTAGTGTTAGTTATCCATCCTGAAATGCCTTCCTCTGCCTTACCCTTCCATCCCTCTCCTCAGCATGAGTGCTGTAAAGAAAGTGTAAAGTGGCCAGACAGTGGTGGCACACTCCTTTAATCCCAGCACTTGGGAGGCAGAGGCAGGCGGATTTCTGAGTTCGAGGCCAGCCTGTGTTGCTATAAATCTCTTACCCAATTAAGACCAGTCAAGAAAAACACAACTCAATAATTATTGGTATAAATTGCACGCCTAGATTAGGCAGATTTACCATTACACTCCTCTATTCCTCAGCTATGAGATCCCTTTGAACTTGCGGTTTATCCAGGCCACGTGCTTGTCCTTCCACCTCTGGCTCCTCTGTAGCTTCCTACTCCTACATCTTCCTCAATCAACTTCCTTCTCCTTCCCTCCATCGACTTCCTTCTACTTCTTCCTCCGTCAACTACCTCTTATATCGAATTCCTCTTCTTCTCTCCTCCCCTAAGCCTTTTTCTCCACCTCCCCTTCAATTGCCCAATCACTGGCTCTAACCTTTATTTTACAAATTTAACTGGACAGAAGGTTCACAAGACGTCACCTGTGTACAGATTCAATCTTCCTCTGCAGCCCCTCCCAGGAAAGTGGAACTAGGATCAAAAATAAAAGGCTGGGGCTATCCACAACAAGCCTGGTCTACAGAGTGAGTTCCAGGACAGCCAGGGCAACACAAAGAAACCCTGTCTCGAAAACCAAAAGAAAGAAAGAGAGAGAAAGAAAGAAAGAAAGAAAGGAAGGAAGAAAGAGTAAAGTGGAGTAAAAGATTTAGGGCATTTGATTTTAGTTGATCTCAAAACTGTTATTTTGAAGGATGATACAGAAATGAATATCTGAGTCACAACTAAATTTCCAGCACTTGACTCAATTCCTCTCTCAAAATGCGGTTTCCACTTCCTTTGCAGTGCTCATGTGTACATTTGCCCTTGGTGGACAGGGCTTTGTAACCAGCTTCTTCAGCAAAGTAACAGACAGCAGATGCTCTGAAAGGACACAGCTCCCAAAGAACAAAACAGCCAATGTGCCTCCCATTTTGCCAACAAAACTTCGAGGTTTTAGCACTTTCTGACTTTCGTTTCTTCTCATTATTGCTACTACTCTGTTCATTTCCAAACCATCTGTGAGAAACAAAAATTTGGGATATTTTTATCTTTATGCCATTATCAATGTTTTTGATCAATGTGTTTAAAATAAATATCTTCTTTACTTATTTTATTGTTATGTATTTGTGATGTTTTGTAAGTTAGAGCATAGCTGTCTCTTGGTGTACGGTCATATGGGATTTTTCAAGCTTCATTTTTCCCCATGTGAATGTATGTGGGTGGGTACCTGAGGAGGCAAAAAGAGAGCAGAAGAGAACCTTAGATTCCCTGAAGCTGGAGTGTGAGATGGTTGTGAACAGCCCAACATGCGTACTGGGAACAACTTGGAATCTATAGACGAACAGCAAGTACACTTATCTGCCAAGCCGTATCTGCAGATCTGACTATATTATAACTTTTCTCTATGATTCTTATCTACTTTTCATATTTTCATATTTTCACTTATGCCATAAGTGAAAACTGTATTCTGTTGTGCCCTAAAGTAAAAGTTAAATAAGGGAGGACAAAAGTTCTCTCTCTTACTAACTGCATTTTGACCTAAATGTACTTGTCTTAGAAAGTACTACAATAAAATATATTTTCAACTTTCAGAAACAGTGCATATTAATTTTATCCCTAAGTATATCGTGAGAATAAATATAGAAAATTTCTCAATAATAATTTTAAATATATACATCATATATATAATATTATAAATAATATACATATACATATACATATACATATACATATATATATAATATATATAATTATTATTTTCTATCTTCCCAGAAAGAGGAATTATTTCAGGTATTAGATTATTGCCCCTGGCACTAGTCAATTTAATGACATCTTCCTTATACAATTATACAAGGAAAAGTTGGCTTCTTTTTAATAATCCACTGAAGCAGTAATCTTTTCTTTTTCAATTAAAAATTAATTTGCCTCTAATGAAGACAAATAAAACATCAAATCTAATTAAGTATGTGTGAAAGGTGGCATTAGCTTCTGTTAAGAGCCTTACCAGACAGCATACTACAGCTGAAGCTCATCTCTTGGTATACCTCCCCCTGGAAGGTCCTAGGGGTAGAAACAGCTACAGATCATTAGTCTTCTTTTTGTTTTAATTGTTTTTAATAGATGAGCTAGAAAAAGTATGGCACATAATGCATCCTAGTGCTTTGCATAAAGGGAAGCAGAACAATGTGCCAGGTGACAAGATTATGATAGGGTATTTTAAGAATGATTCCTAGCTAGGAATAAGATATGAAACTGAGGGAGAGGCAGATGTGGAGATGGCTCAGTCTATAAAGTGCTTTCTGTGCACACATGAGAACTTCACCCACAGACAAAGTCATGCATTGTGATTCATTCCTACAATCCTAGCACTGGAGAAGCACAAACAAGTTCTCAGAGCCTGGAAGGCTAGGTAGTCATACAGATCCATATAGCTCCTGGATCAATGAGAGATCATGTCTCAAAAACAAAGAAACAAACAAATTATCAAACAAGATAGCAAGATGTCTCAAAAATAAACAAACATACAAACAAGCAAACCAGGTAGAGAGCTTTCAAGGAAGACAGCTGGCTTTGAATTAGGCCATCAAATGCAGAATACTTACATATTCATACCCATGCACAAATAAACACACATGAACTTTTACACATGCACACCACACACACAAAGTGAACAGACAAATCAATAAATTGAGCTAGAATAAATGAAATAAAGAACTAAAAGGTATCTATGGAATTGAAGAAATAATAACAAAGAAAGTCAAAGCATGTCCAGAGGAAGATAATTTATCCTAAAAATTAGTTAAAGGTGGAACTTATTAGAAAATTAAGGTGATAGTATCTGTCTTTGTCAAAATCTATTAGTGTGAAGAAACAGCATGATCAAGGCAACTCTTATAAAGGTAGATTCTTAATTAGGGCTGGCTTACCGTTTCAGAGGTTCAGTCCATTATCACCATGTTAGGAAGCCTGACAATATTGATGCAGGCAAGGTGCTGGAAGAGGTCTACATCTTGATCAGAGAGCAACCTCTCTTCTACACTGGGTGGAGCTTGATCATAGAGACTGCAAAGTTCACCCCACATCCATTGATAGACTTCCACCAACAAGACTACATCTATTCTAACAAGGAAACACCTCCTAATGATGTCACTCCCTGTGGGCCAATCATTCAAACACATGATCTATGGGGACCAAACCTATTGAAACCACCACAGTGACAAATTCTGTCCTGGAGAATCATAAAATCATAACAAGAAAAACAGAAATAAATTCCAGTAGAATACAAACCCAAGTAAAGTAGACAAGGAGGTGAAAAGATGACTTAATGGTTAAGAGTACTGGCTACTCTTCCAGAGATCCCTGGTTCTATTCTCAGTAGCAACACAGCAGCCCACAATCATCCACTACAGTCCTAGAATATCTGATGTCCTCTTCTGCCCTTCATAGGCCATGTAGGCCTATAGTACACAGATATACATGTAAGCAAAACACCTAAACACCTAAAAATAGAGTATGAAGGAGCCAATACTCAAAATTACATGATGTTTCCAACTGCCTTCTACTCTCACTACTCGTCAGAGAAGCTTCTTTGTGTAACAGATAGTGACTGATGCAGACTCACACCTGATCAAAATAAATGACTGATGAGTGCTCAGCCGTAATTAAAATATATACATTTACATAACTTCCCAAGGCTCATGGGATAATCACAAAAGGGGGAGCAAAAAGATTGTACCAGGCAAAGGTCAGGGATGATTCTGAAACAATGTCTTCTGGACATGGAATAACCTTGGACTCACAAGCTCTCATTATCTATGGTTGCCAGCTCAAGACTTATATAATATTAAGCCACTTAACACCTCAGTATAAAGAAAGAAAGGGCTCATAAGGCCCCACTCATAGCTCTTGACAGTTGATGACCACTTGGGAAGCAAGAGTCAGTTTTCTTTAGCAGTGTGACTGATGACCATGCTCTGTACACAAAACTCTTTAGCCTTGTGCAAACATGTACTGTACCAATTGTACTAAGGGGGTCATTCAAATTAAGTGGAAGAAGATATAACATTGAGAAACAATGTGTGTATGAGAGTGGTGTGCGCTGGGAAGTTCCAGGATCAGTTGATGAAGACAGAAGAGAACATATATAATCTAAATATATTGTATTAATGTATGAAATTACCAATTAGTAAGTAAACTGAACTGAGATGAAAATTCTATGATGTTTTATGGAAAGTAGAACAATAGTTGCCCTATGTACAGTATTTCTTGTGCTAGATTCTAAGGAGACACTAACAGAAAATAGAGATTATGCCTGTGTATCTGATCATGCTTTACATTTTCAGAAGATTTGATTAAATAATTGGTTTAAAACATCTTAAGAAAATTATTTATTTATCATTTCTAAAAGATTTTCTTCTTTTAATGCATATACAGATACTTATTTCAGAAGATGAGTGTTTGGCACTGCTTATTATAAGAATTGGCACATGATGTGGTCACAGCTGTGTCTTAGACAGTAATGATGTTCTCATAACCATAAAATGTTCTAGTAACGTTTATTTGAATCATGCATTAAAAACTATCAATATTTGAAACAGTTTAAACGGGTTAAAAAAAATCAACATAGCATATATTTAACTCAACAATTTAGCTTAGTAGGAGTCACTTGTTTGGATCCATTATGTTTACTGCAATAATGATCAATGAGTAGGAAAAATTAGAATTGACTTGAAAATTAACTATATAACATCACCCTAAACTGAAAAGAAACTCTTATTTTTCATTTTCTTATTACGCTTATTTATGTTGTAAGAAAAAACAAGATAGCATTCTCTTAAATTTTAAAGAGTTTAAATTAAGATGGGATTCAGCCTTGTTGCATCTACTTCTTCTGTTGATTTGTTGGTGGTGTATTAGTGGTTCTCTTGGATGCTAAAGCAAAGACACTTTCTGGCCTAGCTGGATACCTTCCCTGCTAGGTTGTACAAGTTCATATATCCCAGCTAACTTAGCTGAAGTGGCTTGTCTTTTAGAATCTATAAAGCAACCAACATCATCACTTACTCTGATAAAGAACCTGCATCCATAGACATTAGCACTCTACTAGTAATTAAAGATCCGTGTCTGTTGTATTCCACATGTATGGTTCAGATGAATGATACTAGATACTACTTAAGATGTTTGGTATAGAATTAACAAATATAAGTAAGAATTGCTCCTGTCCTTACAAAATGCTGCTCTGAACAACAAACTAAGTCATCACAACTAAGCTGAATGAGTAAAACTTAAGGGGAATAATAAAGAGCAAGATCTATGAAAGAATAAATGGTTGATCAGATATATGTTGTTTGGTAAGATGAACTACGATGACTTGTTACCCAAGAATTGAAGGGTGGGACACCATTAGCAAAGCAAACTGTACGCAGGAAGAAAGCATGGTCCTCTGTTAGTGAGATTCCTATTTCTGCTAGGTCAAGAATATATGAGTAGAGTCAAAAGGAGTAATCCCAATGTATCACTCTCATTTTGGGAACTGGAAACTTTCTGGTTTTGAAGATTGCATTTTATTTTATTATTCTGGTAAATTATCTAATCTTCTGGAGATTAATTACTGTCTCTGCAAATTTTATGTCATTGTTATGAAGGCTACCAATATACAATTCCTATTCTTTGAACAAGGTTTACAATGAAGTGGGTGGTTAATACTACTTACCTTTAAAATAAATTTATAATCGTGGACTCAAATTCATGTGGGTAAGTACAAAAAACAGGGACTAAAGGTCAAATTGTTAACATAAACAAGAACATTACTTTGGAAAGTAGCAAATCAAAGAAAATAGAGGTGAGGGGCAACAAAGACTCTTTTCCCATAAGGTTAAGGATTGAAGGCTCTTAAGGAATCATGGGAAGTCCTACCAGAACACAGTTAAAAGCCAGTAAGTTCCAAATTCAAGTCCAGGAACCCTTGGGACTTATTACATCAGGGCAATTAAATAATAATCCCAAAAATTAAAAAATAAAATAAAACAACATAAAAACGTTAAAGACACATTAAAGGTCTGAGAAGAGAGTGGCAGTTTTAAAATACAACTAGCATCAGTTACTAGAGAGCATGAAGAATGATAGGCCTTATTTCAATAAATAATTGCATTAGATCCAAATGAGGCCACTTGTTCTTAGAATTCAGCTGGAATTATTCATTAAGCAAAGTCTTTGGCATGTGGTAGATGCTCAGAAATAGTAGACATACTATTATTAGCCTTGCTAAGCAGGAAGACGTTGCTATCACACTGCAAGGCAGTGCTTCGTACAGTGTCATATTCAAGATTTCAAAACAGTCATTTTCCTGAATTTTTATAGGAAGAAATCTATTAAATTATATGTAATTTTGAGTTCAATTAATGGTGATTTAATTTTACTCAAATCATGCTTATAGGCACTGCAACTGTAGCTTGACAACGTCGTGAAACAGATGGTTGTTGTCTGTTTGTTGCTAGCTGTTGGCTTGATTTAGATGCTGATGTTGCTAAATAGCAACCATAATAGCATGGCATGTTCATAATGGCATGTTCATCTACACCAAAAGTGATTAACGTAAGAATGGAAGAAAACGTTGGTGAGACATATTTCTCCTGAGTTAATTGGGCTTTTTTGCTAGATCAAGGTCTGTACAATTAAGGCTTATTTGTTTCCATAATGTTTACAAAGACTGCCAATACATAAGTGATGGCCTCTCCTCTTCATGTGTTCTAAAAGTTTGACTCTTCTCTTCCTTTATCACCTATGGGTTTTGGGGTTGGAAAGGGAAAGTAAAATCTGATAGTTTATTATTACCATCACTATTAAAAAGAACTACTCATGAGATCCCTTGATTTGTTATTTCTTTCATGATAAATACAAATTTACTTATAGGCAGGCAATATGAAATAATGAGAATTTTAGTGACAGATATCAACTTCCTTATGACATATTCCATCTCCGATCAACATTATTCACTGTAATATATCATAGGTTGTTATATCATAGTTGCCAGAAGTACAGTGTTCTTTCCATGATGGTATTAACTGGTATTGTAATATAATATTTAGAAGAGCTAGAGAGATAGTAAAGTAGCGACTGGGTCAGTATGAGAATATGAGTTCTCTTTAAGGGGCTGGCCATTTAGTGTTTGACTATCTCCAGTAAGAATATGGGTAACAGAAATTGGACTTGCTATTTTTTTTTTAATTCGTTTATTTTGGAGAGGTTACAAGTAGGAGAGAGTGGACCTAGGAAGACTGGGAAGTGATCAGGGTGCATTACATGAAATTTCCGAATAGTCAATACAAATATTATGTTATTAATAAATAACCATAATAGAAGATTAAACATTCAATGTAGAAAAAAAAAGCAAAGAATCTGAGTTTGTCCAATGCCAACACTTAGAAACAAGCCAGATTCATCAGTGTGTGTCTATATTTCAAAACATCAGAGGCAGGAGAGTACCTGGCCTTGCTGATGAGCTCCTCTTGCCAGATGGGTGAGCATCATGTTCATTGAGATCCTTTGACTTAAAACAAGGTGGATAGTGAAGAAGAAGACACCCAATATTAGTGTGTGGACCCCACATACATGCACATGCCTCCCCACACACATTAACACATACATGTACATTCCTGTTGAAATAATTATTTAAAATGACTGCTAGTGAAACCGACTATCTAAGCTGCTGCAGATCTGCCTAGCTCAGTCACCATGTTTCTCAGCCGGAGGCCACATGCGCGCTGTAGCTAGAAACAGTCAGCCAGAAACACCAGCCCTGCCATTCACGAGATGTCAGTGTAGAAGATGGCTCTGCCAATCTTCCAAGCTGTCTCTGCAAGGCTGGGAATTGCCCAGACCATCCCGCCATCCATGCGGGCCCAGTAGGAAAATGCGACTCTAATGCTTAAATTATCCAAAAGCTTATAAATTTGGCAATGACCAGTAACAAGATGCCCATACAATCAGAAGGGTAACCCAATACCCAACCTAGATATACCAACTACCTTTGACTGCTACAGACACCTGAACATCCGCTGTGGGACAAACTGGGGGGCCGCAGCAGCGGCCCCAGGCCCCGGGCCCAGGCGGCAGCAGCCCGGGGCCTGCGAGGTGGAGGCAAACTCAGGGCAGACCTGGGTTAAGTAGGGAGGGAGGAAGGGGGAGGTTCTGGGGAGGAATGGTTAATTGGCTCCACCCTCTGACCTTCATTAGTATGTAAATCTCTAAGGCCTGAGGCCTGTAGTTACACCCTCTACCTGTGCACTTTGGGAGGGGCTGTAATGGCCTTTGTGACTGAACAATGTAGGTCCATGGAGATTAGACTGTTTTTTCAGGACCCTGAGTTCTGGGGGCGTAGCCGAACTCCTGCCGTTTCTCCCTTGGAGTCTCGGGGTTCTAGGCCCATGCCCAGCCAAGAACCAGGATACCCTTACACTGTCCCACAATCCACCTCCATGTTCCCCTCTCTTTCCTCTCTCTTAGCTCCTCCTCTTCCTTCTCCTCCTCTCCTCCTTCCTCCTCTTCCTCTCTTTACTCCTCCCACCTTAGCTCCTCCTACACGTTCCTCCTCATACACATTAACACACACATTTACCTAAAACTTTAAAACATTTAGATAACAAATATATTATTTAGTGTTAGTGCATTGGATTGGGCCTTCAGTTCCCATCACGTAATCACAAAATAAACATTAAACATCACACAGAATCCATTCACCTGAAGAGAATACTTTATGTTGATTGCTGCTAAATTTAAAAATGATCTTTATTATTTATTTTAAAACATATTCTTACAACATATCTCAGGCCAGGTGTTACAATGTGTGACACTTCCAGGCTTGGTTGTCCCTCATACTCATCTTTCCCTTTTTTCTTTTTTCTTTTTCTTCTTTTTGTGTGGTGTGGTTGTTTGAAAGAAACAATCTCCACTGAAATATCCAGTACACGGTGATCTGTCATATGTGAGGTCATTGGGCAGCAATTATGTGGCAGTAAACCTAAGCATTTGTTTGCTTAATCTGCCCTTTGGAAAAGGAGACAATTTCACAAAACTTTTACATCTTTATAAAGTTGAGGGCACAAAGCATGATTCATTGAACTGAAGGCCAGAAGTCTGATTCTTGTGCACACTGCAGAGTGTTTTCAAATGTCACTTTCCTGGGGACAACATTAACATTGAAACATGGATCCATAATCGTTTTCTTGCTAGTGAAGGCACTGATGGCACAGACCTTGCCAAATATGAACTCACTCACTTCAAGATAAACTCACAGTTAGCACATCAATTAGAGTCTGAATTTACTAAGAAACCTTGTCTTTCTTTGGCAGGAGCCTATCGCTCTAAAGCTGAAGTCAGCAGCATTGATAGTCCAGTTTCCATTATTTGTCACACACTTCTGTGAGCCAGAGATTTTTGCCTCCAGATTCCCATTAAAATTAGAGGGACACATGATTGTACTCCACGAGCATCTTGACCAATATCATCTAATAAAAATTTCAAATTGTATCCAAGCCAAAGAATGTCCTCAACATTAAAATTTACATCAGGCTAAAATTAAAACCTACTAATCTCTTTTAATTGTTCAATTAAATGCATTTCTTTTTCTAGAGAAATAATTAAACTTAATATAAACAAAAGAGCATGAATTAGAAAACTATTATGTAAATATGTTTACATACAAAACTTTAATTTCCACTTAAATACAAGGAAGTTAAATAAATATGATGGTAATACAGCATGTGTATACTTCAGCAAGATTTTATAGTTATATTTCTATAAGAGCACTTGCGTCATCCATAATCTCAACATATTTAAAGCAATTTAAATGTATTGATTTAATACATTTATAAATATGCACATATAATTTTTGAATTTAATAACATATGCATGTATCTTTTTGCTATATATTTGTTATAGATTAATCCTGGAGTGTGATTTGACCGATAGAGTATACTTAAAAAAGGTCCAATGTTGTTGCATTCATTGTGCTCCCAATCCACAACAAATTCTGACATTTTCTGGATCTTTCTGCTCTGTCAGAGTATTAGTTATTAGTATTTCCTCTTGAAATAGAACATGATTGAAACATAAACAGTTAAGTAGTACTGAAACCTAACTGAAGAGGCTACATCAAACTATTTCAGATTTGTAATTTGAGAGTAGTGGAGGGTAAATGGAAGACAGGAACAGAGCAAAAAAAAAAAAGTCTGTACTGAATATTGAAGAGTTAAGACATGTGAGCCCTTAACAATGTATAGTACTGAATGCTTTAGCTACCTTTTTATTTTTGAGATATTTTTGAGTTTTCTTAAATGTTTACTTCTGTACATTAAATTTACTCATAAAAACAGTCTAAAATGTACAATTTTTTCTTTTCAACAAATTATAATAAAACATAAAAAAACCCAAAACACAATACTTGACATTTACAATTGAATATCAAATTAGCAAATTATTAAATATTTACAAAACTATATCTTTTAAAAATATTTATAAAGTTACATGCAATTTTGTAGAATTGACAACAGAAAGGCTCAAAAATGGGAGAATTGTCCTTCATTCCTTAAATGAAAATATGCCCAATAGAATCGATGAAGGTTTCAGTCTTGGTACCAACACCTCTGTGTGTGTGACAACTGACCTGTGCTGAAGGCTGGTCACTGACCCCTTGTGGCAGAGCAGTGCCCTGGCCATG
This sequence comes from Mastomys natalensis, assembly GCA_021653895.1. Lineage (NCBI taxonomy): Eukaryota > Metazoa > Chordata > Mammalia > Rodentia > Muridae > Mastomys > Mastomys natalensis. The sequence continues at coordinate 175,253 of JAJTUV010001262.1, forward strand.
GGTCTGCCAGTACAGTATGTGGTTTCTGAAATATTGCCAAGTGTTGGCTATAGGTGCCTACATTTTCAGTGAAACCTTGGGACAGGTCAGCAGCCTCATCTCTGGACTGACGGTTTCTTGGGCCACCTGATTTGCTCTACAGGAGTCACTTGCACTTTGCAAAGGACAGCTGTCCCTGAACAAGTTCCCCAAGACTGGGATGAGGTTGAACAGATATACTGAGGCCCTGCAACCTTTTAAGACTTTGGCAAGTAATGTCACCAATTAGCTGGCTGTAAAACTAGCATAGGAGACCACATGCCTGGAAGCAGAGACACAGTGACAGAGTGAGGAGGGCGAGACCCAATTCCCACCTGGCTGTCCTCAAGGCACTGTCATGGTGCACATGCACATGTGTGTGGTAAGGAACTGCCTTTACTGTGAGTGCTAGATCTCATCCCTCATTGCCCTTCAGCAGTTAGGAGTTTTCAGCATTAAAACACTTTCCAATTTTCACTATTGACCATGAAATAAAAACTAGAAAGGAGAAATCACAGTATTTTTTTCAAAGATCTTCTTGTAAATGTATGGGTTTTCTGTGTCTACCTGAGTCTACACACACCATGTTTGTGCATATGCCTGTGGAGGCCTGAGATGGCTTAAAACGCCCTGGAATTATAGTGAAAGGCAGTCAAGAGTCTCTGAATTTGGTGGCTCAGGATAGAACTTGGGTCTTCTGAAGACACAGCAAGTACTTTGAAAGTGTTGACCCACCTCTATATTTTTTTCTTGACTCAAAAGATTTCTGTCCTTGATTGCTTAGTGCCTTGAGCATGGATAGAACCTGTCAATGGGATCAAGAAAGTAGAATTTCTTCACCCCAAGACTGGAAGCAGAATGAAGTGGTGACCGGAAGGCTCCAGAGAAGCTCTGGCCACGGAAGGTACAGTTTCATTGACCTATTTTCTCTAACCTGCTCCCTCTACCACAACTCCACAAACTCTCAAGGATCTATTCAAGTTGTGAATCTATCAACGGATTAAACTATGCATTAGTAAATACCTTGTTTATCTAATTATATCTGGAAATGTCCTTTCTATACATCAAGAGGTATGTATTACTTATTTCCTGGAACTTCATAAAAATGACTATGTCATTGAAAATTGTAGGAACATTCAAGAGATTAGAAAGTAAAAGTTGAAATTACAGAGAGATCATCTTTCAAAATGGCTTTCTGTGGCATAAAATTTGAATCATCTTAGCTATTCCTCCAAATATTACCACAATAGAGACTCTTTTAAATAATTGTTGGTGCCTTATTATTTTCATGTATTTCTAAGAAGATGTCAAGGCCTAGACATTCAGTTTTTGTATAGGTTACATTTTAAAACAGACTGGATTTGAAAACTAATCTTCACTATTTAACTGCAATGAACATAAAAATTATTACCATTTTCCAAACTCAAAATTATTTCTCAGAATAGAATAAAAGCCAAGTTCATATGAGCAATTATCTATCCTACAAAATAAGAGCAAAGTTACAATAATGTGAGGAAACATATTTGCTTATAGCATTAAATTTTTAGCCTTACAAAAATTTATCAAGATTCTCTTTACAATTATGAGATATAGTTAATTTTTTTTACTTTCATGGAAATTTAAGTTCATTAAAACAAACAGTGCATTTTGTTTTCTTCTTTTTTCTTTATTCTTCTCTCATACATTTCATCCCAACAGCAGCTTCTCCTCCCTCGACTTCTCCCTTCCTCCTCTACCTCCCTTCTCCTCCAGATCCACTCTTTCTCCTTCAATTCCCTTCAGAAAAAAAATGGGCCTCCCGGGAATATCAACTGAACATGGCATAACAAGTTAACACTAAGACTATGCATAAGCCTTTATATCAAGGCTGGAGGAGGCAACCTAGGAGGAGGAAAAGGGTCCCAAGAGCAGGTGAAAAAAATCAGAGAAACCTTTTGCTTCTACTAGGAGACCTGCAATAACATGGAAGCAGTCTAAATCCTTATGTACTTCTGTAACAAAAATACTAAATACTTCATCATCTATAAACAACAGGGGTTTGTTGTTGTTGTTGTTCATAATTATGAAAGAAGGAAACCTAAGATCCAATTGTCTGAAGATTTCATGTCTGTAAAGTAATTTTTAATTCCACCTTAATAATTTACTGGTGCTTCCTCATATGGTAGAAAGCAGAATGCAAAAATACCTTCAATATACCATAAAGAGTTAAATTCATAATCCTATGAGAACAGGTGGTTGTTATAGTATACATTTTAATTGAATTTTTAAGACTGTACTGGAAGATTGAGTATATATGTCTGGCAGAAGATTAGGTTACAATAAAGATTTTGTAAGTTTGATGAAAATTCTCTCAAAAACAATCTGATAATGTGGATCTCTATCTTGGAGATACAGCATAAATTCAGGAACTTATATTTAAGAGAAATATTGGTCCCATCTTGAAATATGACTTTGACCAGTGAATTCGTTTGGGGGGGGGGGCACAGATATGTCACTTAAGCACTGGACTTTCCTTCCTAAAGTCATCCAGGAGTAGAAAGCAGAACACCTCTGAGCAAAACACAAGCAAACCCAAAACTTTGGTGTTCATATCTTTTTACCTTAACAAGGAGCACTATGTAAATTAACTACTCTAACAAGGAAAAAATCTGATGTATATAAAATCCCCTCAGTCAGCACTTCATTAGCAATTAAAGTATAGTCTGATTTCCTCTCCAAATTCCAAGCCAACTTAGATATAAAAGTATAGGTATATAGGAGCCAAAATAATACTTTAATAAATGAGAAGTCAATACTAATGAGAAATATGTATTCATGGGAAGCTGGATTTCCTAAAACCATTTACCTAGACCTGTGCACCCAACTGCAATGGAGTCAGGTAGTTGGTAGATCCTTCCTGAGGATCTATCTCAGTGGTTATCAATCTGTGGATCCTGACCCTTTGGGGGGATTGAAAGACCCTTTTACAGGGGTCGCATATCAGATACACTGCATGTCAGATATTCACATGGTGATTCGTAGTAGCAGCAAAATTAGATTTGAAGTAGTAATGAAAATAATTTTATGAGGGTAGCAGCATTAAGAAATTTGAGTACCATTGTTAGTTGAAAGCATGCTCTTAATGAACACCTCACTTTCCAGGCATAGAGGTGACTATGTTAGTATGCTTTTCTACGTTGCTATTTGAAATTTCCAATCCTTCTTCCTTAAGAAAATAGCAAAAATAAGATCATTAGAGTCCAGCAAAGATAATGTAATCAAATATGCCACAATGTCAGTTAACCTTTATCACTAGTAATCTGTTTTTCTTTAGAGAAACATGTCTCAGGAAAGAAAGTAGATTAAAATCTGAAAGTTTTGTTTCTTAGGTAGGACATAATCCATTTTTAAATTTAGAGTTTTTCTAAATAGTTCACTTACAAACATATCAAAGCTGAACTTAAGTAAAAAGATTTCTGGATCATCTTCCTTTGAAAATATGTTACTAATTTGACCTCGTGCCAGGAACATTATGTATTATTATGAGGGTTTATCCTGCTATCATATAAAAATGTAGAGACAGTTAACTTATTTCTTCTCATCTATATCTTTGTCCACAATCAGAAAAAAAGATTGATTTAAATATACTTGGCATTCTTTTGCTAGTCATTAATTTTTTTCTTAAAATGAGTGATCTATCTGTTTGGTTTAATTGTTTTCTTGGCTTGCTAAATGATACTGTTTTAAGCAATTCAAAAATGCAAGGCCTGTCTACACAGTGTTCCACATGACTGACTGAAGAATCAGTTTAGATAAGACAAATGGAAAGCAAATTAGAGTTCACAGTGACATTTTGCTAGATACTGAGGAAAGAGGGTACTTTTTGCTAAAGAGAGAGCCTTGGGCTCCACATTAAATGAAAAGTACAATTATGTTTTCTCAGAACATGGGTTGTATGTTTTATACATCTGGGGTAAGGGAGCTCCACATGAGCGGTTCAGATTCTACATACCATCTGCCAGATGTGCACAATAACCAGTTTCTGTTCTTAAAAGCTCATGATCTCACCTATGCCCATTTAATATTCATCAATGACGTAACTGCTAAGAGAATTTTCCATGTGTTTATTTGGGAAAACTCTGGCAAAACCACTCCTCCCATTCCTTCTTTATTATTCTTGAAAGTCTAATTTTGCCTGATGAAAATCAATTTTTCTGATGACAAAACAAGTAATTAGATATATTGAGTTCATTGCTGATTTGTTTCATTGGCAGCAATATTATAGCAAAAAGGGTATCAGGAAATTAGAGACATGGGATTTGTCACCATAGGCATGGCCTGGTACTGACCTTGATGTGACCAGAATTGAAAATGACACTATTTCTTTGTGTTATGTCTTTCTCTGTCACACTGATGTGTACAGAACCAAAACAACTCTAAGTTAACTGTGAGGCAGGACATCTTCATATTTTTGCATGAGAAAACCACCCAGAATATTTGGAAAAAATCTGGCTATAATTTGGATTTGAGTCTCCCAAAGTCCTTGGCATTCTTAGCTTGTGATTTTCAGGTGATACTATTATAGATGCCAATAGGAAGAAGTTGAATCATGGAAACTTGCCCTGGAGTGCAATATTAGGAGAATAAAATGTTCATATCTTTCTTTGCTTCCTGGCTTCCATGGGCTAATCAAACTCTTCTATAATGACCTTCTGTAATGATGCACTGGATCACGATAGTTTCCAAATCAAAGGGCCAGTCAAGCATAGGGTCCTCTAGACAATGAGTCTAATCTGATATTTATTGATTTTTTTCTCTTTTTAATTTTTTTAATTTTATTTAATCTTTTTTTTACACTGCAGATTTTATCCCCATCCCTGTCCACTCACTGACTGTTCTATATCCCATACCTCCTTTCCTCCTCCCTCCATCTCCATGAGGATGTCTTGACCCACAAGCCCCCACACCAACAGACATCCCCACTCCCTGGGGTCTCTAGTCTCTTGAGGATTGGGTACATCTTTTCTGACTGAACCCAGATCTGGCAGTCCTCTGCTGTATATGTGTTGTGGGCCTCATATCAGCTGGTGTATGCTGCCTGGTTAGTGGTCCAGTGTCTGATAGATCTCAGGGGTCCAGGTTAATTGAGACCGCTTTTTAAATTCTTTTATTCACATATTCTATTGGCAGTAAGTTGTTAATGTAACAACAATATAATGAAACAGGTCTTTTGTACTTCATTTGAGTTATACCAATTCGTTTTTAATTTTGTGGTCCTGGGAATTGAACTCAAGGACCCATATATGAGCAGGCCACTATGCTACATCCCCAATTAACCTTAGTTTTAATTCTAAAGTCTTGTTGTAAATGAAGATTGTCATAGAATATTTTGTTTAAAGCAAGACTGCTGCTTAGTGTACAATTTAATGAATGGACCCAAGAATCAACAAGGATGGTCCTAGTCCTCGATGAGCACAGGAGAATTGTCGACATAGATCTGGGGACTGTCAGTCATCTAATGTTTCCTCATCAGGTGAAGAACACAGTGTCTCTAAGTTCTAAGTAGAAACATGTTATAAAGCTCATGCCCTGGGATCTAAGTCTTTCTCCTGCAGAGGCTGTGATGCTGCAGTTCACTAGCTTCTGGTGAGGGCCTTGAGTGGCCAATGTACTGCCATGACTCTCTTCATTTAAATCATGATGTTTTGAAGAATCATAAAAAATTATGTATGCTCTGTCCTCAAGTATCCTGAGGTCTATAAAATCATTCCCATTTGTACTGAACTGCCTGAGTTTACTTTACCCTGGGTCTAAAATAAATACAGAAACTTTTCTGATAGTAGAGAAGTAAGTGTGAATTTTTGGTTAGGAAAATTGCTTTTATTTGTAGTTATCCACAAGTGTTTGAGATATTTAGAGTATACACATTCTGCATGGCAGCTTGGATAGGTACTCCAGAGATGTGTACTGAATGACTTGAGGTTTTTAATGACTTTTTCTCTACAATGCATGTCAAAAATGAGTAAGGGTTATGAGGATTTATAAGTATAATAATTCCAGCCCCAGTGGTTCTTCTTTCCTGTTGGTATTTCTTGAGGCAGCAGAGGGGGAAGAGCTTCAGCAGGGGTCAGGGTATACATGGTTTTACAAGATATTTAGTGTTGCTGTAGAATAATCAACCATTTACCTATCTCAAGTCTAAGTCACTTTATTGTGGTAGCTGACCTGCCTCTGAGGTGAGAAACTGTTTAGCACCTCATTGTAAAACAGCAGGGAATTAAGTCATGTGGGCTTTGTTCTATCTCCACAGGAACTGAGCAGCTCTAACCTCCAGACTGCTAGTTGAAATCACAGGAATAAAAAAAGGGCTGGTTGAAAAGTAGTCTTTAGCTTTCATTTCTATATTCTTACAGTTCAGTTCTGTCTAAAAAGGTTGCCTCAGTTCTCTCTCCTCTCTTTGTCCTCAGTACTTATACATCTTTCAAAATACATGATCACATGGTAAAATGTTCACCACAAGTTTACACATAAATTCAAATCATAAATCAAGTAAGTTTGCAACAGAGAAGGTTTACATGCATATCCATTAGGAGTAATTATCTGACCAAACATTCATCATCTGTCCCCAGCTTTATAGGTTCATGGGGAGCAAAACAACAACAACAAAAAAAAAAAACAAACCAGCTAAAACCATAATTTCTGTGACTAAGGTATTATGAAGTTTTGTATGCATAAACCCAGACAATATTTTATCTTCTGTCCTTACACCTACAATAAATCGTTAGTTCCTTTTTTATGATCTATGGTTACTGGTTTTACAACCTCTTGACATGTGCTCTAACTTGTAGATGCCTGGTTGCTATGTCAGAAGCAAGTAACTAATGACACTTGAAGATTTGCAGAGTTCTTGTAGTTTTGAGTATCAGCACTTAATAGCATTCCTATTATAAAAGAGCTTAATAATTACTAATATAATTTTAAAAATTATTGTAGAATCATCATTAAGAATTAGGAAATCATCTATTTGTCTATATAGCATCACTACAAGATAGTACATCTTTGTTGTTCTGCAGAAATTTGTTCAAAATAGTGGGCTAATACCTCATGATTGCTGCATAATATTTAATATAACAGGAAAAGCATATTAATAGCAGAAATCTATCCAACAATGAAATTCTACTGAAGGAAGAAATCTGTCATAGATTTTTATCCAAAGTGGACCCATCTCAGGAAGCTCACCTGCTAGTTTTTAGCCACTCATAGATTGTTCCTGACATAATAACATCCTAAATCTGTTCTAAGCATTTAAAAATATTAACATATAAAATAACATCAGGAATAATTCCTTCCTTTCACAACCCCTACATGTCATAAAAAATGATGCTATTTATGTAAGACCACCAGAGCTGTAATTTGTCTTCTTGTCTAGGAAGTGATAGGAATATTCTATCTCCTTTGTTAGTCTTGATGTAAAATATGTAATATTGAGTAAATTCTTTCTGTTCAGTGTATAGTAGCTCATGTCTTTCCATGCTTGGAAAGGCAAAAACTATACCATTAATCCTTTCTATGTCATTTCTAGCAATTTTCTTAAGCCTAACTCCAAGAGAAGCAAATGTTGATAATATATTCTCATCATTAGGGCTCAGACACTTACCTAACAACAGAGAGAAATTATTTTCCTTCTTGAGAGTATGTGAGCAGCATCAATAGTTAAACTAGGACAAATGAGGAAAATCCAGAGCTGCCCACAGCATTCACTAGTTATCATAAGAACTCAGGGTCTATGAAGTTCATCTTCCTGATGACCTCAGTGTGGTGCTCACTCTCTTTCCATCCTCCCTTGATACTTCCTTCTTTCTCTCCATTCCACCTTTCTATTTCACAGCTTAATTTCCTTCAGAGCTGGAATGCTAAACTGACAGCTGAGTTAGGGCTGTGATTCTCATCTCTGTGACTTCTGCCTGTTTCTGCTTGGCTTGATTCCTCAGAGAGTTAGTATCACTGCCAGCTTTGAATCTGACTAGTCTTTCTGCAGAGATTGTATAGCTATCCCAGGAAGAGTAGCTTTCCCTTCCCTGGTTACATTCTCCTCTGTAAATCTGAGAGGCATACTTTATTTGCTGATATGTTATCAATACATTGGGAGGGCAGGATGTATGACTGTCACATGAATACTGAAGAGAAGGCAATTTAAGGCAGGTGTGTTTCACAAATATCCCCAAATGTAGGACGGCCTTGATAAATTCTTGGTGGGATTAAATTTAGTTCTTGTGTTTTTTAAATATACATTCTGTCTGGTTTACATATAAGGATAGTAGATGATGACATGATTTAGATAACTTATTTTTTAATAGATTTCAATTTGTCCTGACCCTAAAGCTATAGTTATTCATATGCTACATGACAGTGATGTATTGCCTTATTTAGATTCTTTGTTTGTTAGTTTCTTCTATCTGAAGTCAATAACTGGACTGTAGTCAGTCAGTTCATCGGATATAAAGACTCTGAGTATTGCTAAGCTTTCAAGTATAAAGACTCTGAGTATTGCTAAGCTTTCAAGTTTAGTGTTCTCTTTTCTAGAAATGAACTGTGAGCAATGATTTTTCAGTTTCTTTAGTATTAAGGGAGGATCAGGCACTTTTAAAGTAAAACAGAAACATTCATTGTATTAACTATTATATTGTTTTTAAAAGCCTGCCATAAGAAGTAATTAATAACATATTAACAAATTAAATGTCATATCAGAAATAAAAGTTTTCACAGTAACAACAAACACTGCTAGACAATTTGTTTTCTGAACTAATTCATGAATAAAGTTAACTTGAGTTTAATGGCATACTTAATTTACAGGGTTATATGATAACTACATTCTGTACAGAAGGAAAAGAAATTAGTAAACATCTCCAAAGCAACATATAGAATGAAATTGATCTGAGGCAAGCTTCAGATACACAACATTCAGACTGAGGGCCACAAAGATTTAGTGGAGCTCCATCTATATCACAGAGGACACTTGTACGCAAAGGTCCAGGACAGTTTGCAGGAATCCCTGTGTTATTATAAAAAAAAAAAAAAAAAAAAAAAAAAAAAAACCTTGTCTTAATTAGGCTTTTACTGCTGTGAACAGATGCCATGACAAAGGTAACTCTTATAAGGACAACATTTAATTGGGGATGGCTTTCATGTTCAGGGGTTCAATCCATTATCATCAAGGCAGGAACATGGCAGCATCCAGGTTGGCATGGTACAGGAGGAGCTGAGAGTTCTACATCTTCTTCTGAAGACTGCTAGCAGAATACTGGCTTCCAGTCAGCTAAGATAAGGATCTTAAAGTCCACACCCACAGTGACACACCTACTTTAACAGGGACACTACCTGGGCACAACATATACAAACCATCACATTTCACTCCCTGGTCCCTGTAGGCTTGTTCAAACACATGAGTCTATGGGAACCATATCTTCCCATAGCATAAAGAAAAGTATATTTAGTGCAACTTCCCAACCCCCCATAGTCTATAGCAGTCTCAATAATGGTATAAGTTCAAAGTTCAAGGTCTATTCTGCGGTTCACCTAAAGATGCTGAGTTCTGATGCTTGATGAGGCTAGAACATGCCCCACCCCCCTTTTCTATCATATTATCACCAGCTTTTTTCCCAACTCCTTCACTGCCTAAGCTTGACTGTCCTGGAACTTGTTCTGTAGATTGACCTTGAACTCAGAGGTCCACATGGCTCTTTCTCCAGTACCAGTAATGCTGGGATGAAAGGCATTCACCACCCTGCCTGGACTTAAGCATTAAGGTTCATTACAGTCACTTAACTGTAATCCCCAAAGCAATACAAGAAACCAGCTGGGCAAATTCTAAACTATGCATTTCCATGTCTGATATCAAAGTGGACTTGTTGACTACAACAAAATTCGTTGTCCTGGGCTGGTTCCACTCCATGTTAGCAGCATTCCTCATCAGATAGCCCGTGGCTCTGGCATCTTGAACCTCTTGGGGTTTCCTAGGGCACTTCAATGTTATACCTTCTTGCTTCAATGTCTGGGATGCACACATGAGTTTCTGGGCTCCTCTAAAGGGCTGGCATCACTTCTCCAGCTCTTCTTTCTGTATCATTCTAAGCTCAGGGTAATCCACTCTACTGCCACTGCTGTTGTTGGTGACCATCCCATGGTACAGGCATCTCCAATGCATTGGAGTCTTCCAATGCAACTAGGCTTCACCAATAGCTTTTTGTAGGCTCTCTTCAGACATAGTGTCATGCCTCAAATCCTTTGCTTGACCACTTCAGTTCTGAGTTGTCAACTACAATTGAGGCTTCACCTCCACCAATAGCTTTCCCTGACCTCTAATAGTACCAAGACGTAGCTGCTCTCCATGACTCCTTTATACCTTCAAAACCAGTACCACCTAGGTGATTCTTAAACATTACCAAGTCCAGCTGCAGCATAAGGTACAACCTTGGCTGCTTCTAAAACATAGCTTTTTTGTGTATGTGTGTTCTCAGAAAGCAGTTCCCAGAAGATTTTACCTCAGTGATGCTGGTCTCTTCTTAATTGTTGCTAATCTCTTAGTTCCATCATCAATTGTCCCAGTAGTCCCTTTTATTCTTGACTCTAAAGCCAGAGCTACATGATCAAAGATGGTGAGTTCTGATGTTTGATGAGGCTAGAACATGCCCCACCCCCCTTTTCTATCATATTATCACCAGCTTTTTTCCCAACTCCTTCACTGCCTAAGCTTGACTGTCCTGGAACTTGTTCTGTAGATTGACCTTGAACTCAGAGGTCCACATGGCTCTTTCTCCAGTACCAGTAATGCTGGGATGAAAGGCATTCACCACCCTGCCTGGACTTAAGCTTTCCTTCACCTAGAACCTGAACTCTTCAAGGCTGGCCTTGAACTCAGAGATCTACTTGCCATTACCTCTTGGATTAAAGACTTGTTCTGCCAAGCCTGGACCTAAAGTTAGCTGGGTGGGATCTTGTCCCAAGGTCACTACTCACTTAACTCATTTTAATATCCTTGAATTCAGGATTTTGCTCCATTTCACTTCCTGGAGACCCTTTAATACTCAAACCACATATTTTATACCTTTTCTTTCTCAGCTTGCTATGCTAGTTTCAAATGCTCTTCATGAAACTTAAGGAGAGAACAAAGTCTATGATGGGCATTTCTGAGACTTCCTTTGTCAATGCAATTATTCTGAGTCTCTTCACCGTAGCCTCAGGCAGACTCTTCAGACAAGGGCAAAAAGCAGCCATGTTCTTCACCAAAATACCACAAAAACAGTATCTAGGCCACATACTGAAGTTCTACTCCACTGAAACCTCTTGGGCCAGGTCTGCACAATTCAACAAATCACTCACGGCAACAAAATCTTTTATTTAAGATCATTCATTAAGCTCCACTTAATACATCCCATGGCTTTCCAAATCCAAAGTCCTCAAATCCACATTCTTCCAAACAAAAAGATGATCAGGCCTATCACAGCAATAACCCAGTCCCTGGTACCAACTTCTGTCTTAGTTAGGGTTTTATTTCTGTGACCATACACCATGACAAAGCCAACTCTTATAAGGACAATATTTAATTGGGGATGGCTTACAGGTTCAGAGGTTCAGTTTATTATCATCAAGGCAGAAACATGGCAGCATCAAGACAGCCATGGTGTAGGAAGAGCTGAGAATCCTACATCTTCATCTGAAGGCTGCTAGCAGAATACTGCCTTCCAGGCAGCTAGGAGTACAGTCTTAAAGTAACCACAGTGACACACCTACTCCAACAGGGCCACACCTCCTAATAGTGCCACTCTCTGGGCTCAACATATACAAACCATCAGAACCGTCAATATTCTTCTTCTATCACCTACTGCGAATGTTTGTACTTAGTCTCAGCAGCCTACAATTCTTCAATATCCATAAATAAATGATTTACAGAATAAAATTTTAATGTTCTATAAAATTATACCCACTACTGAGAGTAGATAATCTTGTTGTGTAAAACCAGTTCTGTAACAATAACTTAGCAAAAGAAATGAACAATTTGAAGTTTTATTTTTAATTCTCATTCAAGAATAAAAATTTAGTTATGTTTCCAAGTAAGTTTTAAATAGAAACATATGTATTCATTAAATTAGTTATTCTTATTAATAGAACTTTTATTTAATTATATCCTGTCATTTCAAAAATGATAATGATTCAAATTTTCAGAAAATTCCTGGATTCTGTGTAATTAAATTAGCTGAGAAATTAACTATGGGGCCTGTAGATATGACACTTACATTTGAACTTCGACCAAGGATACACTACATCTTGTGTGAAGGATAAAGATGGATACATGCCTATTTCTTCAGTTACTTACATCTGCATGTTTCTCTGACAAAATTATATATGATGTTTTAGTGTAAGAGTCAACAAACTTTTTTATAAAGGTGCAAACATTCATCATTTTTGTACCCCTGAGTTGAAAGATATCACAACCTCTCCAAGTAGTAGTACAAAGAACATGCACACACATTAACACATTAAATTGTGTTTACTGACAACCAAATTGTGTAAAGCAAAGAATATACTGGATTGAATACTCAGAATGTTGTAGGCTTAAGGAGCTAATGGATGAAAAAATTTGAAAATTTTTAAAGCAATTACTACATCCTTTTCTTGCATGTTTTAGAAACTTTGAGCTACCATAGAACTGTGTAGAAAGCATATAGATACTTTTCCTCAAGATAACCACTAGAGAAAGCAGAAATGTTGTCATACAAGGATGTCTCTTCAAGGTATGTGTGTGTGTGTTGTGTGTATGAACATGCATACTTATTGTGTTGTTTTGGTATTTTTGTCTTATTGGGAGTTTTTGTTTGTTTTCCTTTGACCTTTGCTTACTGAAATTATATATATATTGCAAAAAACAGAATGAGAAAAAAGAAATAAAGTTAAATAAGTTAAATGTATAGGGAAATTAGGAGAATCAGGGAGGAGTTACCAAAATCTATAAAAATTATTTTAAATAAAATATATGTTTACAGTTTTTATGTAAATTTTAATTTAGTTTTTGGGTTTCTTTTATATTATTTTTGAAAGACAGAAAGAACAGGAAGTTAGGAATGTAAACAGGTGAGGATGATCTGGGAGGACAAGGAGGAGATAAAAATATGATTAAAATGTATTGTCTGAAAAACATTGTAAATAAATAAAAAGTGATTAAAGAGAGAAAGAAGGTGTGGAATTGGGTAGGCAGGGAAATGTGCAAGACCTGGAGAGTGCTGGTGGAAGAGCATAATCACAATATGTTATATAATAATACTTTTAAAAATTATATAATGAAAACCTAAAATAAATATAATAAATAAACAAACAGATTAGACACTCATTTTGAATTCTTATATTTAGAACCTGTGCTGGTTAGGTTGTTTGTTTGTTTGTTGTTTGTTGGTTTGCCTTTTTGTGTTTCTATATTTGGTTTTGTAATTTTTTTCTGATTGTTTGTTGTTTTCCCAATTTGACAGAAACTAGCATCCTTTAGGAAGAGGAAACCCTCAATTTCCTCACCGAGGAATTACCTCTATCAATAAGACCTATATGTATGTGTGTGAGAAGAGTTTTTGATTAATTTAATTAATTAATTTAGAAGAGCCCAGCCCACTGTGGGGAGTGCCTCACTCCTAAGCAGGTGATCCTAAGCTACACAGGAAGCCAGGCTGAGCAAACCAAGGAGGAAGCTCACAAGCAGCATTCATTCATGACTTCTGCTTCAGTCCCTGCCTCGAGTTCTTACCTTTGCTTCCCTCCATGATGGACTCTAACCTATAAAATGTGCTAAAGCTATGCCTTCTCAAGTTGCTTTTGAATATGGCATTTTATCACTTCCCTGACAGTACTGGAAAGCAATAGGAACTGTAGCCACTTATGACTCCTGGGTTCAGCAGGGTCCTTTGTCAGTGTACTGCAACATACAGTGAAACAACACTACAGTATTTATTGGTTATTGGAATTAAATGAATTTTCAAGGTTTTTTGCTTTTACATTTATTTCATTTTAGTTTGTGAGAAGGACCATGAGGTCACAGAATAACTTTTTTGGAAGTCAGTTCTCTCCTTCTACTTTGATTTCAGGAATAAATTTCAGGTGACCACACTGCGTAGAAAGCACCATACTCCTTGAAGCACTTTCGGAGCCCAAGTATATCATACTTTAATATAGAGTAGTTTTATTGGGATTTGGTTCCAACCACTCTGCTAAGGAAAAGACGCTTATAAACAGGAAAAATAAATGATTATAGAACAGTTTATGGTGTTGTTATGTGAAATTTTTTCTTGAGTGTTTTCCCCATAAATGCTACTAATATAAATGTAGAGACATTCATTTCAGGTGTGTTAAAATTCAGCACAATCATGACATTTCAAGTACATCGATGGTTATTAATTATACACACACACACACACACACACACACACACACACACACACACACACATATATATATATATATATATATATATATATATATATATATATATATGACATGTGCTCTATCCAACAGGTTCTGCCTGTTCAACTCTTAATAACCATAATTACATCATTTAGATTTAACTATAGTCCCTTAACATCTAAACACTATTATAAAAACTTCAAATTCTTTGTGATTTCTAATTTTTTGTTGCTTTTTAAAGAAGCAGCCAAGAAGAAATCCACAATTATTTTAAAAGATATTTGGATGTAACTCATTCCCGTCTTCTTTCACATGTCACATGGTTAACATTTAAAAATATTTTACATTAGCTAGATATCAAGAGACTATTTAGTACCTTCTTTCCATTCTTTGCATATTAGAAACCAGTACTAAACTTCAATCAAAAAGGAACTTGTCTTTTATGGTCCCAAGCTCTAATTAATAGCTCTAATATAAAATTTGTTTCTTTAATGTCTTAGTTAGGGTTTCTATTCCTGCACAAAAATATCATGACCAAGAAGCAAGTTGGGGAGGAAAGGGTTTATTCAGCTTACACTTCCACCTTGCTGTTCATCACCAAAGGAAGTCAGAACAGAAACTCACAGATGGTGGGAACTTGGAGGCAGGAGTGAATGCAGAAGCCATGGAGGAATGCTGCTTACTTGTTTCCCCTGACTTGCTCAACTTGCTTTCTGATAGATCCCAAGACTTCTAGCTCAGGGATGGCACCACTTACAATGGGCTATGCCCTCCCCTCTTGATCACTAACTGAGAAAATGCCTTACAGCTGGATCTCATGGAGGCATTTCCTCAATGGAGACTCCTTGCTCTGTGATAACTCCACCTTGTGTCAAGTTGACACACAAAAGCAGCAAGTACATCCAGAAACATTCATCTGTTAACTCTTCTTTTAAAAGCCTTGTTTATGTTTCAGTATTAAATGGATGGATTTATTTGCTACAAATTTGGGCCAGTAGAGTTAATTATCAAAATAACACATATTAAATTAAAAAGTATTTAGGCTATTAGCAAAGGAAGTCTACAAATTACACATACTCTGAATTATTTATGCATGCGAAAGTGTCTTGAAAGGTGAAAAGTATTTTATAAAATGTCATCAAGTGTTATTAAGTCCCTTCTACAACTGGAAAACATTATAGCTGATTGAGAGCCATAATTACATTGAACATTTATTTGTCTCCTTCAAAATTAGATAAGGAGTAATATAGAATTATTTATAATTTGTTGTGAAAGGATGGGGAACAAGTAAGCAAACTGGAAAGATCTTTAAATGCTACCATTAATCTATTTTTTATATTCTTGCAGTGTCTTAAAATGTGATAGTAGCAGTCATCACTGAACTATCAACATATTTTCCTTGCAATATTCTCCTAGATTTGGGTATTGAAATTTGTAAAAAAAAAAAAAAAAAAAAAAAAAAAAGCAAATTCTTAATTCCTCAGCAGCCTCTCAGGCCTTGCAAAATAGGAAACTGACTTGGTGACATATTCTGTACCAAGAAGACCTCTTAGAGGATGGAACAAACAGAAAACAGTTTTCAAAGGACATGTGGGAAGATAAACCTAATTATATGATTTATTTAAAAATTGGCTAAGGATATGATATAAAAATTTTAACCAGATTTTCATTTTTCAAGACAAGTGAAGTTTGATTTCATCACAGAAGGAAGAATCACTAACAAGCACCATATCTCTGGCTCTGAAAGATACTACCTAGAAATATGTATCATTTCTGAACAAATACTTCTTTAATTTATTGTTTGAGAATTTCACACATGATATGAATTAATTAATTCATTCATCAATTATACCTTTTCTTTCTTCTCTCTCTCCAACTCTTCCTTATGTCCATGTTGCTCCTTCTAAAATTTATGGCCCCATATTCTTTATTATTGTCAAATATATACATATACAACCTACTGGGGCCTTTTATGTAGTGTATATAAAAAATCACATGTGGGAATGATATTTTTGTTCTATACTATAACATAAGATCTTCATTCAAAATTATGATTTTATTTTTAAATTTTCATTAGTTAGTTGGGCACACATGTACAAAAACCTTTTGCTCCTTTTCAGTTTTTGTCAGTAGTGAAGAACCATTGAATGGACTACACTGAGTTTTTATTTAAGTTCAAGACATTGTGAAAGGATTCTCTGACAATCGCTTTCAAATGGCAGCCATAAGCTTTCAACTGCTGACTTTATACTCTTTGTCTTCAAGGATCTCTGTTCTTTTGTAAAAGTTCTTGAACCACCAAGGCACTTTCTCTTTTTTCACAGTTCCTGAGCAAAATACGTTGATATTGCAAACTTTCTCCTCTGCTTTACAAAACATATTAATGAAAAGTCACTTAAATTTGTTCTTTGTGTAATGTGGGACTGCGTAAGGGTATCCTGGTTCTTGGCTGGGCATGGGCCTAGAACCCCGAGACTCCAAGGGAGAAACGGCAGGAGTTCGGCTATGTCCCCAGAACTCAGGGTCCTGAAAAGCAGTCTAATCTCCATAGACCTACATTATTCAGTCACGAAGGTCATTACAGCCCCTCCCAAAGTGCACAGGGTGTAACTACAGGCCTCAGGCCCTAGGGATTTACATACTAATGAAGGTCAGAGGGCGGAGCCAATTAACCATTCCTCCCCAGAACCTCCCCCTTCCTCCCTCCCTACTTAACCCAGGTCTGCCCTGAGTTTGGGGGAGGGGTACACCCAGATCCATCCACCATCCGCCATGACAATAAAGCCTTTTGGAACCAAGGACTTCCTCGTATCATTGGGGCCTGCTGGGCCTGCCGCCACCAAAGCCTCCAGCCACTGGAACCTGGGACCTTCCTCCGGTATGTGAGACCCGCTGCCTGGAAGCCTCCAGGCAGCCTCCACCCTGCAAGCTCCGGGCCGCTGCTGCGTAGGCCTGGGGCCTGCTGCCGCGTGGTCCCAGGGACTCCACCGCTGCCGCCATTTTTTCCCACAGTGTAACACCATTCCTATAGTATAAAATTAAAGCAAATAATCAAAAACTGAAAAGTGAGAAACATGTATTACAATGATGTATGATAAACTCTTAGTTGTTAAGAGTGTATTCTACATTAAAGCCATCTGGGCCTGGGCTTTTTTTGGTGGGGAGACTTTTAATGACTGCTGCTATTTCTTTAGGGGTTATGGGACAGTTTAGATGGTTTATTTGATCCTCAGTTAACTTTGGTACCTGGTTTCTGTCTAGAAAATTGTCCATTTCATCCAAATTTTCCAGTTTTGTTGAGTATCGACCTTTGTAGTAGGATCTGATGATTTTTTTTTTTTTTAATTTCCTCGGTTTCTGTTGTTATGTCTCCCTTTTCAGATCTGATTTTATTAATTTGGATACTGTCTCTGTGCCCTCTGGTTAATCTGGCTAAGGGTTTATCTATCTTGTTGATTTTCTAAAAGAACCATGTCCTGGTTTTGTTGAAAGTTTCTGTAAGGCAAAGGACACTGTCAATAGGACAAAACAGCAACCAACAGATTGGGAAAAGATCTTGACCAATAATCCCACATCTGATAGAGGACTAATATCCAATATATACAAAGAACTCAAGAAATTAGTCTCTAGACAACCAAATAACCCTATTAAAAAATGGGGTATGGAGCTAAACAAAGAATTCTCAACTGAGGAAATACAAATGGCCGAGAAGCACCTAAAGAAATGTTCAGCATCCCTAGTCATCAGGGAAATGCAAATCAAAACAACCCTGAGATTCCACCTGACACCAGTCAGAATGGCTAAGATCAAAAACTCAGGTGATAGTAGATGCTGGTGAGGATGTGGAGAAAGAGGAACACTCCTCCATTGTTGGTGGGATTGCAAGATGGTGCAACCACTATGGAAAACAGTCTGGCGGTTCCTCAGAAAAATTGGACATATCACTACCTGAGGACCCAGCTATACCACTCCTGGGCATATACCCAGAAGATGCTCTAACACATAACAAGGAAATATGCTCCACTATGTTCATAGCAGCTTTATTTATAATAGCCAGAAAATGGAAAGAACCCAGATGCCCTTCAACAAAGGAATGGATACAAAAAAATGTGGTACTTTTACACAATGGAATATTACTCAGCTATTAAAAACAATTAATTCGATAAATTCTTATATAAATGGATGGAACTAGAAAATATCATCCTGAGTGAGGTAAACCTGTCACAAAAGAACATACATGGTATTCACTCACTGATTATTGGACTTTAGCCCAGAAGCTTGAAACACCCAAGATTCAACTCACAGACCACATAAAGCTCATGAAGAATGAAGACCAGTTGGGGTGGGGGGACTACAGTCCCTCTTAGAAGAAGTAACAAAATACTCAAGGGAGCAAATATGGATGCAAAGTGCAGGACAGAAATTGAAGGAGGGGCCGTCTGCAGACCATTCCACCTGGGTATCGATCCCATGTGCAGTCACCAAAGGTAGATGCGGACGTGGGTGTCAGGAGGTGTCAGGAGGTGCATGCTGACAGGAGCCTAACATAACTGTCTCCTTAGCGGTCTGCAAGAGCCTGACATATTCAGAGGCAGATGCTCACAGCTAACCATTAAACTGATCATGGGGTTCCCAACAGAGAAGATAGAGTGAAGACTGAAGGAGTGGAAAGGGTACGGGACCCCATGAGGAGAGCAACAATACCAACCAACCAGAGCCCCCAGGGTCTAAACCACCAGCCTGGGAGCACTTAGGGAGGGACCCATGGCTCCAGCTATATATGCAAGGGAACTGTATATAAGTGGGAGAAGAGATTCTTGGTCCCATGAAGGCTGAACATCGTGGGAGGGTTATTCCAGGGTGGGGAGGTGAGGTATGGGGGAGGGTGGGTGTGGGTACACCACCATAGAGGCAGGAGGAGGGGGGAAGGGATAGGGAGTTCCTAGGAGGGAGGGGGGAAAGGGGTAAGGGGAAAACACCTGAAATGTAAATAAAAGTTCCAATAAAAAAAAAGCGTATTCTAATACCAAAGTGCAAACTACAACTGTGTGACAGCCACGATTGCTTTTTGCACCAATCTAATATTACATTGAGTATAGGGCATTGACATTTTGCTTCTCTCTATGGAACACAGACTCATCTGAAATACTACATATATTTGTTAATAATATTTCTTTCCCCAAGTAGTAGTATGTCATGTGTATGTCTTTCAGAGTTCTAAATACCTAGAAAAATATTGCAGGTGGCATTTATTGCTGATCTGCTTTATATGATATGGTTATAATAGAAATTATTGATCTTATGTAGAAATGGGTAAATTTGAATCAGATTGACTGATGGCCACTTAATTTTAAAACATACTAAAATAGTCTGGATTTTATGTTATCCTTAAGACAGAATTCCTTTTTCTCTAAAACTGAAAGGAAAATGCTTATTCTTCCGAATATTGTCCCACTCTAATTTCTAAATTCAATATTTATACTTAATATACATTACAATTTAAGATGTGGCAATATTCATTGAATTATCTATAAATGTGTTGTGGAAGACTAATTATGGAACTTATATTTAATAAGTTATACATTATATGCAGTTGTCAAAAAATGTGATACTAGATTTTTTTAATAAAGGAAAATAAATTTGGGTTTTAAACAAGAAATGATAATACATTCCTAGACAGTTTGACTAGTCACATTTAGCTGAGCAGAACAATGCACTGAAGATAACACTGTTTATATTAAAACACTTCTGAGGAAATGGATGGTGCAATAATTTTAAATAATGACTTTTGTAAGAGTTAGAAAAAATGAGACATGAAGCTTACTACCTTCTTTCTAATTTTCTCCAAAATGTAAAAGGATATCAGTCTTTCCAAAAGTGTGTGTGTGTGTGTGTGTGTGTGTGTGTGTGTGTGTGTGTGTGTGTTGTACTTAACTTCTTGTAAGTACACTCTGACATGGAACCAGTATGAAAGCCGTATATTCAATAAATCTCCGTTCCTGGAGGTGTCAGACCAGACTATACTCTACACTGTACCTTTAGTATTCTTGTGGCTGATAGCAAATGGCATTTGCATAATGCTTAGCATATGCCATGTGCTGTTCTGAGCATGTCACATGCATTATCATGTCAAATTAAAAGGACAGCCTGACCCAGCATGAAGAACAGCAGAGAAATGTAACCTCCTCAGTAAATTTCTGGCTTGACTATATGTGTGAAGCTGATTTTTCTGCTTTTCTGGGACCAGAATGGATCTGATCTATTGCTCCCATATGACTCTATTTTATAGGTCCAGACAGTTCTTCATTTCCACCCTCTTTTTAGGCCCTGTTCATCTGAGATTATATTTCTTTTCTTTGCTTTCATCCTGTCTTGAATCTTATATACAAGCCCTTCAGCTTCCATAGAAGGCTTGTCAGACAAAAAAAGCAAATGAAAGAGGCATGAAACGTAGCTGGACATTCTTTCATTCTGGGTGGTAGCTAGCTGGTCACTCTTCAACTGATGTCACATTCTAGATTTCAGAGCCTTTGGATACATTAATCATTACATTCAATAAGCAGGAAACGTCAAGCTCTGGCTTAACTAAAAATTCTTTTGAAGCCCTAGAGCTCAGGGCTTGCAGAACATGCAGAGGGTATTTACTTGGTTCTCTTTGGCTAAATCTTAACCATTTGGAGTTTCTAACTTTATATTGCTTTTACAGAAGTTTGGAAATATAGGCATCTTGCATACCATCTACACACATATGGCATTACCTATAGATGACAAACAGGAGTAAAGAAGGTATTCCAAACAGGAATAATGTATACCAATAGGTACAATTGCAAACATACTCAATGACTGTATCTGACAAACATATAAACCACAATAGTTCACTAATATTTTCTGCTGTTTGTTCTCTATCGATAGACTGTACTCCTAGAGAGTTCTTGGCTATGAGACTTACAAAACCACAAAGAAAAGAGTTCTTGTTTTTACTGGATCTGAACCGTCTATGTATCACAGGGAGTCACTGCCATACAGCAGGGATTGCAATATGAGCTAAAAGTAAGTAGATTTGAAAAAAAAATCAAAGTACTAAGATTCCCTTGACAACTTAGATTTTCCATAGATAATGGTATGAGCCCACTATAAAATTTACAAATTGGACATGAGTAATCAAATAATGAAAAACACTACATAAGTATGTAACTGTATGTAATTTCTAGAACTGAATTGGAAAAAGCTGAGTAAGGCAACATAAAAAGAATAAACATTATTTCATCATTTTATAGTAGTATGGAAATATGACAATAAAAAAACAGTGTGTGGTGCCCATATGTTTACAGTTACACTGAAGAGCCCTTAACTAGAAAAAAAAGTACTTAGATTTTTGAGATGAGATAGTGTTTAAGTAAGAAACTTTCAATAATCACTCATTCAAGATATAGAATGAGTATGTCCTGTTCATATCCTCTAGTTCCAGGGCTCTGTGGAAAAGCCACTGGGGCCTCCTCCTCTGACTTAGCTTCTTCTTGTCATTGGATGTGCTTATAGAGGTTTCTGGATCCTTTCAGTTATGTCCGGGATGAGTCTTTTTTATTCCTGATCTTCTGGTTGGAATTCAGGCAGAGTTGATTGAACCATTCTCATATCTACTGTTGTCTCTGGATCTTTCAATTCAAACTTTCATTATCTGCTTTTATTCATGATAAAGCTTTATCAGAATCATAAGTGTCCTCCTACATACTTCTTTCTCCATTTTTATCACTTATAGGCATCTTCGCCCACCCCATATTTCTTCTAATTCTAATTGCTTAGTATTCCTAGAGGAACTAAACTGAACAAGATTGCAAAAATGCCCCCTCAAAATATCTCAACAAATTGCATTGTTTCCAAGCATTAAGGGCATTAACAATCATAACATCTGTTCCTTTAATTATTTTTCTGGTTAGTTACTGTCTCCTGGGCATATACCTAAAAGATGCTCTAGTATCCACAAGAACACTTGCTCAGTTATATTCATAGCAGCTTTATTTGTAATAGCCAGGAACTGGAAACAATCTAAATGTCTCTCCATTGAAAAATGGATAGAAAACAATGTAGTATATCTATACAATGGAATACTACTCAGCCATTAAAATCAAGGGCATCGTGAATTTTGATTTTTAAGTCACAACTCTATGTATTCAAACTTCAGAATATTCTTGGGAAATGCTAGCACCATATGTTCTTTTCACAAATTCTAACTCTGAAGAAAAATATTAATAATTTTCTCAATTGAAATATTTTACTTAAAATTAGGTTGGTGATCACTAACAAGAATTGAAACTATTAACTCAAAAAATATGATGTAGTTTATTTATAAAGATGAAAATTTTTGCATATATCTCAAATAATTATGAAAGACATGACAGGAGCAGTATATTTAGATGACACTGAACAAAAATGGCCTCTGAAAATTACTGGCTAATTTAATATAGCATAATCATCACAACATTTTTGTATGTTTTGAAGTTCACAAGCAAAGTTAAGTTAACAACTTTCAAGGATTCAAATTTAAAATCATTGATATTGTTATTCTGCATAAGACATTTAGGATGGCTTCTCCATGCAACTAAACAATGATGAAACTTTAAATTGTTGAACATGTCAAGAGAGCTTTAAAGTCATAATTATTATTCCTTTAAATGAACATGGGTATTTGGTGGCACTTGAATTTGTAATAATCTTTGAGTGTTTCTGGAATACAGACAGTGAAGACTGTTAGAAGTTGTATCAGATTCCCTACTTCCAAAATATTTTCTCAGCAGATCTACTCCTTTGCTACATAGATTTTCCATCTACACAACATCATACAATGAATAAAAGCAGGGCTAAAAGAGGAAGACAATAAAGAAGTTGACACCCACTAAAACATAGAAGCCAAAGGAGTTCACTTTATTAACAGATATCAATTGAAAATAATCCTTGTATCACATACATCTTGTATCTGATTATACATAAATGTCTCTAAGGCATGTCAACTTTTAAAACTCATAAAATTTCATTCTTTTGTATTACTGTCACCAATAAACACCAGTTTTAACTATAAAACAGGGAATTTTAGTATATATAGTTAGTATTTGCTGAGATGTTTGAAATACATTTAATATTTAATACATTTTAATGAAAGAACTTAGAATCATCTCAAACATTAATTTACTAGTCATAGTTCTTTTATATTATCATGAGTTAAACACTCTTGCAGTACAGCTATGAAAAATAATCTATATTGTTGCAGTAATGAATAAGACAAAGAAGGTAGATCATTGGGTACTAATATTGAACTTAGTTGAAGATAAAAAGTTATAATGAGTAGTTACATAGCAGAAGTGTTCGAGAAAGTGATCCTGTACTGAATGGGTATCTCACAGAGGGAAAAGAAAGAACTATGAATGCTTTTGCCAAAACAACCTGATAAATATATCAGAATATGGATCTACATACCTTGATATTATAACATATTTATTTATCAAAATATAACATGAAGTTTTTTCTAATAGTTACATATTTATTCATATATGTATTAGTTAATATAAATAAAATTATAAACCAATAACTTGTCTTAGTGCTCTATTGCTGTGAAGATACACTATGACCAATTAGAAAAGAAATTATTTATTTGGGGGCTTGCTTACAGATTCAGAAGTTGAGTTCATTGGCGTCAAGGCAGAAGCATAATGGCAGGCAAGAATGTTGCTGGAGAAGAAGCTGAGAGCTATATCCTGATCTTCAGACAGAGAGAGAGATTGGCCCTAATATGAGTTTTGAAACCTCAACATCCACTTCCACTCAGCAGTGACACACTTCCTACACCAAGACCACACCTACTGCAAGTCCTTACCTCCTAATCCTTGTAACCATATCAAAGAGTTCCATTCCCTGCCACACATAGATGAGTCTATTTGCAATGGCTTCACAGAGTTAGATAATGTATACATTAAATGTTAATAACAAAAATATCACATTTTCAACATTTTGTTTTAGAGAAAATCTCTCATAACTTATGTATAAACAAAGGTAATATTATCGAAATTACTCACAGATTATAGCTATTGTCTATTCATATGCCTGTTTCCCTACTTTGTCCTTTCTCCAGAGTCTCAATAAAAATAAATCATTTAGTGATATGGATTCTGGTCATATACAATGGTATATAATTAATCATTTAATTTACATTTGTTTGATGATATGTGATGTGTGTGCTTAGTGTCTCTTATGCTTAGTATATGTTATATGTGCCTCTTTTGTGAATGTTGTTAATGATTTTATTCAATATTTTAAGTAGAATGTTTTTGTAGTACTAAACTTTTAAAATTCTGGGTAGGATAATTACATATATATATATATATATATTTTATGTTGTGTGTGTGTGTGTGTGTGTGTGTGTTTGTGTGTATGCATTTTCTTCCATATTGTGCTTTGTCTTCTCATTCTCTATCAGTATCCTTTAAACGACAGAAAACTTTTCTTTTACTGAAGCCTGGATTAGAAATATTTTCTCTCTCACTGGTTATATTCTTGACAGTGCACAACAAAAGTTTTTGTACCCCTTATTTTCCCATGTTCTATTCTAGAAATTTCACAATTTTGAAATTCACTTTGTTGCTTTCAGTTCAATGCATTATAGTTCATTGTTAAATCTATGATACATTTTAAGTTCGTTTTGGTGAAGAGTATGAATTCTGCCTCTAGATTCATGGAATTCTGAGGGAAAAGGACTGAAGCCCTGAGGGCCAGCAGAAAGTATGGAAACAGGCAACATCAGGAGGTAGGATGTTGGGGGACTCTCCAGAATGCACCAGAGACCTGGGAGGTGAGAGACTCTCAGGATTCAAGGGGGGGGGGGGGGCTTAGATGAAATGGCTGACAGTAGGAAGAGGGAACTTAGAGAACTTACCTCTAGCAGGAAGATAGGGCATTAAGTGAGAGAGTGGGTTGCCATCCCACAGTCAAAACTCTGACTCATAATTGTTCCTGTCTGAAAGAACTGCAGGGAAGGAAATGGAGAGGAGCCTGAGGAAAAGAAGGTCCAGGACAGGCCCGATGTGGGATCCAGCTCAAGGAGAGATCCCAAGGCCTGACACTATTACTGACGCTATGGAGCGCTCACAAAAAGGGACCTATCACGACTACCCTCCGAAAGACCCAACTAGCAGCTGAAATTTGCACCCAACCAATGGACAGAAGCTGCTGACCCTTGTGGTTGAATTAGGGAAAAGCAGGAAGAAGCTGAGGAGGAGAGCAACCCTGTGGGAGGGCCAGCAGTCTCAATTAATCTGGACCCTCGAGATCTCTCAAACACTGTACCACCAACCAGGCAGCATATACCAGCTGATATGAGGCCCCCAACACATATACAGCAGAGGATTGCCGAGTCTGGGTTCATTCGGAGAAGATACACCTAAGCCCCAAGAGACTGGAGGCCCAAGGGAGTTTAAGGGTCTGGTTGGGTGGAGAGTGGTGGGTGGGGACATCCTCGTGGAGATAGGGGGGGCGGGGAGGATGTATAGAATGTAGAACAGTCGGAGGGTGGACTAGGGGGCAGGAGAATAAAATCTGGAGTGATAAATGAATAAATAAATGATTAAAAAATACTCTTAGCTTTAATGTTGTTTTCTTTTTTTCCTTGGTTACATATCACTCAACTATATTTATATAGTTCAACTTCTAGGCTCTAGGTTTTATTTTGTTGGTGGATTTTGTTATTCTCATCTCAGGACCACACCGTGTTATGAATATTATTCATTCATGGCAGGTACTGAAGCACATACGGTCTTTTCATAGTTCTCAGTTTTCTCCTGAATGCTCTGGGTTTTGGCCATGACCTGCCAACTTTAGAGTCAATTCACTGAAATACAAAAATATCTGCCCAAAGTGTTAAGATCAAAACGAGGTTCAGAGAGTCATCTTTTCTCTGCTACTCATCCATGTTGCCAAATTATTGGTTCATACCTGCAGAAAAATATATTTGAAACACAGGAAACGTCTTAGGAAATTATGGTATTTAATACGTAGAGAATTTAAGTTTAAATTTGAAAAAGTAAAGTATAAGTATGTTGTGGTTTTTATTCTAACGAAACGAGGAACTATGAGGAGAGTGATTTGATGGGACAATTTGAGTTCTAAGAAAGAAAACGTTATTTCATTTGTTTGTAAACCATATGATTTCATCAGAACAAAATGAACATAAATTGGTCTCTCATAGGATAAATTCCAAAAAAGAACTCTGAATTTATGAGCGTGAGCCTCTCTTCCATTATTCAGTTAAGTGCCTATGAATAACTTTGTAGTTAAGTTAAAAATATTTCTTCAAGCTGAATGTATAATGAAAGTGGTATGACTTTTTGACCATAGTTAGAGTTATGAAAGAAACTAATATTTTATTCCTATTGCTTATTCATCATTATTTGCATATTATTGTTCTTTGTGTTACATGATCAGAATACAATCTACCAGCAATACATTACACCTACTTTCCCAAATGTTTAGTACTTTTTTTAGAGACCATAGAAAACAATTCTTCAATTCCCATTGTTTTTTCACTAATATCAGTAGTAAATAATGATTCTTGTGGTCAATCAGGAACTTGGGAAACGGTTATAATTTGTCTTTCAATGATCTCTCTTTATAGGTATACATGTCTGTACACATACCTTTGCTTGTCTAATTTGGAATTGTTAAACTTTGCTGTAATCACTTATAAAATAGTAATTTTCTTATCATTCTCTCCTTTAGAATACTCAGGTGCTTTTTGTTTGGTTGGGTTTTTGGATTCATATTTAGGTTTAGTTGAAATTCCTATATTATTTACATATTGTCTTAGAAAATTCATGTTGTCTTTCCCAAGAGAATGAATGTGTGCTCAGTTATAAAGTATTTCAATTCTGAAAGTCTTTTTTTTTTTTATGCCGTGAGATCTACTCTGTATCATGAGAGCATTTTTGTAACCATGTGCAGAAGCAGCTCTCCACTGAGATGATCGCCTCTACTTCTCCTTCTTCTCACACTCACTCCTTTCCCTTGTCTTTCCTTGATTTCTTTTATTTTTGTGACTTCTTCATTTCACGAATTTTGACTGAATGGAGTCACATAGTATGAGGCTGGGACTGGCTTCATTTTGTTCAGATTCTTGCCCTTGAGACCATTGTAATTTTTTCCTGTATTAATAAATCACTACTTTTAACTGTTAAGTGATATTGACCACTGTGGATGTAACACAGTTTGGATTATTTATCTTTGCTTGTTACAAATGAACATATAATGAATGATCACACAGAAGCTTTGTATAGTCTTTGTTTTCTTCCTTCTTTTGAAAGCCAATAATTCAATTGCTACTTTCATGGTAAATACACCCTTAGAGTAGCTGAACCATTTTTCTTTTTTTGTTTGTTTGTTTTTTGTTTTTGTTTTTGTTTTCGAGACAGGGTTACTCTGTGTAGCCCGGGTTGTCCTGGAACTCACTCTAGAGACCAGGCTGGCCTCCAACTCAGAAATCTGCCTGTCTCTGCCTCCCAAGTGCTGGGATTAAAGGCGTGCGCCACCACTGCCCGGCCTGAACCATTTTTCATACCTGTTTATAGAACATGAAAACTCCAGTTTCTCTGCATCTTGCTAGCAATTGTCATCTTCATGTTTTATTCTAGCTCTGCTCTTAGCCATTCCACTGCATTATATGTCTTTTCACATTTTAACTTTAAGCCTATAGGTAAGTATAAATAAGTTTATTATAGACAGCATGGATCTGAGTATTTTGTGCACTCTGTAAAGCTCTCCTATTTTGAATATTTAAATTAGTGAGCATACGACTAATCTCAATGTTTTGTCTTCTATCATCTTTCAGAAGTCACTAGTTCCATAAAGAAGATTAGGGCCCCATGAGGCCCTCCTCCATGTATAACTAATTACAAACAGGCCTTCCTTGTGAAGAACCTGTAGGTAGCATCAGCAATGGTAGATAATTCTTAATAAGCCTGTCTTTGTGTAGTTTCAGTGCAGGTAGCATCACTGACTGTGAGTTTGAGAATCCAATGGCTGTGTCATACTCAGAACTTATTATTTTATAGCCCCTTTTCCTATCATTCACCCTTACTTTCCCTCTGCCCACTCTTCCACACATACTGTGGACTCAGAATAGAACTGGTCCCATCATGTTTAAAAAGTATGAAAGAAATGAGAGTTAGAACTTTTCTGGTTTTTATTTTGTTTTGGTTTTCTTTCTCTTTTTCTTTTCCTTTGTTCTGTTTTAATTTGTTTTTAGAGACAGGGTCTCTGTATCCTCGGATGAACTGGAACTTTCTCTGTAGACCAGACTGGCCTTGAACTCACACAGATCTGCCTGCCTCTTCCTCTTGAGTGCTAAGATTAAAGGCATGGAGAAGTAAAACTTTTAAGGTATTTCAAGTAATCGTGTCCAGTGATTTATTTACCCACTCTCACTATGACCTCAACACACAGTGACTTGTAATACATAATAACAAAATTATGACTAGATTATTAAATTTTTATCACTAAAAACCATGCAAGTGCATTTCTCAACTGATAGACATATTCATCAGCTTGGAATAATAAGTTTTCAACATGTACATATTAAAATGTCATATGCAATCTATAAATAAATTATTGATCAATTAAAAATAAAAATTTAAAGAAATTTTATGTATGTGTTTGTTCAAAACTTCATACTCATCACAAAAAATGAAAATAAGGAATAAAAGCAAATTATTTCCTTTGTAGTCTTTTTACACAAAGCATTTGTCTTTAAAAACCAATAAGTCGTGAGTATTTAATAGGTACGTGAGAAGTAGCAAAATGGGAATTCTGAGGATATGCAATTTGACAATCTAATTATTTGTTAGCATTGAACATCAGCAGGCTCTTTAATCATTATTTTTAACTGTAACAGAATGAAAACTATTTACAAATATTTATCTTCTTGCTATGGTTGGCTTCAGTATTCTAAAATTAATAATGTAATATAATGTAATGCCATTTGAATTAATACTTTAAATAGCCTATTATAAAACTAAACAAACAGTTCAAAATTAATTCAGACTTAAACAATATTAACTACTTGATGAATGCAAATAATTAATTTTACTGAGATTAATTTAAATGGCACAATAGCTAACTGTAATCACAAAACTTTAATAAATGATTCAAATAGCAAAAAGGACAATAAGAAAGTCATCTTTTAAAAGCAGAGAGAAAACATTGCTCCAAAATTAGGACAGTCATAGTCCTTGAAATTTCAGAATAATGTGTGAAGGGATTTGCTTACTTAAATAAAAAGAGCAAGTTAAGGATCAAGCACCAGTGTCTTTGAATGTTACTGATCTATGCAATCTGCTGGTGAGCATAAGCCATGGTAGAAAATTCATTTCATGCTTGTCTATTCTGATAAAATTCATGACTGAATTGTTTGAAAATGATGGAAATGCAGAATGATTATAGGAATGCCCCCAAAGTATGGGTCAAACTGAAATCATGGCAGATCTTCAAACCACTACAAATTGGCCTACCTTCATATTTCAGCCTTGCCGGAACAGTGTCAAACTTTAGCATACATTTTGATCGATAGAATTGCTAATAAATAATATTTGGAAAAATAAATTAACAATAACCACACTAATAAGCCATTAATTAAATTAATAATCTAGAAATAGCACCAACTTGTTTGGATAATGCAACTTCTCATGTTAGCCTTCTCAAATTCTAATTGTTCTTAAGTTTTCCCACTAATTAATAAAAGTGATTTGCATTCTCAAGTTCTATATATGGTTTAAAGAATGAAAAAAATCAATCTTTTTCTTTCTTTGGCTGTATCTCTTAAAGCTTGTTGGGAGAGCTTTAAAGAAAATACTCCTCTAACTTAGAACAACTGACTTTTGAGAGAATGGGCTTCCTCTACATTGCTATTTTTTCCATTAATTAATTTACTTATTCACTTTACATCTAGGTTGTAGCACCTCTCCTCCTAGTTCCCCCCTTATATAGCTCCTCCCCCACCTCCTCTCCTCCTCCAAGATAAATATTTTGAGCATAGTTTGAGAGGGGGATTTACTTTGGCTTTCATACTTTTCATGGTCTTTGTTGAATTTTTCAAAATAATGTCCCTAATCACTCTCCTTTAGTCTCTTGAAGTTTTTATTCCCTTATACCTTAAATATGAATACTATTCACTGATCAAGTCTGAATTTTTACTTTTTTATCTATGCATATGTACTTACTAGTGAGTCATACACTGATACTTCCATCTTTCTTGCTTTAGGCAGAGTATCTTTATAAGCCCAAATTGCAAACTGATTATTGGGCCTTTCTATTAACAGTGAATTGTGTTCCACCAAGACTCTTACTAACTATGGTCTTTGCTCTCTGTTAAAATAAGTAGACAGAACATCCTCGAGACAGCCCACATTAAAAATAGTTAGTTTACATTTAAATAAGCAAACCCTTTCTCATTACTAATATCAATCAGTAGTGAAAACTGATCTGAATTCCCACCTCCAATTATATCGATTCCTTAAAAATCGCCCTCACTATGGTCTACCTTAGTTAATAAGTTCATGATTTGTCCTGAAATTTATACAATGACACATCAAGAGGATTCTAATATTAGGTATGGGCTTCTTTGACTCTACTCTTTAAATGCAATCCAGTGGCTTTTATGAAATTATTTTTGATTAAGCCAATCTCATTGCTACTAACATTAAGCTCGACACTCAGTACTTGTATCATCTGTTCATACTTCTCTTCCTAACTACATCACAAGTTGGTCCTCCTGTTTTTACCCTTCCTTATTATTAATTTTGTCATTTGCAGTATTTAAACGGAATGGTCCACCCTCTGTCAGTCTATTCCTGAATATGTACTTCAAATTCTAAAATATGGTTAATTCTACCAATTGTTTTTGTGTTATACACAATACTAGACATCTGTTCTCCATAACTATGTCTTTTAGATAAAGATTGTATATTAGAACAGGAGGGAAGATTACCCAGGGTTTTGGGTTGCACACTCCAGTGACTTACATGCTTCTGAACAATCTCTTCACTTAAATGGTTTCTATTTCTGCTCCTTTGGAGATCTCATAAATATAATTTGAGCAAGTACTAATAAAGTACTGAAGTTGCAGTGTACTGTGACTAATTAATATAGTGAGATATACATAAGTGAGATAATACATGCCTTAATCTTGTCCTTTTCTTTGTAAGTGAACATATTTATATACACATTCATGTATTTGTTATAAATTCTATACTTTGACCCTCAAATCATGCTGAAATTTATTTTAGCCTTCACTATATTTTAGTTTCTTTCAAACAAATATTTTTATATCTATTTACAGATATGGAAAACATCATAAAATGAATCTTATGTACATATTCAATTGACCATTCTAAGGCTTTTGTATATATGTATACTATATATACATATTTATATACAGTTAAATATAAATTGTATGTATATATTTTATGTATTTATTATATGGTCATGTATGTGTGCATGAGTGTGGGTGATGTGCATGCATAAGTGTATATATGTACGTGTTTATCCTTGTGTACGTGTAGGTATGTGTGGGTACCAATAAAGTCAGAGAAAGGCATAGGATCCCTGAATCTAGAATGATAGGGGTTGTGAGCCATCCAAACTCCAGTCTTCTTCAAGAGCAACAATCACTTTAAGCAGCTGAACCATTTGACTAGTCATATTTTTGAGAAAGGGTTTCTTATTGAGCCTAGAGTTCAGGATCCATTCAGCCTTAATAGGCTTCATGCTCCTGGAGCCTTGCCTTCACCCTAGTTCTGGGGTAACAGACCCATCGGTTGATTCTGGGGTTCCAAACTCAGGTCCTTGTACTAGTATGGCTTTTTGCTTTAGAAACCATCAGCCTTTAAATCAGCGATCTACATTTTTCTTTTCAAAACAATCTAGTTTGAATTGTCATACAACACTAACTATTTAAACATTCACAATATACATTAACAGTATCATAAAAGTGAACTTAATTTTCAGAGGGCACACCTGCAAAAAAAAAAAAAAAAAAAAACCCAGCCAGGCTGCCTGTGTTGTCTCCTCTCTCTCTCTCTTGGTCCCCCCAGGTCCAATCCCCAGTCTTGTCCCCAGCCCTGCAACAGAACACCAGCCCAAACCTTCCCTAATCCCTACCCATATCTCCTGGATTCCCTCAAACCATGCTCTTTTAATGCTTACCCTTCACCACTTCTTGCCTTGGCCCAGACCCTAACTCCACAAGGCATCCTCTGCTATCCCAAAGGCTGCTACTCTGAGGGCAAGAAGTAGGCTAAAGGCATACCCACAGCTTTCTACTACTCCTGAGATCCAACACCCTCAGTCTCATCCGCAGCTCTATAGCTAAAGCCCAGTTCTCCTACCATAGCAGGCACTGAATACTCCAATGTAGCTGAACACAAGAAAAAGACCTTAAAACAGATTTTGTGAATATTATAGAGTTCATTAATGAGGAAGTGAATAAATCTTTATAAAAATACGGAAAAATAAAGTATAAGGAAATCAATAAAAGGGTTCAAGACAAGAAGCTGAAAATAGAATCAATAAAGAAAACCCAAACAGAGGGAATTCTGGAACTGAAACTTTAGTAATTTAAAAAAGAACTACAGAGGCAAGCTTCAGCAACAGAATACAAGAGATGGAAAAATGTCAGGCATTAAAGATATGATAGAAGAAATGGATACATTAGTCACATAAAATATTAAATCAAAAAGAAAAAAAATTGCTATGATGTGCAGCTTGGTCTTCATGTAGGTCCCCTAACAATTGGAATGGAGACTGTCTCTAACTTTATTACCTTCATTGGATCCCTTTCCCCTAATTGGACTTCCTATTGGGCCTCAGTGGGAGAGGATGTGTTTAGTCCTGCTGGGACCTTATTTCCCAGGAGGGGAAGTATGCAAAAGGGCTTCCTTTCTCTGAAGAGAAGGGGAGGAATAATTGGGAAAAGGTTATATGCTACAAACTTTCCTCTTAGTATCACTTTAATGTTATCCAGAAAGTTTGGGCATTTTGTGCATTCATTTTCATTGAGTTCTAGAAGTCTTTAATTTATTTCTTTCTGTCTTGATTCAGTAGAGAGCTGATTAGTTTCTGTGAGTTTATAGAACTTTCTGATGTTTTTACTGTTGTTGAAATCCAGTTTTAATTCATGTAATCTGATAAGATGCAGCAGTTTATTTCAATTTTCTTTTGTATGTTGAAACTTGCTTTGTGACTGAATCCATTTTAGAGGGAAGTCCATGAGGGGCAGAGTAGAAGGTACATCCTTTTGTATTTTAGTAAAAATGTTCTGTAAATATATGTTAGGTCCATTTGTTTTGTGTCTTAGATAGTTTACTATTACTATGATGAAACGCCATGACCAAAAAAGCAAGTTGAGGGAAAAGGGTTTATTCATCTCACTCTTCCACATTTCTGTTCATTGTCATCAAAGGAATCAGAACAGAACTCAAGCAGTGGAGGAACCTAGAAGCAGAAATGGAGCAGAGGCCATGGAAGAGGCTGCTTACTAGCTAACTTGCCCTGGCTTGCCAGCCTGCTTTCTTATAGAACCCAGGACCACCAAACACAGGATGGCACCACACACACTGGCTAATCACTCATTGAGAAAATGCCTTACAGCTAAATCTCATAGAGGCACAGAGACAGGGAGATACTGTTGGACTGTAAGATCCAAACCAGGGGACACGCTCCCACAGAAACTCACACCGACAGGACTCACTGCAATCACATGAGGCTTAATGAAACTAGTGCACTAGGACCTCCCATGCAGGCAAGAGAGCCTGGAACAAGAGCTGGGTACAGTACTTATTTCAAGAGGGCAAACCACAAAGTCTGACCGTTTCTCTAGTGACTCAGATTATGACAAGGAGTGTCCTCCATTTGCCAGATTTATTAGGTTAAGAGCCCAGCTTCCTGATTCCTGGAATGTGTCTACATGCTCTGGGCCCTCTGTTAGACTTCGCGCAGCTTAGAACAGACAACCACCAGACCAAACGGTTGGTGGGGGGGGGGAGGCAGTATTCAGGGCAAAGGGCAAAGGCAGGAGGGAGAGAAACTGGAGAAGATGCGGAGGAAAAGAGGAGAGAGAGAGAAGTGGAGGCAGCCATGACCACTTGGAGAGAGGGGGAAGGGAGGGGAGAGGGTGAGGGGACAGAGAGAAACTAGAGGTAAGAGAGCTAGAAAGCAAGAGATTAAGAGAACAAGGAGAGAGGAGGGGCAACAGCCCCTTTTATAGTGGGCAGGCCTACCTGACTGTTGCATGTAACTGTGGGGAGGAGCATACCTAGCTGTTGCCAGGTAACTGTGGAGGTGGAGTTGGAAACGTTACTACCCAGTGGTCCTCCCTGTGGTCTGAGGAATGTTAATCAGCCTCTCCCTTCCTCCTCTGAATGTTAATCCAGCAAGTGTCCTCTGACTAAAGAATGTGCCCCTCCGAGTGGTCAGGGACATGTGATTCTAATTTGAATTCTTTTTTTTTTTTTTGGTTTGAGCAGGGTTCTGTGGCTTGGGCTGTCCTGGAACTCACACTCTGTAGACCAGGCGCCTCGAACTCAAAATCCCTGCCTCGCCCCAATCTGGATAAGCTGCCCACCGCCGCTAACCAACTGAAAATCCTACATTTAGACCCAAAAGTCTTACAATACCAAACACTTCTGCTGAAAAAAAAAATCAATAAAATGCTCCCTAATGATATTCTGCGATGCACATAGATCAGTGCCTTATTCTGTCATCATCAGAGAGCCTTCCTCTGGGACCAGATGGGAACAGGTACGGAGACTCACAGCCAGACTTGGAACACAATTCTAATTGGATAACACCATAAAATTCCTCTCCTCAGAGCATCCTTCAGAAGCAGAAGCAGACTGAGAACCAGAGGGATGGAGGGTAGCAGAAGAACAAGACCACTTGAACCAACTAGGCAAGGGGTCACAGAGACTTAAGCAGCAAGCATAGGGCCTAAATGGGTCTGTACTGGGTCCTCAGCATATATTTTACAGCTATTAGCTTAGTATGGAGGGGGAATTACTTATTGTGAGAGTGAGTGAGTATCTGACTCTTGTGACTGTTCTTGGAACTAAATTCTTCCTATTGGGTTGCCATGTTCAATTTCAATATAATAGGACATTTTTTTCTTTTGCTTCACTTTATATTTTATTTTGTCATGTTTGGCTTTTGTCGCTTAAAAGCCTGTTCTTTTATTTCATTGGATATTTCCTTTATTTACATTTCAAATGTTATTCCATTGCCTGGTTTCTCCCCCTGCTTCTATGAGGGTGTTCCCCCAACCACTCACCCACTCCTGCCTCCCTGCCCTCACATTCCCCTACACTGGGGCATCAAGCCTTCAAAACACTAAGGGCCTCTTCTCCCATTGGTGCCTGACAAGACCATCCTCTGCTACATATACAGCTGGAGCCATGGGTCCTCCATATGTACTTTTTGGTTGGAGGTTTAGTTCCTGGGAGCTCTGCTGTATGGAGGCGGGGGAACTAGTTGGTTGATATTGTTGTTCTTCCTATTGGGTTGCAACCCCCTTAGCTTCTTCACTCTTTTCCCTAACTCCTCCATTGGGGACCCTGTGCTCTGTCCAATGGTTGGTTGCAAGCATCAGCCTCTGTATTTGTCAGGCTCTTACAGAGCCTCTCAGAAGACAGCTATAACAGGCTCCTTGGCAGCATGTACTTCTTGGCATCCACAACAGTGTTTGGGTTTCATGATTGTATATTGGATGGATCCCAAGGAGGGGCAGTCTCCCGATGGTCCCTCCTCCAGTCTCTGCTCCATACTTTGTCTCTGTATTTGCTCCCTTGAGTATTTTGTTACTCCTTCTAAAAAGGACCACACTCTGGTCTACACTCTGGTCTTCCTTCTTGAGCTTCATGTGGTCTGTGGATTGTATTCCGAGCTTTTGGGCTAATATTCACTTATCAGTCAGTGAATATCATGTGTGTTCTTTTGTGATTGGGTTACCTCACTCTGGATATTTTCTTGTTCCATCCATTTGCCTAAGAATTTCTCAAATTCATTGTTTTAATAACTGAGAAAATCATGAAGCTCTAATCAAAATATGTCATTCTCTTTCTGTCATACATAAGCACATTATTTTATCTCAAGAGAAAAACTTAACCTTAATATATATGATATAAAACACCAATAGTTCAGCCATTAATCTACATGATTGCTGTAAAAAAAATGTTGAAGCATGAATTTCAGATCCCCTCTTATAACCCTTAAGAATTATCCTCAATTCTTTACATACATACATACATACATACATACATACTTCTAGTACTATAAGCCTTAGGATACATTTACATTACAAAATAAACTATGTACTAGTCTCTGTTTGCCACCATGCTTGTGAGTTGTTAGAGAAGGAGATAGAAGATTTTTGTAGTAGACATTTCTATATAGGAAGAGCTAGGAACAACTTAGCAATACAAGGAAATTACTGCGAAGTTCATCTCTACATCTCCTATCATCTCAACTGTACCTATACCTAATTTCTCCTTACTTGGATGGTAGAAAGGCTGTTCATTCATACCAATAGTACCACAAAAGAGAGGAGGAATATTTGGTAAAACCGTATGGAGCATGTCATTGACATTTATGAGTTGCAGAAAATTAATTTTAAACAATTCAGCAATGTATGGTCCTAAAAATTCATTGCTAAGCAACTGGCCTTAAACAAGGAGACTGAATATGCATGTGAGACTCTTGAAAGCCTGAAGTTCATTTGTTTCATCAAAAGTGTGGACTTCAAGTATGCTAAAAATACCAACAGGATTCTAAAATAAAGATTACTGAATCAAGGGTAAGAAGATACCTGAGTCACCAATTACCTATAAATTTGCATTCACAGGCAAACACAAACATGTCGCAAAGAAAGCATAAATACAGACTATAAATCTTCATCATGTTATTACTCTTTATTCATTTGTTCTTAAAAAAATTGTATTACATACATTTATTTAGGGAATAAAAGAAATAACAGTATTATAATTACTAAGCAGAAATCATTCAAATGAACACAAACACACATTGAATACCTTTTTTTGGGCAAATTTCTCTAAGGAACCTGATTTTCAGGAGCCTCTCTCCCTGTGAGGACATAGAGGATATAGAGGAGGAAAGATAATCAATAATCCTTGGAACAGGACCAAGCCACTCCAGGACAAAGTAAAGAAAGCTATGGCGATGTCATCCACAAAAGTCTTTTCTCTATCAAGTGGAAAGGCTTAACAGCTACCAGGAAATCTAAGGTCTTAGCTGAAATGAAGCTCAGTATATTACAAAGTTTATGGGCGATGTCTGGGGCAATTTTGTTCCTTAAGAAACCTCTTGAATCTCAGTGAACAACACTTTAAATTGCCAAGTCAAAGATCGAGCTGTAACAAAGTCTCAGCAAAAGGTGTTTCTAGTTTCTCACCAAGTAAACAATATAGATTGCCCAATAAATAAAATGCTGCAGGAACAATTCTGGCATGGATGTTTGTAGCATAATTCTTTGGAATGGCTATATAATAATCTAATACATATTAAGATCTCTAGACCATGTAATTATGG
Organism: Mastomys natalensis; assembly: GCA_021653895.1. Lineage (NCBI taxonomy): Eukaryota > Metazoa > Chordata > Mammalia > Rodentia > Muridae > Mastomys > Mastomys natalensis. Next base: position 213,320 of record JAJTUV010001262.1, read on the forward strand.
GCACGTCTGAAATATTTTGACAATATTAATAGAATTATGACATAATTTATCATGTTTTGAGGTTTTCATTCATTACTACATAATTTATTTCTCTTAGGCTTATTTTCTCTAGGGAAATTAATATAATTGCTGAGAACATGAACAATAAAAATATAGATTCTCTCATTTACATATCAGCTTCAGAATTTGTTGGTGAAATTTTAAGACTATTTACTTCATTTTTTAAAGAAATAGGACACTAATGCTCAAACGAAGACAATAGGCATTAACATTAAGCTCTTGGTTCAGAGTTTGGAACAAAAGAAAGATATGTGGATTATAAGTACTCTGACATTTTGGATATGCGTTTTTTGTCAGAATATTAAATATAGATGAGCTCACTTAAGAGTAGATATTAAACTATCTTACCTATATAGGGAATAAAATAAAAATTAAGATGGTATTACAAGTATTATAAAAACATTATATATTTGTTGTTTACTTCACTACTACATTAGTCTGGATTCACCACAGAGCATAAATGAACAAACAGATTATTTTTTATATGGAACTAGTTGTAATGTTTATGGCGACTGACAATGTCCAAGAGCTACAAAGAGTAACTAAAACTCTCTCTGCAGTCCCAAAGGAATCAATCCCATCAGGATTCCTGGTTTAAGGTTAGGAGATGATGTATGTCTTAGCTGGAAAGTCAGGCAGCAAAAACATCCCTGGGAACTTTTGATTTGTTCTTACTTTCAATGCCTTGGATAAAAACTCCACCTGTCACCAGTACCGGGGAGAGTAATTTGCTTTATATTCTCTGCTAATGCAGATATCACTTTGACTTAGAAATTCTTCTTAAAGAGGCAGGCGGATTTCTGAGTTTGAGGCCAGCCTGGTCTACCAAGTGAGTTCCAGGACAGCCAGGGCTACACAGAGAAACCCTGTCTCGAAAAACCAAAAAAAGAAAGAAAAAAAAAAAAAAAGAAATTCTTCTTAAGACATAAAAAGAATAGTATTTAACCTAATATTTGGGTATTCTATTACCCAGTTGATATAGTACATAAAATTAACCAAACTAAAATACATCACTTTTGAACATGTTACCTACATATAGATTGAAAATCACATTTTATTTCTTTTAAAGAGACTTGAACAGAGTTTAAAACTGAGAAAAAGTTCTATTCATTTTAAAATACCCAGTCTCAGGTTATCTATTAGAGCACTGCAAGACTAAAAACTGCATCAGAGTTTCTGTTCATGGCCTATGAATGGGCATGCCAGCCTGCATGATCATTCTTCCTTTCCTTACATGCAAAGGGAATCACTGAGTGTGCAAAGTTCAATATTTAGGGATTATTTTACATTGTTGTATGAGAAACGCTGTATTAAGAATCTCTGCTGATATTGCTTTCCAGTATTAGATGATACGTAAGTACTGGAAAAAATTCTGTACTATCAGCACCGAGTTTGATCTTTCTTCATCAGTGAAACATAGGTCAAATCCAGAAAGCTGTAGTAGTAAAGCAAGAGTGGGATCATGAGCATTTGGGCTTCTTCTCTAGGGAACCTATTTGTGCCTTCAAGGCCTGCATGGGCTCTGTCATTGTCTAGATGATAGAGTGGTCCTGTGCACACAGATTTTATGTGTTGTTGGCTTGCTTATCTAATAACTAGTTCATGGAAAACCAGACCAGATAAATTGATGCCTCTATCGCAGTTTAATTTATAGACCAACTGCTGTTTCTTAAAATGACAGTGATTATCTAAGAAAGATAATATGTTTGTACTAAAACACCAGAAGTCCCTGAATAATGATTCATTTGTAGGAGCTTGCTAAAAGTCTAAAATAGCAACTTGATCAATTGTCTAGCTACAGACAATTTGAGCTCTATCGGATCCACCAGGTCAACTTGCCTGATACATAAAGATACATACAGCCTGAACAAATTGTACAGCCTTCTTTTCACATGAATTATCTCAAAGTAAGCAGGTTTTTGAAGCTATGGCAGACCAACATGAGGATTTGTTGCCTCCAAAATCCAAAGAACCCCAACATGTATTGGGAGTGTTTTTATCATAGGATTAGCAAGATGCAACAACTTATCACTAACATTTGACATAGTACATCAATGTGTCACAAGCTGGATCCTAAGAAAATTAATCAGTCAATGAAGTAAAGGGACACTTCGAGCCTCATCTAGTCTATATTAGTTCAGAGTAAGTGTACGTCCAACTCTGTTCTTTATGAGAGTAAGAGTACCCAAGAAAAAGATTCTATGCCATGGATGCTGGGTTAAGCCATGCGTAGATAATCAATGTTCCTTACTGCTAAGATTAGAGTCAGTAGCCTGTCAGATACAGTCAATTAAAACTCAAACTAAGGAATCTTGAGAAATAAGTTAAAAAAAATTAAAAACCCTCCTTAGAATTCTGTTTCTCTTGAAATATTTTCAAAACTAAACCAAACTTCTCTAAAAAGACAAAATCAATAAGATCTAAGGATCTCTCTCCCTCTCCCTCTCCCTCTCCCTCTCCCTCTCCCTCTCCCTCTCCCTCTCCTCTCCCTCTCCCTCTCCCTCTCCCTCTCCCTCTCCCTCTCCCTCTCCCTCTCCCTCTCTCCCTCTCTCCCTCTCTCCCTCTCCCTCTCCCTCTCCCTCTCCCTCTCCCTCTCCCTCTCCCTCTCCCTCTCCCTCTCCCTCTCCCTCTCCCTCTCCCTCTCCCTCTCCCTCCCTCCTCCTCCCCTCTCTCTGTGTCTCTTTCTCTGTGTGTCTCTCTCTCTCTCTCTTCCTCCTTCTCCTACACTTTTGTTTACTTCCTCTCTGAGAGCAAAACATTTCTTTTTCCAACAAACATTTTATCTGGGAGGAAGGAAGAAAGAAAGGGGAAATGGAGAAAGAGGAAGAAGATGGAGACAGAGACAGAGGGGCACACTGGTTTACTGTAAAGAACTTACTCATAGAATTATGAAGACTAAGTTCAAGCACATACATGAAACCAATCAGTAATTCTGCCAGAAGTCCAAAGGATCTAAGGGCTATGTTTCAGCCCAAGTACAAATTTCTGGATCCTTGATTCTTACTCTGTAAGTTCTAGTCTGAGTGTCCCTCTGAAGTCAGGAAAAGGTCAATGGGTAGCACAATGTCAGGTAGAAAGATACAATTCTCTATTGCTACAAGCTTTGCTCTACGTAGGCCTCCAGGGAGTAGGACAGGCCCCTTCCCTTTGGGCAAGGAATTGCTTTACTCTCTTGACTGATCAAAATCTTTATCCCCTTGAGAAACTCCCTCTCAAACACACCCATGATACCCATGTTGCAGAGCAAACATTTAAAATAAGTTATATTTCTGCTTTAGGAGCTAACCTGCTTTTATTAGTATTTGCTGTTGTTTCCTCAGAAGGCCAAACCGCAGTCAAGGGTAGGATCATCTTCTGTGTTCCCATGAGACACCTGTAGGAGACTATGAAGATGGATATAAGTCTGCTTTCTCATCCTGAAAATCTTCCTGCCCCTTGCCCTTTCTACTTCTTTCTCTTCTGAGCTTATACTCAGGACTTTTAGCACAGCAAAGATCTAGATATAGGGGGTCTCCAAAATTTGTCACCACAAGATTCAGAGAAGTTCCCCGAGCCTGCTGGGCATTTTATTTTCAAATCAAATCTGTTATTCAGTGGACTTTTGTTCATTTTCATTCTTTTCTAAGCCACTTTTTCTTTGTCTTAACAGCATGCATTGTTGCTATGCTACTTTGTCATTCCTCTTGAGGAACCGTCTATATTTACATGAAGATGCTGCTGTTCTGTCTCAGGATTTTTCTGTCTAGTGACTCTCTTTCATGCTGCTGCTTTTATTGAAATGTGTAATTTTGGTTGCCTGCTTAATTTTCATGACAGAAAAATTTTAAATGGCAAAATATTTATAGCTGAAGTATTTCCTAAGCACTCTCTGTTTTCTGACAATAAATAATGTTTCTTTGATTTGCTTTGTTTTGTTTTTTTATACAAGACAGGTCTTTGCCAACTAAATTCAAGTGAGAATCCAGGATTGGATCCTAGGGCTGTGTCAATGAATAGGCTGGTTTGCCTTCGTACAAACAGGAATGCATTTTGTAAGAATTCATGATTTTTGTCCTTTGTGTATCCAGATGGAAACAGTTGGGTTTTTTTCTTTACTTGGTGCTAATGGCCATTCTGTGACTCCCTACAGCACATATTTATTATATCTTCACAGATATTTTTGTGTCTTTATCTTAAAAGGGCAGACCTAAGAACTATGTTACCTAGATAACGACATACTTCTTCCATATGTCTGTTAATCAATTTAAAGATGTTCTCCTTGTAGGCCCTATTGAGTCTCGTGGTATAATTTGGTTCATAATTTGATGAGAATGATGATTATTAATTCTCACACCATTGTTCTATACCCATGTGGCTTTTCTCTGTCGATCTCATTTTCAAGTTTTACATAATCATTAATCTGGTCCAAGACACTGTGTACCTTCTTTCCTTCATCAATGGCTTAATATAAATGTTGCTTCTGTTTAATGTAAATTCTTCCCCAAAACAGTCACACTGGTCTGACGGGTCAGAATAGGGTTCAGACTTCCATTTGTCACAGAATATTCCAAAATATAAACAGTGTATTTTATTAACATTATTTCTTTTCCTATGAGTGATGATAATATGTTAGAAACTTCTTGAAATTATCATTTATATCAAACATGCTCATTGGTTTTGTTAAGCAGAAAAGGGAATGCCTTTAAATTTTTAACCTTTATTTATTGATTTTAGACCTTTATTCCTATTGTATTGTTTGTCTGGATGTCACTGTATGTATGAAAGATGATTTCTTGTCATAGATAGACCATGCATCTTTTATAATCCAGAAAGAAATAAGAAAAAATGGATTTGTCTTTCTGAGATAAGCTTAATTTTCTAAATATGACTTGCTCTAGACGCATCTATTTTCCTGCAAAAGGCATAACTGTCTCTTGCTTAGGGGTAAAACTAGTTCTAATATACATACATATGTGTGTTAATATATGCATATACATGTAAATATGTATGTATACATACATATTCATATTTTATGTGATGTGTGTGTATATATTTTTTTCACACACACACATACACACACACTATATATATATATTACATTTTCTTTTGCGATTGTTTTCTCTCAGCACAAGGCAACGTCTGAAGCTCACTTGTGAGATAGACAGTAGGATTTAATTCCACATGAATGACTTGACAAGGGACTCTCTTCCCACTGCCTGTTAGTTGGTGACTTTCCTCACTTTATTCATATCTGACCTCTAACATCATACTTCAGCCAAGTGAAGCAAGAGGCAGACATGGAAAAGACACAGTAACAAGACAAACATCCCTAGCCTTTTGCACAGCAGTCACGGAAATGACATGTCCCCAACACTCATAGACTATGTATCAGGCAAGTTACTCAGTGGGAAGGAACTTTTAAGGCAAGTTACTAGAATCATAGAAGCTCATTTTAGAAGCTATCTGTCACAGAGTAAAGCATGTGTCTTATGTAGCCCATGGCAAATTGGTGATATTAATAATTATGCCTTCTAATGTTTCCTTCTTTATGCCTTTCAGAATCCAAGACTCTTCTTATCATTAATTTTACTGAGTTGTAGGACATTTGAAGATAAGCTTCATATTACTTTAGCATTATCCTTAGTAGACTACTTAGGAAAGTTATTTACATTTTACAATTTTACAGATTTATTAAGGATAATGTTTAGTAGACTACTTAGGAAGGTTATTTACATTTTACAATTTTACAGGTTTATTAAGGATAATGTATCAGTTAGCTTTATCATTGCCGATAAAAGTCTCTGGCATGAACATCTTAAAAGAGAGAAGATGTGTTTAATTGCTAAGTTCAAATGTTTTAATCTATTGTAGAGAAAATGGGCATGATAGCATAATACAGATATTCAACTCATGTGTATTTGATTTTTTAAAATTATTTTTCTACCAAGGTATTGAAATAACTTGAACCAGCCTTAATATTCTATTTGTCTTGTAGTTTAATATATTTCTTAGAACTGTAGGCATAATGGATTGATCTTTGTCTAGAAAAGTGATGAACTATGAACCAGATTTCATTTATCAAATTTGGATGACATTAGTAAAGAATTAACAAGGAAGCTGAATTCTCAAATGAGAAGGAACTCAACTGATGTGGTTTTGTTTGTTCCAAGCCTCCACTGACAGTCCTAAAGCAATATATTAATACAATTTAATTATAGGGATCTAAATTCTAAATGTGCTAAATAAAGAGATTTATTAATTGATTTTGACTTTCATTCCAATCAGCATATGTCATGTGACTATGTCAAATGTAAAATGGATATGAATTAATTATTTATCTAAAACAAGACTCTGGGCTCCCAAGAAGAGTCCATGAAGTGAGAATAGGATTCTCAGGCAATCTCACTTTGGGCTGCCTTTCCTTATTTTACAATCCCTTCTCAAAGGCTCAGGAATCATGACAGAAAGGGGAACATAAAGATTGTAACAGCCAGAGGAATAGATGTATGTGGCAAAACCAATATTTCTGGACACGGAAGTGTAGTTGTACACCTAAACTCGTATCAAATGGGACTGCCTTCACAAAAGTCAAAATCCAAGAACAGGTTAGGGTAGAGCTAATGGAGCCCCACCTGCGTCTGAAGTACTATTGGCAGTTGGATTCCTATGGTGCTGGGGAGAGTCAGCTTTCTTCAGGGATGCTCTCCCTGAGAGGTTATTCATGCTCTAGTGGATATGCCAACATCCGTGAACAAACAAATAGCAACAAATGGACTCAGACCACAGAGGACAATAGAGAAACTACTTATTCTGTGTATCACCTGCCCCTATCTATCTATCTATCCATCTATCTATCTCCAGCACTCTTTTTCTCTATTTCTTTCTCTGTTTCTGCCACTCTTGCACATTCTCACTGTCTTCCTATGTCATCAAATAACATAGTTAGGTTTTAACTATGTAATTGAGTTCATCTAAGATGCAACTGCGTTCACTTTATTTTTCAGAATATGTAAAAATTCTGGGGCTGCCTTTGCATTTGCCTTTCGACTTTATCCTTGTATTATAGTCTGGATATAAAAAGAAAAAGACTTTTAATTTTTGTATAATGTGTTTTTATCACAGTTATCACCACCCAACTCTTTCTTTCTTGATACACATCCCTGCATTACCAATTCAACATGATAACTTTCTTTTTTTTTTTAAACCCTTCTACACTGCTATGTACAGTTCAGTATCTTCCATATGTGGCCTTTCCTAGGAACATAGAAACATATCAAGGATTATGCCCTTAGGAAGAAAACTATTTTGCACTTGTAGCAACTAATGATTGGTGATAGTCACAGAACATACAGACACATCTCAAATAAGGCATAAGTAATGCATTTATCCACTGATAGAGTGATAAGTCATTAAGAATTAGTTTACAGTTATGGCCTATGACATGTCTACCCACAGGCTTATGGCCTGGTAATGATGCCTGTTGGTTTAATCTTAAAGGGAGTGAGATTTTAATCCAATTATTAAGTGGCTGTTTACCTCCTCCGCCTCCCAATATTTGAGCCACTATTAAACCAGTGAGTATATCTTACCAAGCCAGTCATTGTAGCTTGCAGCATTCATTGATAGTTATGATTAATGGTTACTTTTTTCCTCTGGTAGATTGGATAGCATGTTTGAGTTGAGCTAGCCAGAAAGAACAAAACTTCATTACCTGCATCAGTTTGGTTTAGTCTTGTTCTTGGTCTCAAACATCTGCTGACTTCACCAATATAGTCTTACCAGCAAATTATAGTAGGTAACCAAGAGCAATGGAAATAGGCTGTGATGTTTTAAAATTTTTCTGGCACCTTATTGTCCAAGATTCCAAAAGAGAAATGACCTCTTCTTGGCTTTGGGCTTTTTGTTAGCCCTTAGTGTGTAATACAGAGCACTGTCGTCCTGCCAGAGTGTGAATTCATTATGTTCTTTGAAAACTGTACATAACACAAAAATGTGACTTTAATATGGAATTTCAGCAATGTGTTTTGGAACTTTTAGTTATTGAATGTAAATGAATTCAAGTAAGTGAATTAATACATTAAAATAAATTAACCATAAATATAAAAATTGTCATCATATTTAAGTCTAGGCTTAATAGTAAATATTTCTAGTCACAGATTTTTACATTATTTTTAGACATCACAGGAAAGGTTGTTTCTTTAAAAGAAAATATTACGTTTGATTTCACCAAAATAACAAGTTTTGCCATTTGAAAAACACCATCTTGAGAATAAAATGTTAAATTACAGGTTGTTGAAAACTGTTTTAAATATTATATTCAATAAACTCTTAAATTCAAAGTACAGAGAGAACTCTAACAATCAAATAAGAATCTTTCAAAGTCAAAGAATGTACAATATAACGTTATGAAGAATTTCACAGACCCTTAACTACAAAATAAGATAGAAACTAATCATACATAACCTTAAGAAATACAACACAAACTACCAATTATCAACATCACAAAATACTGGCGTGGTCACCACAGGTTGCCTAGATACTGTTTCAATTTTAGTACAAAGAAGCAGTGATGCTCCTATCAGTGCTAAGACTTTCAAACATTATGAAACCTATGAAGAAGATCCGGGCAATTGATTGACAAGTTAAATATATACCAGATATCTGAAATGGTGACTGAATTTTAAGATATTTAACTAAAAAAATGAAAACATATATTGACAAAAACTTGTACATAAAAAATTTGTGTATGAAAGCTTAGTTCTAGAAACAAACAAAATATCCACAAGGTATTGAATAGATTGAAATAATTTGCAAGTATATTCGCATAATAGAATACAGCTCAGCAATGAAAAGAAATGAATCTTGGTATCCGAGATTATTTCAGAATAAATGAGTGAAAGAAACTATCAAAGAAATGTATGCTGTATAATTTCATTGTTATAGTAGTCTAGATTTCAGACCAACCCACTGAGGCATAAAATTGAGGTTTTTATAGCTTATAGGGAGTAAGAGTTTTAATGGGGATAGCAAACATTGCTAATGTAACAAAGAAACTTTTAACAGTTATATCTACTATATTTATTTAGGTTATTGGTTTTATAAGCACCTACATCTACTATATTTTATCAAATTGAATATTATAAATATAATCTTGTCAATTATCACACAAATGACATACCAGGGACAATATAAGAAAAATAAATTTTCTTTGTGATTGAAAATTTTTAAATCAAGTTTAAGAATATGTATATACACTATAACCTTTAATTTTACAAATATTAGCACATAAAACTGCTTATATTTTTCAATCTCCTCTAATGTTTATAAATTCTTTGTGTTGAAAACATCAAAATGTTTTTCTTCCAGCTTTTTGGAAATATAGAGTATACTACAATTATATGTAGTCTGGCAATGGTACTGCAGCACACTGGAACTCTTTGTCTCTTTATTGATGTCTTGGTCACATTTGACCAACATTTGTTTATTTTCACCTGTGAACTGGCAGTCAACAGTCCATGCTTAACTTCTATGAACCCAACATCTTTAGATTTATGTATGAATGAGATCATGAAGTGGTTTTTTTTTTATTTTCTTACAGTTACAACTAGATTTTATACTTTATAATGGAAAATAATTCTAATATATACATATGTAATCACAAAACATCTGTTTATCCATTCATACACTGATAGATGCTAAGGTTCTTTTCATTTTCTGGATACTGTTGTCAGCGATGCAATGACCATAAGCATGCTTCTGGGTTTTTTTGATATATTGATTTTATTTCTTTTTATATGTACCCAGTAGTCCAATTGCTAGACAACACAATCATTCTATTCCTGATTATTCAGGAAATTTCATGCTATACTCTAAAACTTTCTGATGCTTTTGTCTCTCAATACCAGTTCGTAAGTATTTGCTTTGTCTGCAGCTGTAATTCTTGTGTTTTTTGACAGCAGTCATCCTACTGGAGTGAAAGATAGCACCCTGTGGATTTGATTGTTATTTACCTAGTGATTGATAATATTGAACATATTTTCATATACGTGTAGGCCACTGTTATGTAATAATGCTTACTATTAAGCAAGATTTGTCATGATGTCTTGCAAACACATATAAGTTTAATCAAGTTATTAAAATAAAAAGAGCATTAAACAAAATAAGTAAATAAAAAAATAAGCAAACAAAAAAGCATTTTCCCTTAACCTTTAAAAACTGTGGCTTTACAAATTGAAACTCATAAAGGGCCCCTGTGGGGAACACAGACAGGCATAAAGCAGATAGTATGCTGTATGCAAAAGCATCACACAGTAGCATTTTCTCACTGTAAGTATATTGTTGGTTATTTCTTGTGAATGATGCCTACTCACAGACAAGCACTGTTCCTCAGACCTTTAAGAATGAAATTCTCTCTAAGATATCTGATAATGCAGAATTGAAGTATTGAAAACAGAGTCCTACTATAATATGGCTCTCAAATTTCTTTACCAAGGAAGCCCCTTTTAATAGAATATGTACTAACCTCTAAAAGAATGCTCCAGTGTCCCTGACCTATGCTTTGACAGAGGCTAAATTATGACACAAGTTTAGCATGCATTTACTTAGTATGTAATGTACAGTGTAGTGTAATGTATTTTACTGTAATGTTTAAAACAATAGAGCAGATACTTTCTGGGGTAAGTAAAGTGACATTGACAGTTTCATATATCAAGACGATATACCAAATTGGGTCACAAATAATATTGTTGATTCACTTCTGTTCCTTTATTTCTACCCTCACATTCTTTTATTCTTACGTTTCTTTTACAATTTCAAGCATTGTTTTTTCTCTGCTGAGATATGCCCTATGCTTCTATTTTATTGCATTTATTAAGACTAGGCATCACTGTGAATAGGCTGCCTGGATTTACTTCTTGTATAGATTCTCTAGTATTTCATGTTAACCAGGGTCACTTTTCTTTAGAGAAAAGTATCTTATGTATCCATCAAAATGGACCTGCAGCCTTTAAATGCTCAGAAAGAGCTCTAAAAAACGTACAACTTGCTAACAAGCATAAAATGAGAACTCTACAGAAAGGTCAGCTCTGCTGTGAGCTTCTCACTGTGTAAGGAGTGGTCCTATGGGAACACAGCCAGCATATCTTAAAAGACAGCACTAATGTCTCTATGATCGGAAGAATTAGGCAGGAAGGAGAAAGCCTGAGAAAAGCTATGATAACATTAAACTCACATTGACGCTATTATAAAAAAGCTTCGGAACTTCAGAGTGTATCCAGCACACTGAAATTTGGGGACTTTTGCTTGCTGATGAGGTCAGGAAGCTACTGATCTCCAGAGTGAGGGAAGAAAAATCTTTATTTAGATGACAGGAAAATAAACAAACTGATGAACTACTTCCCTACAAATAATATTTCATGTTTATTTTATAAAAAGGATTTGGAAATGTATTATGGAAAGATTTGCATGGGTTTGTACATGTGTATGCCTGGGGCAGGGGAGGGGACATGTGTGCCTGTGTGTCTCCATGTGAGCTTCACTAGCGGAATTATTTTCAACTTTTATAAACTGTTTGGGCTTCTCAAAATTGTTTTATTGTTTGTTAGTTTTAGTTTGCAACCATAATACTATGAAACAAATATCCAATATTAGTCCCCACACTTCTCATGCAATTCCTAAAATTTGGAATTGCTAACATGATGAACCCCTATCTGTGTGGTAAGGATGGGCCCTCTATGTGGCTTCAGCATGTGAGGTGATCCCACAAATACATATGCAGAATTATAGCCCTGAAATTTTGGGCTGAATCTCTGAACCTCTTGGGAAAAGAAGGAGGGCAGTAAAGGTTAATCTTCAATGGCCAGTGATTTAATCAATTGTTGATTATCAATGAAGTTTCCAGAAAATCTCCAAAGGACAGAACTGGTAATATTCTAGATGGAGAAACAGCTGGAGGTTCCTGGGAAGGGTATACCCAGAAAAATTACAAAATCTTCCACACCTTCCTTCTCCTATATATAACTCTGTACATTTCTTCTCCTGAATTCTTTGTCTCTTTCCAAATAATAAATCAGGAAGTCATAGTGTTTCTATGAATTATATAAGCCACAAGAATTAGTTGAACTTAATGAGGGTTTTGCAGAAACAGTGATTTCCTGGTTGATCAGATGCATGCATGGTTAACTAACCTGGGGCCTCACAATATCATCTCCAAGGAGGAACAGTTTTAAAACTGAGCTGTTAACCTGCAGGATCTGCCGCTATCTCCAGAAAATAATGTCAGAACGGAATTGGATTACAGGACACCCACCTGCTGTCCCTGGGGAGTTAATTGAATTTTTTGCTGGTGAGAAAAAAAAAAAAATCCCTTGCCCTTGTAGTTGCAGAAGCAACCTTGTGATGGGTAGCAGCAAAAACAGAGTCTGTGTTTCAACTAGAGTCCAACGATGCTGCTCATATCTGATTCCAAGCCACTTGGTTGAAAGATTTATTCTATTTTAATATTTGGATGTTTTCAGTTTACTCCCTTTAAGAAAAAGCGTGAAGGAGACAGAAAGAAAAATGATAGTTTCTTGAAGCTGCAGCCGTCATTCCTGCTTCATGTCCCTGAGGTTCTGTTTCTCTTCTTCGAGAAAAGAGGATGCCCTACATAAAGAGTTCTTTGTTATAGTTGGAGAAACTCTACGTGATATCATGTTGGGTTGTCTTCTTGAGAACTGATGGTTGAAACTATATGTGTTCCGATATTTCCCAGAGTTGTGGTTAAGAAGTGAAATGCCCCTTAAAAGCTTCCTGCTTATAAAGCTTGGATCATGAGAATATGATGCTAATCTTATCTGGGGTTAATCTGCTCATGAGATCATCCAGAATTGGGTACCGGGAAATGGACTCTTCCCTGTTCCCACTCATTCTCTTCTTCCTCCTTCTTTCTCTCCATTCCCCTTTAGAATGCCATGTTATACTCTTCTACCCTGACGTTTTTTGTGCCACTGCCCTGAGAAGTATAGCCTAGGTAGATCAACACATTCCTATGTTTCTGGAAATTGAGACATGAAAGAAAGACCAACAACTCAAGGCAGCTTCCATTGCACCAGTTCAGGCGAGTTTGGAATGCATGTTCCTCCCCAAAATTGAAAACAATAACAAAAAATAGACAAACAAACTAAAAAAGCAATAGAGATGACTGACTCGATCCTTAAACTTCATAAATCATGAGCCATAAGAAAATCTGCTTCCTTTAAATTGTTTTTCTCAGAATTTTTATAACTGAGATGAAAAATAACACCTTTTGTAATCAAAAGGCAACTTTTATTTGAATTGAATATATCTCTGAAAGATAACAACTTTCCTTTCTTTAGCAGAGGTCATATGGTGTGAGAACTCTCTCCTTTTATAAAAAAAAAAAACATTGTAAAAATACCCACTCAACAAAGTTTCCCATTATATATACATTCATAACAGGTCTTTATTGTGTATGTATCTGTACTTGTGAGTGTTTGCCAGCATGGATACGAGGTCATATGGAGACCAGAGATTAATGACTGACATCTTCCTCAATTTCCTTCTTCACATTATTTCATTTATTTTATTTGTTCTTTGTTTACTTTTGAATACAATATCATTCACTGAACCTGAAGCTTACTGACTTCACCATGTAGTCAGGAGAACAAACTATAGGAATCCTCCTGCCTCTGCCTTTTCCTCACCCCTGGGCATTACCAGTCTCTTTTAATGTGGACGTCAGGGATCAAATCAAGGTCCTTGCTAGGTTATAGATGATGAGGAAGTTCAAGAGTGACACTGAGACCAATAATTTTACAACAGAGAGTCTAAGAGAATAGAATCAACAACCTGGTGGGTATTCCAGGGAGAGGGTGAGATTTTGGTCTCAACACTGGAGACACAGTCTTGGGGATTCCTGGGGAAAAAAAGGAATAAAATATAATGTTGCAGAAGTGGGATTTATTTCTTTTATATAAGCGTTGCTGAGGATAGAGAAGGTTCACGTTTCAAACCTTCAAGAAGAGCTTTGATTCCCAGACAAGGTAAGGGGCTGGAGGAAAGATCATGTGATCAACACCTCCTCTGATGTTAATTTACTTCTCAGTGAGAAATTCTGACACCAGGAATTCTGTGAGCTAGAGACACACAGACAGTGTCCAGACAGTGTCCCCATCCGGTACTGTAGGCATCTGTGAGGTGGCTTCAGCAGGTATTATGGCCTGAGTGGAGGCTGAACTCTAACTGCATTTCATGATCCTCACTTTCACAGAAGCACTCCACTGATTAAGCCATCTCCCCCATTCTTAATTATACTTAGTCAGTAGAGTGCTTGCTTTCTGTGCAAGTGAGGACCACGAAACTATACTTTCTAAAGCACACACATGCCTAGGAAGAATTAAAATAGAGTTTGGTGATGTATGGAACTTGGATCGTCGTGCTGTGATATGAAAGAATAAATCAACAGATTCAGGAAAAGACAAAACAAAACAAAAACCAAAACAAACAAGCAAACAAACAAAAACAGAAGAAGGATATCAACAGCAGAAATTCACAAGGAAGTAGTTGTCCAGTATTCCAGGCTTTGACTTTCTAGGTCTCATTTATATCATGGAGAATAGTCACACATATTTTTCACTTGCAGCGTGATAGAATGGGAATCTAACATCGCAAAGGTAAGACAATAATCAGAGTGTTGTGAAATCAACCTGGCTATCTCTAGTGAAGGGCTAATTCTCCTCTCTTCAAGTCCCTAGAGGTGAGCTCAGCATGTATAGTCCGGCACACTCTCAAGTATTATAATCAAGCCAGATCCTTGATCTTCTGAAGGAGACATGAACAAGGTAACAACGGAACCACTTTTTGCTTTGAAATGCTGTTGATTTAGATTGTGACTTCCTGTAGAAGGGTTTCTGGTTTGGAATCAGTGTCTTGCTCCTGTGCACTTAGAGTCCCCCTGGTGAGTCAAAAGAAGTACCATTTGTTCTAATAGAATCTGGTAATCAGAAAAAGATGACGATAGTTTACATGCCGATCGGCTTGTTTAGGAGAAGCACGCAAGCACAAACAATTTGGTTTCAGCATCTTGTCAGCTTTACTATTTTCTCTGATGATTTTCCTTATTCTTCTCAAAGTTAAAGGCGCAAAAACGTGTTTTGTGTGTTTTTATAAGAAACAAAGTGACTCACCGTCTGAAAACTGAAACTTCACAAAGTCAATATAAGTTTAGTTTGGTTATCAAAAGCCTTTTGAGTTTAATAAAATTTGGTGTCAAAGTAAAAAATAACAGTAAAAAGAAAAAGCAGGAAGTACTGATTTTTTGTATGTTTGTTTGTTTTTCTTTCGAGACAGGGTTTCTCTGTGTATCTCTGGCTGTCCTGGAACTCACTCGGTAGACCAGGCTGGCCTCGAACTCAGAAATCTGCCTGTCTCTGCCTCTCAAGTGCTGGGATTAAAGACATGCGCCACCACTGCCTGGTTTTTATTATTCTTTAGATGTCTGTTTGTTTTCTAACAAGAGAGGAAGGGAAAGACAGGGCCAGGGATTCAGATACAAAGAGGTGAGAGGTGGGAAGAATCTGGTATGTGTTGAGGGAGGAAGATACATAGTCAGAATATATTGTGTGAAAAACATCTATTTTCAATAAAGAAGTAGAATTAAAAAATAGATGTATGTTCTTCATAACCCATGTCATACTGCTTGTCATACTGTTGCAGCTATGTCATCTTTGCAACAGCCTGAGGCTAAACATAATCAGAGGACAGAAAAGAAACTAAAAGGTTAGATCATATCCTAGAGGTCATTCTGAGTTTTCTTGCAATAAAAAGGACTGGCAAAGTTGTCCTTGGGGCCGTAAAGGAACCACCCATAATCTAGCTTGCTATGGTGCAAAAGACATAAAGATTCATAGCCCTTCCCAGTCTATGCACACACTGAAGACAGCGAAAATCTAGGTCAGTACATAGGGGAAACCTTGATCATCATTCACGTGTTCTTGGTTAAAAATAAAACTTGACTTTCAAAATTCTTGCTGAGCTATAAACCTGCAGATAAGGGTTTAAGGAACACAGTTTGGTCGTTTACAAATTCACACTGATATTTACCTGAGCTGCCCAAGGCAAAGCAGCTTTAAGATATAGGTTACAACCAGAAGAGCAAAGGGACTCAATTTCATTTCATGCTTGAGCCTCTTTTTCTACAAAGCATGTCTACCATAACACTCTGGCTCTTTCAGAGCTCAGAAGAGGTGAGCCAGCAGATGAAGAAGAAATTTATTTATTATAATTTTTTCTAGACAGACATACCAGATTTGGATTCATATAATATCCCAGGCCCCCCAAACAAATCAATCTGGATAAACAATCTCAAGCTAATTTAGTCTCCTGATGTTTCAAGGCTTTCCTCCCATCTCAGAACAGTTCAACAAAGATGGAAATGGAGCCCCAGATGTTACCACTGTGTAAGAAAAGGCTAGATTAGTTCTTTGCTCCATCTTTCTTCCTGTCTCGGTTAGGATTCAATTGCTGTGATTAAAAAAAAAAAAAATGACCAAAAGCAACTTGGGGAGGAAAGGATTTATTTTGCCTTACAATTCTCAGGTCACATGCCATCTCAGGGATTTTAGGGGAGGAATTCAAGCAGGATTTGATGCAGAGGCCATAGAGGAGTGCTGCTTATTGTCTTGCTCTTATGGCTTGCTCTGCCTGCTTCCTTATACTCCTCAGGATCATCTGCCTAGTTGTGGCACCATCTACAGTGGACTGTACCCTCCCACTAATTAATCAACCACTAGTTAAAGAAATGCCCTACTGATTTGCTTACAGGTCAGTCTTATGGGTGTATTTTCTCAAGTCAGATGCCTTCCTTCTAGATATGACTGCAATTTGTGTCAAGTTGGCAAAAAACAATCAGCACATCTCCCTTTTCCCTACCTCACTTTAGGCGGTTATCCTACACTGTTTCAAGTAAGCTCCAGGCTAGAAGTTTTCAATTGCCTTCACTGCAAGGCTAAGGCCTTCCCTAAAGTGTGTGCCCTTTCACAGATTTCTCTGATTCTACAACTTTTGTCACTAAGTGAATTTCAAGCAAGCCACTGACTTTCACAGCCACAGAAGCACATGGCTACTTCAGTCATGTCAGTGACACAGCACAGATGTCTTGAATAAATTACTTGAAAATTACCAAGCAGGATATTCTCTGCCAACCTGATTCCCTCCAGAGAATCCCTTCACATATGTGTCTTCTAACCAACCCAATTTGTAAGTTTGTAAATGTAAGACAAGTATGTCTGGGGCACACTTGTTTTATTATCAGAGAAACTAAGTGATAAGCAATACAAGTTTATTTGCCTTATTATTCTGGAAGTTCACAAATTGGAAGTCAATGGACTGCATCTAGTGAGAATGTTGTTTCTATGGTATTAGGATAGCATCTTGCACACAAAGAGAGAGTGTGTGCCAAAGAAAAACTCGAACCTAAAATGAGAAAAGGTAAATCTCATAATAATTTGTCATTCAGCTATGCCTAGGACAGTTGCATTAATCCATCCACGAGGACAGAATCCCCAAATCCATCCAGTCTTCAAGGTTCTATCTTCAACATCATGGTGGCAATTATGTTTTAATATCAGTTTTGGACACTCTATTCAAATTCACACTATACCTAAAAGTGCTCTCAGTTTAGGTCCTCACTGTTGTGTCCTTTATAAGTGTTAGTCTTTGGTAGCCTGAGTTAATTGCCTAACAAAGATTGTCATGTACAAAGAATTCAATAAGTACTTCATTTGATGGAAGGCAATTGAGACTTCATTATCTATATTTTAATGGATCATAACTTCTTTCCAGTGTGCACTTTCAGCAGTGACTTTAAAAGGACTCAAGGCATGGTTCATTTCAGAAGGATGAAATGTGAAGGACATATTCTCTGCCTTTTCTGTTTCGTGAATCCAGGAATGGACACTCACTGTGTGAGAGGGCATGAGATGTTGCTGCTCAGAGCCGGGGGATAAGAGGTATTCTTTCTAGGGAAGGTAATGTGTCTATTTGATTATAGCTCATATTTACTGCCATTTTGCTAAAATGATCAAAACGTAGAAGGAGCTTCTAGTAGTATACAGAAAAGGACTGAGGAAAGCATAGAATTGTACATAGAGAGGCTCTTCCAATGTGCTTTGGTATGAAACTTCTTCAGAGACAAGTCTGCATACAAGAGTTAGGTCCAACTCACTTCATATATTTAGTCCAAACATGGAAATGAGTTGGATCTCACTCTTGAATTCCGAAAGAAAAACAAAACAAATTAGCAGAAGCCTGCTGTTCAAACTTTTTTATTTCTGTACTTATATAAGTTTATATTGGCTGAGTTTAAGCTTATGAAATAGTCTAAACAAAAAGGAACATTGAGAAAATATATGTAAATTCATATCTTTTTTCTACTTTAATCCATCCACTGTATACTCTTAATTATACCATAATTTGCATAAATGCAAATTAAAACTAAGAGGCTTAGTTCTTTCTGTGTAAAACACTGAAATGATTTCTCTTGCTTCTTAGTTCTTAAAGCATTTAATTTAGACAATTGAAAACAAGTAAATTCTGTCTCTTCCAAAAATGTACATCGGTTTAACAGTCAAATAGGTCTCTGTCACCTTGATAACACAGGAGGATGCTTCCTCTCTAATGAAATCTGAAACTCTCCATCACTGTAAAAGCAGGAATTATCATCTCTTCCTCTAGGTTCTGCTCTGCAGAAATCTTGCTCCAGGCTCTAAAATCATCTAGCACAGATACATGAAAACTTAGTATTTTCTCTGGATAAAATCAGTTGACTATCTCATGACAATAGTAGATGAATTTAAGCTGAAAGTGTGTACTAAGTAATTTTTTTTCCTCTGAATTAAAACATCGCCTCCTGGAGGGAAGTGAGAAACTCAGGAGACAAGGGACATGAGAGAAACTTCCAAGACTCTGGAAGCAATCGAAACTTTCAGGGTTTTGGAAGTTTGTCACCAGACCATTCCTTTAGTTCTAAAACAAAAGCAATTGTTTTCATCTCTGAGCAGCTGGGCTGCCTGCCAAGTGTGTGAGGCAATACAGTGACACAGTTTATTATGTAGTCACCAGCTGAGTGGGATTTGGTTGTCCTAGCTTGTTGAAGTCAGTCCTGCTCCTGTAAGTAGCCTTTACCCATGCTCCCATAAGTAGCCCCAACAACCTCAACAGTTATCCAAGCTAGACTGCTTGGCTCTTCCATAATTATATTATCTGTTGTGAATAGACACTATCACATTTCCCCAACAAGTCACCCAACCTCGCTCATATGACAGATGATCTGAACTACTGTTCTCACATCTTGCAAAATGTCTACATAATGTGTTGTGTCTCTTTGCCTCTGCTAATGGGATTCCTTTGTTTGTAAGTTTGTCTTTTCTCAACTAACGGTTCAGGATACATAATACATTATAGTTTGAGTCAAATTCAGTAACAACCCTCTTCCTCTTTCTACATTCTCTTAATTTAGAAGTTTTATGGTGATAGGTCTCAAAATGCTACCCTAAATACATTACTTACTAATACTTAAGGGAGTAAGGAGAAGGGAAAGGTTTAGGAAATTGAAGAAACTGAAGAAAAGAGGAAGAACATTCTTACATCTCCATCTTCTACTGTGAGGTTAACCAACCAAAGCCTTCCCTGACCATCCCCATAGGAGAGTGCTCTCACTACATCAGGGGTTAATGGAGTAGAGGACAAAGAAACAGAAGAACGAGAAAAGAAAAGCTCATCAAATCCCCCACCCTATCTTATTCCTGTTAGGTCAAATTCTTTCGTCCTCCAGTTAGACTGCATAATTGATCACAGAAATATTTTAACCTGTTTCTTTGTCTTTATTTCTAAAGGTTGCCATGGCATATACAGTCACATCAAGTCCAAGTACATGCTTTTCTTGTGTTACCTTATCCTTTGCTTTAGGGATTGCAGTCTTGAACACTGCAATGGGTAATGAAAAGATACCTTCTTCAACCCTTCATTAAGAGCTTTATTTGCAGTTCTATTTGTTCCATACTGAGAAGTACAGTTTGCCGACAGAGGCACAACCAAGACTGCCATCAATGGTATTCCCACTGGCTCGACAAGGTGGGTATTTGGAATGTTCCTAACCGGTTAGCTCTCAAGGTTTCTCTCATGCTTAGTTCTTTAATAACATATTTACATCAAAATAGCTCTTATCCACATGCTCAAGTCTGCCCACATGCAAAGTACTGCACAGATTTTCAGTCAGTTTGCAGTGGGACCGAAGTACTTGTGCCCAATGTTTTGACAGTACCAGCCCTAACTCGGAAACATAAACACAGAGCTGAAGGTAAACAAAAATGGTTTTAATTACTGCTAATTAACTCCACTCTGTCATACTATGCCAAAGATGAATTACTGAAAGTGCATCCTGAATGCCAATTAATTTCATGAGTAATTGTTGTGTAACTGAGTAAATTGTGGTAAATGCGTATGATTTATAAAACTGAAGGAACTGTCTCAACTGAAAAGTTAATAGACAGAAATCATAAACTCTCTCAAGACTACCCCAGTGCACAGCTGTCTTATTCACATGAACTGTTAATGATAATTACTGCTAATTTGGTACACAGCTTTGGCACTGGTTTGTCTTGGAGTTTTTGTTGTTGGTTTTCTAGGGGTTTTTTTTTTGGTTTGGTTTTCTGGGGTTTTGGAGGTTGTTTGTGTGTTTGTTTTGTAGGTCTCCAGTATATCCATAGTTGCCCATTTAAATGCTTACTTTTCATTTCCTTTCATCACTTGCGAGTCTGTACATTCTGTCCTCATTTACGAGCGCTTTAGAGTTTTAAGGAATCTGACACCTATCCTCCTTTTGTCTTTATGTTAGCTTGTTATTAAATACGAAATTAATTTTCCATTTATTGGAAGAGAATTAGCCTGTGGTAAAAAAAAAGCGAAGTTTCCAAAGACCATATCAAATACATTAGTAGAAGTGAATTAGATAATAATGATTTTCATTTAAAACACGTTTGAAATGTGATTAAACAATCGAGTTGCATATAGAAACACAGATTTAGCAGCCGTGAGTTAGGACCCTGCATGGTAGGTTGCAGCACACTGTTTTATAGGAAAACAATAAAAAAATGTATAAAATTAATTTGAACATCTGCTCAAAATGGCAGGGTAATTTAGAGCCTCATGTTGAAACATTCGGGAAAAAATATTCACAATCCTTTAAAAAAATCTTCCTTGTGACTCATGGTGCAGGGGTCAAGAGGTTTCAGTTGTCACTCTGTCTAAGCAACATGTAGAAAGCTTAACAAACTGCAACAGTCAACAGATTCTCTTAAAAGCATCAGAAAAGCAAGAAAGACAGGGAGAAGCACTGTACCCACTAGATGAACAGATAGAAAAATACAAAGGATCTAATTACATTGACGCGGAAACCCACAGTCAGCATCAGTTTAGGATGCTCTAAAGTGCATCAGATGAAGTGCTGAAACCTGAGTGTGCAGAATCTAAGAGCTAAAGCCCCAAAAAAGATGTGACTCAAGGAACCTTCCGATGCTTTTGTGACTTTTATCCCCAGGTCCCTCAACAGATTTCCATGGTGAAAGTCATGGAACACTCATCAGTGGCTCAATAGGGAAGAAATAGTGCCCATTTGAAGACACGTATTCAATGGGCAGAGTATTCTAGTCTCCTAGTAAGTGCTGTCTCTAAAGAAATCATCTCCCATAACCTAACCGGCTGGGGCTTTATGAGTGTTACTTTTCTGGGAAAGAGAAATGCCTGAGAGTGGCCTCCTCTAGCCATACTGTTCCCCCGAAGTAGGGGAATGACCTCAAGAAGCACTTTAATGAGCTCAAGAACAAAAGCTTAAGACAAAATCATAGGACTATGGAACATTTCTTCCCTCCTTACACATTGCTATCACATCCACTAAAACACATTTTGTGAAGAGTATATCGTGCACTGCATCATATCTTACTTTTAGATAATCACAGAACACACTATAACACAAAAGCTATAGAATTCCAGGCATGGCAGAGAATTATGGAGTTAGTGATTTAAACTAAGAGTTATTCACATGTTAAGAGATTAGTAGGGAAAGTACACTGTAGACAAGGGTAGGTGAGTAGGTGAGTGACATTAGCATAGCAGCCAGTTCTAAGAAAAGGAAACCTTAAATGGTAGTGATTAAAAATTCAGTGACAGCAGTTATGGTCCTACTCAGAAGTCTGATGACATCAAATGCTGTTACTGGGAACAGCAGCCATCTTACCAGAAAGGTTATGAGAATGGAGAATGGAGGGTACACATATGCAAAGCGTGGTGCTCAGCATACATCACTGGGAAACGGAAAATCCTTGCAATGGCACTCTGCCACTAATACTCCTACCTACAGAAAGGGACAGGGTCCAGAACATGGAAGGGACCAGTTGGCAGCAGCAATGTGGAGTAGCAGAAGTTCTTGTTCATTGTAGGTGCAATTGCAGGATGTCACATCCACCTAATTAGGTGTCATCAATTTTCAGTTTGTTCTAAAATTAGAAGTGTCTTGTGATATACTCCAGTGTGTGTGCTGCTGGCCGATGATGATGTGAGTGAATGTCTTGTCTCTACTGGAAACACGGAAGCTTTTTGTTACCACTTTGTTAGTGATGAACTATTCGTTGTGTCTCTCACATAGTCTTTACTCGATGAAAAGATAAACTGTACTACACCCAGACAATGAAAGATTGTTCAGTGCTGGGGAGAGATGATCTCATAAACCATAAAAAGCCATGGGAGAAATATTGATAAGAGGAGTAAATTTAACACAGCTGTATATATACTGGATGATTCCATGTATAATGAATGAGACACAATGGATCAAGCAGGGCTGTGGAAACAGTAAAGTGAAGAATGGGCAGTTAGGGACAGAGTCAGCAGGTGATGTGATACATACAAGGAACACAGAAGGCTTGGGGTGTTCGGAGGGGGCAGAGGTAAAGCTAGCCTGTAGAAATGATGGCAAGGACCACTGCATGTTTGTTGAGACTCATAGACTGTATGACACAAGGACTGAACCCTCATTCAAAACTATGGGCTTGTGATGATGATGAAAGGTTCATGTAAAGTTACTCATTTACATTGAAAAACTTGCTTTGGATATCTGGTCCTGGATCAAGCTGAACAAACATCAGTGAAGCAGTGGTACTGAAAATCTTTATGTTCCTTCAGCATCCTGCTGGTATCAGAACTGCTCTAAAAACAGGTTATTTTTTAAATCCCTGTTTGAATATATGACTCTTGGAAACTCCATCCTCAAAGTAAACTACACAGCTCTTTCCAAGAGGATTATCAATGAGTATATTTTATTTTCAAGTCCATTTAAATGATGTATACAAGCAACAAATGAAGTATCCAAGTAAATAGTTGCAAAATCACAGTCTTGTACATTAGTCACTTTCAAAGCAAACAAAAATCTCAAATCATTAGTTTCCAATATGCTCCTATATATGCTCATAAAGTCTTAACTCTTTTTCTGTTGTCAATATCCAGAAATTACCTGACACAAGCATATGCTTTGTGAAATGTTTCAACAGGAGTTGCTTACAGGATTTGGTTTCATTCATGCTGCAGGATAAAAATCTCTGACTTTTAAAAGGAATATTAGAATCCTTTGATCCCCAGAGAATAGAATTTAATCAGATTGAAGCAAAGACAGCCATGATGGACAGTTGTTTATTTAAGAGCGATATGACTTTTTTGTTCCGATAAGCAAAGTGCTCTCTTTTAATATTAAAGTTGACAACTGAAATGAACTTACTTTTAAGTTCAGAAGGTAAGATAATGCACTTTTTATATTGCCCTAGAAAGGATTTTATGTTTCATGATGGAAAAATAGTAGTTGGGCTACCTGGGTACCAATAAAACTCAATAATAGAGGAGGGTTTTTTCCCCCCTTTAGAGAATTTTAAAACTGTTCACTGACTATCTTGCATCCATCCACAGACCCTAATTCTTTTTTATGTCAGTGTTCAACTCAATGTCAGGCACACACACCAAGTATTCAACAAATACACAAGAACTGAGCAACAAAAATATGGGAATAGAATGGAAATCTATGCCATCCACGAGCTATATCTTTGTCTCTATAGGAAGCTTTGAGTTTTGTTTGTTTGTTTGTTTGTTTTTTATTTCCCCAAAAACAACATAGAAAGAAGTTTTTTTATAAGAGTCACAAACAATTTTGTTTTGTCTTTTTAAAAAAATTTTAAATTCTTCTCTCATATCTTACATCTGACCAATGTTTCCCTTCCCTTCCCTATCCCAGTCTCTCCCCTCCACTTGCCCTCTATCCCAGATCCACCTCTTCTCTGCCTCCCCCCAGAAAAGAGCAGGTCTCCTAGGGATGTCAACTAAATACGCAATTACAAGATACAATAAGACAAAACACTTGTCACATCAAGGCTGAATGAAGCAACCAGTAGGCAGAAAAGGGTACCACAAGTAGGCAAGAGAGTCAGGAACAGCACCCACTCATACTGTTATGATTTCCATAAGAACAGCAAGCTACTCAGCCATAGTATATATGCAGAGGACCTCACTCAGACCTCTACAGGCTTCCTGATCTTGGTGAGTCTCTGTGAGTCTCAGTCAGCTTATTCTGTGGGCCATGTTCTCAGTGTATATCTCTGGCCCCTCTGGTTCGTCCAGTCCTTTCTCCTGTGTCCTCTGCAGGACTCCCTGAGCTCCCATAATGTTTGGCTGTAGGACTTTGCATCTGCATCTACTCTTATCATTTACTAAATGAAGTCTCTCTGAAAATATTTAGGAATAGCTTTTCTTATCCCAACCAACCAATCACAGGACAGGTATTTGAAGTTCAATGTTTTGATTATATAGTGACCTCCTGCTGTTACTGAAGGTCATTGACACTAAACCACTCTCATAAAATGAGCTTTAGATTTTGTTGAGGGTTGGTCTTGTGAAATGTATATTCAGATATTGATTTCTGTGCCCAGTGATCTGGTTCTTCAATTATCTCTGATTGGTTAATAAACAGTTGATCAACCTATGGCTGCATAGAAGAGATAGGAAGACTGGACTTCCAATCCCAGCCAAGAAAAGGATCACAGGGAGAAGAGTTAGAGAGATCATGAGGAAAGTCCAAGAGGTCCAGAGAGTCAGAGAGTCCAGATTAGTGTCCAGGAGGAGTCCTGATGAGCAGGCCACCAAGGGATTTGCCATAAAGACACCCATGGAGCAGAGCAAACCAGGATAAGATGCAGATTGAAGGTAAAGGACCACTTGGCTGAGAACTAGATTGATTACAGGGTTAGAATATCTGCCCAGCATAGGCTTGCAGCTTATTAATAAACCCAATAGGTCTTTGCATAAATTATTTGGACCGAATGAGAATAGATAAAGCTATTCACCCCCAAAACATGACAAGACCTTACCTCCTGTGACCTCATAAGCACGGTTAACTTTGCAGCAACCCACAAAGTCATGGCCTTGTCTCCCTCCCATAATAGTAAATTCAAATGAGTCTGTCAGTCACCTGACCAGGAAAATGCCCTTAAAGAAAGCTACCTGTTGGAGAATTTCAAAATAGTGTAAGAGTTATCTGAAAAGTTAGGTTGGTGAAATTATCTCTTTATTAATTGGTCAATCTCATTGCATGAGAGTATGTCTTTCATAATGAATGCTGAGCTGCTGGTTACTCGCACACTGTAAGAGTGCATTTCTTAGCAATGGTTTCTCTAGACATTGTCCATTCTCAACATATGAGAGTGCTATCTTTCCCAATGGCCCCTTGGCCATTTCTCATTGTCATCCTTGAAAAAGCTACAAGTAAGGTTTCTTCAGTCTCAACCAATACTATTTACCTGCAGTTTCTGCTCTGAAGAAATAATTAATGATAATTTCACAATAAAGGAATTAACATTAAGTTAAAATTTATGACATTTCCTTGCACATTTCCCAGAAAAGATGTATTAATAGTCATTTATGCAGGAGATGAAAGTAACACTGTGGCTTCCTTGTCAAATGTGGGATGAAGCTTTGTCCATCTATAAGTAAAGAAAGGTTTTTTGAGAAACACTGTTGTTTTACTCAGCTCTGATTATTGCTGCAATGTTCATAAACAAAGGTGAGACTCCAAATAAAATAGTGTGTTATTCATCTGTACATACCAATGGTTCTGTTTTTAAACGAGGCTGATTCTAGGTTTAAGGCAAGAAATTGTTTTGGCTCTTTCCCTGAGAAGAATGCCTTATCTATTTAGTAGGGCATGGTCTAAACCGATTTATATGATTTTTCATTCTAATTGGAAATTATCCCTGTAACTCATTTCTAAAGAAGAACGCAAATGAGTATACCAAAAGCGAAATGGAATGGATTCAGGGGCATCTGCTTTTTCCTAACTCATGAGTATGGGAGGCATACATAAAACAATGTAAGAAACGTTACAACCAGTCACACTCCTTTATGAAAGATGTTGAGTCATTTCAAGTCCTCTTGCATCCCTCTTCCTCAAAAAAATCACTTCCATAATCCAAATCTCCTATCACATCAAGCTTTTGAATAGTAGGTATCCAGTCCGCAGATCTAGAGTATCTATTCTTACCTCCAAGTTTTTATCTTCACTAAATCTTTGATTCTTTCTGAAATTCACATTATAACTATTTCTTTCCAAATTTAATCTTTATCTAAAGTAATGTTATCTAGAATCTCTACAAAGAAAAAACTGTGTTACACATTTAATTTTTGTCAATGTTTTCTATCTCACTGAATCTTAACAGTAATAAATCTGAGGCATTATATACATGTTGCATGGAAAAAATAGAGGTACTCTTTCTCAAGACTGAAGATCACTGAAAGACACTATTTAAAATTCAATACCCTGGCTGCATGAAATGGCATAAACAAGGTAGTAATGCTGCTGGTAAAAACAAATTACCAAGTGCACAAAAGATAAAAGAATTTATTAAAATGCAAGGCTAAAGAGTAACATTTGAGTTCAAAGAAATGGGACTGTGACCATAAGCCGGGTGGGCTTTCCTTTATACCAATTAAGGTACAAATTACTTGGTCTTTCAATAGTAAGCCTCCTTCATGGATTCCTAAGTCAGGGGAACAGTTAGAACTCTTGCTATCATGGTTAGTAGTAGATTTTCAGAGTGTGTTGTTAAATCTAAGACTGGACATTTGGCAAAGACTTCATGGTTACTGTTGTAATTATTTAAAATTGGCCTCTGGTCAAGCCGACTATATAAGCTGCAGCAGCTCTGCCTAGCTCAGACACCATGTTCCATGGCCAGAGGCCACTTGCGCGCAGCAGCTGGAACCAGCCAGCCAGAAGCACCAGCCCTGCCACCCATGAGACCTCAGCATGGGAGATGGCTCTGCCCAGCTTCCACGCTGTCTCTGCAAGGCTGGGCATTGCCCAGATCATCTCGCCATCCACACAAGCCTGGTAGAAAAAATGAGACTCTAATGCTTAATGATTAATCAAAGGCTTTATATATTTGGTAAAGCTCAATAACAATATGCCCATACAAAGAGAGTTGTTTCCCAATTAGCTAACCTAAATAAAAGTAGTTACCCGCACTGCTCTCTATACCTTCGTGGCTTTCCATCCTCCGACATCTCTGCCCTCTCTTGCTCCTCCTCTTCCTTTTCCTCTTCCTCTCCTAACGCCTCCCACCTTAGTTCCTCCAACAGTTTACTCCATGAGTCTATACAAGAAATCATGGGACAGCTCCCAAACTTTATGACCTGATTTTGTCTATTTAAATTAGTTAATTTAATTTTAAAATTCAGAGTTCAAGTAAATAGTATTGATATCAAAATATGGAAGTTATAGACTGCATTTTTCCTGTTTTCGTCACTCTTTAACAAGTTTGAACTCTGCCTCATCTTAGACACTTTAAAGTTACTTTTAAGAAATTAAAAATTTAGGATTATTTTAATCTTATTCTTATATTTTAGAGAGTAGCTAATGTGTACTTGCAGTTTGTGACAGTGTCACCTTGTTTAGCAGGGCTTTTCTCAGACACAGAGTTCTTTTATCTCTTCTGCTATTGTTGCTGACAAACATCTCTAAATAGCACACATTATCAGCAGGATAACGTGATTTCAAAACCAAGGATAACATCCATTTACTGGGCATTTCCTCACAAAGCTACAGGAATCACTCCACTTCTTGCAGTCTCATGTTAGTATCTCAAAAGAAGGCAGCAACACTGACTATTTTATTACTAGTGTTTGTCACATGGGAAGAAGCAAGACATCTGGACTCTTCTAATGAATACAAAGTCTATAGAAGAAAAAAATTCCATGCTCGACCAGGTATAATGACCATACCTTTACTCTTGGCATTTAGAGGTAGAGGCAGGGAGATCTTTGTAACTTCAAGGCTAGTCTACTAGCATGCTCTAAAACAAGATGACAAAATGAGATTGTCTCAAAATATAAATAAATAAATAAATAAATAAATAATGTAAATAAATAAATAGAATTTAAGAAAAAATAAAAAGAAAATCTGACTCCATTTGCAACTGAAGACAATCACAGAGTGAATTGGAGTCAATTCAATCATAAATGTGAAGAACCAGACACAGATACCTAAAATGTATGGCAGACATCATCCGTGACAAATGGGGATCAAAATACATGAGAAAATGATACGATGGAGAGGTTTGTCAAGCATGAAGAGATAGATTTTAAGGCAATGGCTAAAAGGGAAAGATACAGCTCAGTGGTAGAGCAAACTCATCATGTGTAGAAGCTCCTGAATGCTTTTATACATCTGACACTGCCACAGACATATGTGTGGTATACTGTTATATGTTGTAAAGATGGCAGTGACGTCACCAGGTGCCAGGAAATTTTCAGGTGCAGTATCATTTTATGAATCTACATTATAGATATGGTCCACCTTCAAATAAAATCTTTACAATGAATGACTCCACATAATATTCCAAAGCAATACCCTACCAGTTCTTTTAGAGGTCAACTCTTTATCTACCTAATATGTTTCTATGGAAGAGTTCAAATTGAACCATTTTTCTCTACCCTGCTTTGCTTATGATGTTGCTAATTAAACATCAGGAAACAGGGGTGTAGTCCTCCAGGATCAAGTGCTCTAAAATTAGCATGAAACACATATAGCAACTATTGATCTACCTCAGACAATTGGGTCATCCAGCAAAATAAGAATTTAACATGTGTGGTCGAAATTGTTTTGCATGAACTTCATATTAGCAATGATACAAATGATAAGAAATATACAAACAAGCCAACTCTAAGTCTTCAGGTCTCTATACATTTTGGACGATTATTAACCTTCAGTTAAACAACCTTTTTAAAGGTATTCCCATTTGTTTTACACAACTGTGGAGTCATCTTTCTTTGTTATAACATACTAATAAGAGAATGTTATCTAGTTGACAATCATTCCCGGCTGTGAATGTATGCCTGTTATTCCAGCACTTAAATATAGACACAGGAGGATCAGGAAGTTATGTCTTCTTTGGCTATAAAGACCATTAAAGGCCATCCTGCAATATAAGAAACTCTGGGGGTGGTGAGGAGAGGGGATGGGGGGAGATGGGAGGAGATTGGTAAATACAACATACTCAGTCTGTGTAATGTTGTTCAAATGTATGTTTTTATCGCTTTCATGGCTGACCATTTGGCATTGGGTAACCAACCAGTATATTCCTTCCTGGAGAAGATTATTTCTTCCATCGTCAGTTTTCTTATTATCAGTAATTATTTTTTATATGGTTGAAACATCCTAGCTGTTATCTAGAATATGTTACTATGTCTATGTGTCTGTTGTTCCAGTTCAGGTCATGTTTAGGCAGTCACACAGATGTGGCTTTTGACATTCCTAAGAGGACACAATCTTAAGAGAAAACATTCCACTTTCTCCCTCTCCTTCCTTCTTTAACCTGCTTTATTGACATCTTTCAGAATAATCAACGTTTCTTTGATTATTGGATATAGGACTCTTATTATTCCACTATATTTTTGATCCTCCATGTCATTTTAGTTATTGAATGGGTCTTACCATACAAATTTGCTGATGCAAAAAGATTCCAATTTGTAATTTCTTTACACAAGCATTAATCGTTGGAAATAGGTATTAAATGAAAATGTATGAATGTAGGTAGATGTTTGAAATCACTTTTTCACAGTAAAATTTAGTACTATTAGCTACTGAAATTTCAATTAAACATGTTACTGTAAGGTTTAATTTGAATCATGATACTATCTCAGGAGGTAAACAGGAAGGAAAATTAAACTTAATCATATTTGGGACTCTAATGAGAAAACATCGAAGGAAGTTAAAGGGAAGCAAGGTCTAATCATAACCATAGCCATATGACTTCAGATGGTTGTACTGCAAGCTCCCAGTGGCACACGGTCCATGATTACAGAGCTTTCATCCATGAATTTAATCTGTGGCAAGCACCACCTAGGGGGATAGATGCAAAGCCAAATAAGGAAACTGAGTTGTTGCTACTGCCTAGGCTTATGCAAAGTCTCTTCCTAGATATCTGACTATTGGTCTAGACTGAAAATTGAATAATCAGAACCAAGTAGAACAAAGTGAGTAGATTTTAATGATCTGCTCACCTGAAAAGGTAAGGTGTCCTGAATGTTTTGTCAAATTATTGTATTTTATTTTCATAGGGAGTTTGTGAAGTGTGACTTATTAATTCCCCCATGAAGATAAAGGTCAGACAGTGAAATAGCAAATCCAAACAAGATCTATATTAAACAGTCCTATGTGGCTGAAAAATCAAATATTGTAGCAATGTCCCCATATTACTCCTTTTTCACATCAGCTCAACCTTCAGTAACCATGTAATTGGGAACAGTTAGTGTATGTCCCACAAGCTTGTATAGGAGATTAGCATTGGCCATGATAGTTCTTGCAGGAACACACCAGAACCGCTTCTTCACACCTCCATGTACTGATCACGAATTCTTTTTACAATATAGTCTGTCTCTAGAATCAATTGAGTCAAAGTTTCTCGAGCAAAATTGTGATGGCTACTAACCTTCCTAACTTACTGACACCCAGAATTCTCCAGTGGCAAGTTACTATATCATTTGGAACATTGACAAAAATAAAAATTAAGAATCATACTTGCAATTAGCACAATATAATGGGATGGGGGAAAGTTTAAATTAATCAGATATGGAGACTGCAAGGACTAGGCATTGCAGGAAGCTATTACCATCCCTATGTCTCTATGGTAGGCAAAGAGAATTTCCTGTGTAAAGTATAGCAAAGATAGAAGAGAAGAAGAGAGCAGACATAGCAGAGAATTATGGCTATAAAACCATAGTTCTGTTGCCCATCACTAAAAGCTTATATATTATTCATCATAGAGTAACAAAACTTACAGAATGAATCATATACATGTATATGTGTGTGTGTGTGTGTATTTGTGTGCATGTGTGTGAGTGTGTGATTTTTATTAGATTTAATATGATATTTATTGGAATGACTCACAGGATGAGGTCCAGCTAATCCAACAATTGCTGGCTGTATATAGAAAGTTCCAGAATTCTGTAGTTGCTCAGTATACAAGGCTGAATGTGTCAACTGGGCTTCAGTATATTTTAGAATCCCAAAGTAGCCTTTAATGCCAATGAAGGACTATACTTGCTAGCAAGGCAAGGGCAAACAGGGAAAGAACAAAAATCCTCCTTTGTCCATGTTCTTAGATAGGTGTCCAGCAGAAAGTATGTCCCAGATTAAAGATTAAAGTCTTCCTACCTCAAAGATCTGAATTAGAGGTAGATCTAACCACTTCAAACTAGGCAAAATTCCTTCACAAATGTGACCCTCATTCTTTTTTTTTTTTTTTATTGGAAATTTTTTATTGGAAAATTTTTTTTACATTTCAGATGTTCTCTCCTTACCCCATTTCCCCCCCCTCCCTCCCAGGAACTCACTATCCCTTCCCCCCTCCTCCTGCCTCCACATTGGTGTACCCCCACCCACCCTCCCCTGTACCTCACGTCCCAACCCTCGAGTATCCCCCCACCCCACGACGTCCAGCCTTCGAGGATGTCAGGATGTACATGCTGACA
The DNA here is from genome assembly GCA_021653895.1 of Mastomys natalensis. Lineage (NCBI taxonomy): Eukaryota > Metazoa > Chordata > Mammalia > Rodentia > Muridae > Mastomys > Mastomys natalensis. Next base: position 245,474 of record JAJTUV010001262.1, read on the forward strand.
GGAGCCTGATATAGCTGTCTCCTTAGAGGTCTGCAAGAGTCTGACATACTCAGAGGCAGATGCTCACAGCTAACCATTAAACTGAGCATGGGTTCCCAATGGAGAAGATAGAGTGAAGGCAGAAGGATTCGCGACACCATGAGGAAAGCAACAATCCCAACCAACCAGAGCCCCCAGGGTCTAAACCACCAGCCTGGGAGCGCTTAGGGAGGGACCCATGGCTCCAGTTATATATGCAAGGGAGCTATATATAAGTGGGTGACCCTCATTCTTAAATTTTAGTTAATTCCATATATAATCAAGTTGGCACCAGATAATAGACATTACACCTGAGAAGCATGTGAAAAATAAATAACATCTACATATTTGTATCATTTGTAATGCATGCTTTTTCGTTTGTTTGTTTTTAAGATGCTGTCTTGTCTTCAGTGTGTATCCCAAACAGTAATCCAAAATCAGGTAGCTATGGTTGTGTGGACTTATTACTGAGTCCTCTATTCTATTCTATTGATCTGTATGTCTGTTTGTGTGCTAATATGATACTGATTTCATCACTGTGGGTCTTCATTGTAACTTGAAATCAGATATTGCAATGCCATTTAATGGTATTCTTTTTGTTTATGATTGTTTTGATTATCTGTGGTCTTCTGTGTCTTCATATAATTATTTTCTTTCAAATAATATGTTCCCTTTTAAATTTTAATTAAAATATGACATCCATTCCACCTTTCTTTCTTTCCATATACATTTTAAGGTATTTTTCTATGCTTGTTAAGAATGACTCTGAAATTTTGATTTCTATTCCATTGAGTCTGCACATTGCTTTGACTTAGAATGACCATTTCCACGATATAAATTATTCTAATCTATTAGCATGGCACACCATTCTGCCTTCTATAGACTTTCCTCAGGGTTTTAATGTTTTCGTTTCTGAGTTCTTTGTTTCCTTAGAGTTATTCTAAAGCATTTAATTTTACTTTTTTGTGGCACTGTGGATGTGATTGTTTCCTCTATCACATAGAAGTGAAAAGAACAGATATGTTGGTCGTCTACCTGATCTTAGGAGAAATGTTTCTAGTTTTTAGCATTATGCATTTAGCATGATGTTGGCTCTACTTCTAGCATATACAGTCTGTTATTATGATAAGGTATATTATACTGGCTGGTTTTGGGTGTCAACTTGACACAAACTGAAGTTATCACAGAGAAGGAGTCTTCATGGAGGAAATGCCTCCATGAGATTCCGCTGTAAGGCATTTTCTCAATTAGTGATCAAGGAGGGAGGGCCCAGCCCATTGTGGGTGGTACCATCCCTGGGCTCCTTAGTCCTGGGTTCTATAAGAAAGCAAGCTGAGCAAGCCAAGGGAAGTAATCCAGTAAGCAGCATCCCTCCATGGCCTCTGCATCAGCTCCTGGCTCCACGTTACTACCCTTTGTGAGTTCCTGTTCTGACTTCCTTTGGTGATGAACAACAATGTGGAAGTATACACTGAATAAACTGTTTCCTCCCCAACTTGCATCTTGGTCATCATGTTTTGTGCAGGAGTACAAACCCTAATTAAGACAAGGTATTTTCCCTCCATCCCTAATCTCTCCATGACTTTTATCACAAAGGGATATTGAGTTGAACTCAACTCTAAATGGATCAAGGACTTAAATATAAAACTCAAAACTTTAAAACTGCTGAGGTAAAAGGAGGAAGTACAATTTAACATAGAGGCATACGGGAGGGGTATATAGGAGAATTTGGAGGGAGGAGGGAGAAGGGAAATTATGTAATTCAAATAAAATCTCAATAGTTAAAAAATGTTCTATCATGAACTTTAATGTAAGCATAGTAATTAAGAATAAAAATTCAAAAAGAATATATGCTGCAAAGGATTTGGGAGAAACAAATGCTGGCAGGAGTGGGCACTGGTGTAGCTACAATATCAATCAGCATGTCACATATAGACAATGACAAAAGCAGAATAACTACTTGAACTAACTATATATAGTACTCTTGGGTGTCTGCCTGTCTTAGTTAGGGTTTTACTGCTGTGAACAGACACCATGACCAAGGCATCTCTATTAAGGATATCATTTAGTTTGGGCTGGCTTACAGGTTCAGAGGTTCAGTCCATTATCATCAAGGTGTGTGTTTGGCAGCATCCAGGCAGATGTGGGGCTGGAGGATCTGAGAGTTCTACATTTTCATCCAAAGGCAGACAGGGGAAGACTGGCTTCCAGGCAGCTAGGATAAGAGTCTTAAAGCCCATATCTACAGTGACACACCTACTCAAACAAGGCCACATCCTCTAATAGTGCCACTCCCTGGGCCAAGCAAATACAAACCATCACAATGCCTAAAGGTTTCTAAGGCCTATCACAGAGATACACGTTCAAACACATTCATTTTTGATCCAGTCAAAAAAACCTTATATTTTAGTCTCATTCCTGTTGCTATGATAAGTTATTTGTTAAAGACTTGCAGGAAAAAGGGTTTTTATTTGGCTTACAATTTGAGGTTATGGTTCATTATTGCAGTGAAGTCCCAGAGGTAGAAGCTTGAGGCTGTGATCAGATGACGTCTATAATATAGGACAGAGAAAAGCTAATATATCCATTCTGATTCCTGCTTCCTTACTAATTTCCTTCACTAATGCATAGTTCATGGCCCAGCCTAGAAAACAGTGCCACTCACAGTAAGCTGGGTCTTCCCACATCAATTAACAATCAAAACCTTCCTCCACAGACATGCCCACAGGCCAGTCTGGTCTAGCAAATTCTTCATTATTAATTAAGACTCTTTCCCAAGTGATTCTAGGTTGTGCCAAGTTTACAGTTAAAATTAGTCACACATCTCAGATATGGAACTGATAAATGAATAATGATTATGTGCTACATATACACAATGGAATTCTGTCTAAGTGTAAAGAAATGTTAAATTATGAAATGTGCAGGTAAATTGATGGATAAGAAATAAACTATGCTGAGTGAAGTAAGTTAGATCCAGAAAAAGAAATGTCACATGGTTTCTATCATATGTCGTTATTAGCTTCAGATTTTTAGAGTTGTGTGAATAATTTAGAGAACATGTAGAAGATAATAAAGTAGAAAAGGGCCACTTGGGTGGGGGTTGATTTAATGGTCGATGTATAACTGAACATATGTATTATGGAAAGAGAAGTGGATACTAGGTATAGAAAATGTATGCACCATTGAGAGTGAGGATATAGGCAATATAAGAAGGGTAAGATATTCAAAACAGAATATTCAAAAAGAACATGTTAGGGCTGTCATGGTTTGAATGAAAATGGCCACAATAGGCTCATAGAGACTGGCACTATTAGGAGGTATGGCCTTGTTGGAGACAACCAGTACCTGGGTGTGAGCTTTGAGATACCAAATGCTCAAGCCAGGCTCAGAGTTGTTCTCTCTTCTGGCTTCCTGCCAATCCAGGTGTAGAACTTTCAGCACCTTCTCTAACACCATGTCTTCCTGTGTGCATCCATGCTTCCTACCATGACAATAATGGACTAAACCTCTGAACCTGTAAGCCAGGCTCAATTAATAAAATTTTTATAAGATTTGCTATAATCATGGCGTCTCTTCCCAGCAATAGAAACCCTCACTAAGACAGAAGTCATGCATAAACCTAATTTGTAGCTCAATTTAAAAAATTATAATTTAAAAATGAGAGAGAGAGAGAGAGAGAGAGAGAGAGAGAGAGAGAGAGAGAGAGAGAGAGTTTGAAGGGAGATTCTCTTCAGGGCTGGATACAACTGCTTCTGAAAGCTACAGGTATTAAACAAAAACTTCATTGCCAGATGTGAGATGCCTCCTTGTGAGATTTGAGACAGGAAGGCACTAGAACCCCCAAAACAATGCAGAACCTTGTCATTCCTCTTGGTTCTTATCAGAACTAGTTGATAAGATCCTTCTGCTAAAAACATCATACACCTTGGTTGCAAGATACAGAGAAATCAAGCTGTAACTAAGCTGGAGGTTTCCTCTCTCTGCCTAGCTTTCATAGTGCTGGAAAGCTATACAAGCTACTGGAGGACAGAAGCATGAGTAATGCCAGCTGTAAATTCTACAAGCAAAGAATGAACTGACCAGGCAAAAAGTGTCTACTCTTACAATACTAGCAAGACTCATATGGGGGTATCCATTGTTCTTTCATAGGTTTGGAGCCAGAAACAGCAAAAAGGAAGTTCATCCCTGATACTCTTATCCTGATCATAAACTCGTGGCTGAGGAGATCTTAAAGCCCAAGTGGTAAATATAGTACTGCAGTTTAGATAAATATCCTGGTGCCAAGATGCTTTCTACGCATTTATGTATACCCAGAGACAGGTGTTACTCTCGGCTTTAATCAGAGAAGCCCTTTTGCAATGAAAGCTACTGAATGCAGAGATACATGGCAGCTCAAAGTCCTGAGACTAAAATGATGGCTAGGGGCTCAGCCCCAAACCAGACATTTAAAACACCCCATCTAAGAGTCATGGAATAACACTAAAGAAGGAACTGGAGGAATGTAAAATCTAGAAGACATGCAGAAGGGTTGTAAAAAAAAATATCTTCTCTGATGGCACAGTGAATGCAGCTAGAATCTCAAAATAATTGCATTAGCAATAGGTCTGCAGAAATCTGTGCCTGTCAACAGCCAATAATCAATTAAGAAAGGACTCATGGAACTCCCTTTGCTAATATGCTTGCTTCAGATGGTTCTTGTGGAGGGACGGTCATTGTCTTCAGTTGTGTAACAACTAAGTGAGCTCATCATTTTCCTATGTGTAGTTCCAAACGTGTGGTCAAGCAGAAAATCGTGGTTAAACTCAGTGGTCTAAAAACAACATGAGAAGTCACGAATGTGGGGAAAGGATTGCAGGAAAGAGAAAATGGATATTTGGGATGAGAAGGCCATAAGAACAGGTTGAGTGACTACAACCAGAGTAAATGCTATACATGTATGAAATAAAGAATGAATTTTACAAAACAGTGAAGAAAGAAGACAGAAATACCTTCAGTGTGCTTCCTCCGTGGATCTGCTTATGATTGCTGTCCTTGCTTGACTGAATTCAACCTGGATCCAGGAAGTAAGAAAGTCAGAATCAGGCAGACTACAGAAGACTACAGCTTACATCAAAAAAAAAGCAAGAACCGTGCAACAGCAGTCTAAAGTTCAGCATGAATTCTTATCCATTGATGAGAAAATCACAAAGTTCATCCATCAGCAAATCATCGCAGAGGGATGTTGTATTTCATCATCTTTATAGGCCTTAGATCTCATGGACTGTGGAAGTCAAAAATTACTGAAGGTTCAAGTAATCAGGGGACATAGCACATACCCACTGCAGTCCCTGTCACTTTAGCCAATCTTATTTCAGTTGATAATGTATATCTCTTCCTCTTTATTCTAGATTCCCTTTTATTAGTCCAGCACATTACTTTCTTGTGCTTATTTATTTAAGGAGACAGCAAAATTATTTTATTTTAAAAAATCTACTTTATTTCTAATTATGTATATATGTAGGGAAGGAGGCATGTTATAATGTGTATGTGTGAGTTCAGTCTCTGAAGAAGCTAGAAGAGGACAATGACAAAGGAAATGACATGGAACATTCCCTTTGCTCCTCTGGCATCCTTGATGTTTGTTACATTCTATATAGGATTATTTAGATGGGTAGACTCCCATAAGATTCTTGGTATCAAAAGTGTCTCTAATGTCTGGGTGAAGACATCCAATTGCTCTCTCTTCAGCCCCACCAAAACTACCTGAGAGATTATAGCTACACGCTCAAATGGAAAACACACATAGGCACATATATTTACATAATTACTACATTTTAGTGTCCAGCAGTTGATTTGAATCGTGTTTGCTGTTAGCCTAATAAGTTGAATAGAAGGAAACATCTAAAATCTATGATAAAATATTTGAGTCAGTTCATACAAATCTATAAAACATCAACAAAATAAATAAATGACAAGTGGTAAATTTTTCTGTAATGATGGGTTGGAAGAATTCAATTGTTAACATCTCCATGCTGTCCAAAGAAATCTATAAATTTGCTGCTCTGCTTCGCAAATCTCAGTGAAACTTTCCCCAGAAATAGAAAATGATCCTGACAGTCATATGAAAACACACAAGCACTACACACACGCGCGCAGCACACACACACACACACACACACACTTAAGAAGCTACAGAGAAAGACAACGTAAAATATCTCATTTTCTATTTCAAGTCTATGACAAAATTTTAGGAATAAGAACAACACAGTATATGAAGAAATGTAAATCAAGAAATAAAGATGAGTCCAGAATGAAGATCCACACATACAGTAAACAATCACAGTAAGAATGCCAACAGAATACAATAGGAAACAATCTAAGCAACAGTGCTTGTACATTTTCATCTGCATGCACAATATGAAAATGGATCTTCATCTTACACAAAACCCACTTAAAGTGGATGTAAACTACTGAAGGAGGTGTGTCCGATGACTTGTAGGGTCAAAGAAGCTATTTCTGAGCCTGAAAACATGAACTAAATCCCGAGGACCACCTGGATCAAAAGAGAAAACAGACTCCTGCAAGATGGCTTCTTCGGCCCTCAAAAGTTCCTTTCTTTTTTCTCTTCCATTTTTAATTTATTTACATATTTTATGTATGAATTTTCTGTCTGCTTGTAGGCCTGCATGCCAGAAGATAGCATCAAATCTCATTAAAGATGACTGTGAGTCACCATGCTAGAAACTGAACTCAGGACCTCTGAGAGTAGCCAGTGCTATTAAGCACTGAAACCATCCCTTCAGACCCCAAACATTATTTTCGAATCTACCCACGATTATGGCTATACTGACTGGTTTTGTGTGTCAACTTGACACAAGCTGGAGTTATCACAGTAAAAGGAGCCTCCCTTGAGGAAATGCCTCCATGAGATCCAGCTGTAAGGCATTTCCTCAATTAGTGATCAAGGGTGGGAGAACCCATTGTGGGTGGTGCCATCCCTGGACTGGTAGTCTTGGGTTCTGCAAGAAAGCAAGCTGAGAAAGCCAAGGAGCAAAGCCGGTAAGTAAGTAACATACCTACATGACCTCTGCATCTTCAGCTCCTGCTTTCTGACCTGATTGAGTTCCAGTCCTGACTTCCTTTGATGATGAACAGCAATATGAGAGTGTAAACTGAATAAACCCTTTCCTCCACAACTTGCTTCAGAGCAGTTGGATGGCTAGTATCAAAATAGCGATGATTAATAAGCATTGGCAAAAATTTTAATAAGTCAAAAGGCACAGACTACTACAGTGTAAAATGCCTCAACAACTATGGAAGAAGGACTAGAGTTTTCTTGGAAAATTAAAAACAGATCTCTACATAGAGTCAGCCATTCTAAATCAGGGTATGCACCAAAAGGAATGGAAATCAGTATCTCAAGTGTTAGCTAACTCCTGTGTTCATCTTCTCTCTATTCATAACAAATAAATGATAGATAAAAATACATATCTGTTGAACTATAGAAAAACTGAAATGTGGTATATGTATACAAAATAATATTAGACAGCATGAAAAGGAGAAATATTTTGGTATTTGTTACAAGAAGGGTAGATATGCGGGACATTATACTAAATATAATAAACCACACAATAATAAATGCTGATTGATTATGCTTAGTGAGGTATCTAAAATACTGAGACTCAAAGAGACATAACTTAGAATTGTACCTATCAAAAACCAAGAAAGAGGAAGTGGGCAGTGGGTGTTCCATTTGCATAAACCTTCAGTAATGAACATGGATCAGCAAGAATAAGTAGCACAGATGCGTAATCCTAGCCACCTGCAAGCCTGGAGTCAGGAGGATTGTGGCTTAGGGGCCAATTTGGGCTACGTGGGGAGATGTCTACTGTGCACATTTCAAAGCATACTGCCTGTACTCAGTAATACCATACTGTGTACTTTGTTAAGAAGCAAGAATTCATGGTAGTCTTTTTTCAACAAACAAAATACACAGGAATACTTGAAAGGTTCTCAAGATGCTAAATATGCTAATTATCTTAAGATTCTTGAAATACTACACAGGTACGTGGAAATATGCAAATTCAGAAAACTATGTATGTTAAAATGTGCAGCTTACATCACTTGTAACAATAAAACCGTTGTGTTCCCTCACAATGAATTGATTTAATGACTACAAAATTAACAGGAAAAAAGAGTAGAAGCTCCGCTCATTGTAAATCTCTAATCCCAGCACTGAGGTATAGAGACCAGAAGGTCATGATTTTCAAGAAAACCTGGAGAAAAAGCCACATATACAATATGTTCAATGATAATCCTACCCAACTGAGACCATTTGAAAGGTGACTTTTGGCAATTTCTGATTGAATCATTCCTTTATGACACAGGTGTAGTTACCTTGTGTTCTTGCCTTGCTTTGTACTTTGTACCTGAGGAGAACAGCTGTACCAGCCATCACTGAGTGACTTAGGCCAGAGACCTGCAGCTGCACAGTCTGCCCAATTGCTGTGTAAGACTCTCAAAGTGTCTGCTGAGGTTGAATGAGATTGCAAGGTAGTGTAGATACATTAAGTTTGTATCTAGGACAGCTTGCTTGTTTGTCTCTTATCAATATTTTCTGCATGACAAAGTTCCAAATACTTAAGTTTCAAACAAAATGACAGAAATCAAAATTTTAAATCCAGGAAGCTTTAACCTATCCCTGCAAATGAAAGAGCTGACAATTTTGTGATTTATAAGTATTTAAGCTGTCATTGGCCACCCAGTGTCTTGTTAATGATTTTGTCCCCTTTAGATGACAAATCCAACTGATTAACAGTCCTAATTGCTACTGTGCACATCCTTCCTTAGCAGGAGTCTGAGGAATTTAGAGGATTTTTTTTAAGCTAGAAATTTGTTTCAGACTTTAAAAGACAGGCAGAAACTTTCTTTATAAATATGTGTGTAATATTTAGATATACTTTTTTGTGTCTTTGTTATAAAGATTTGTTAATTTAAAGAAACTTTACTTTTGTCTCATTTAAAAATAAACACTTCAGAGGATTTAAATTATTTATACAACATCAGTGACATATGAAACCTGTGTATCATAACCTCTAAAAAGTACACTAGGTACTTACAGAGGCTACACATACAAAAATACTCAAAATGTTATTGAAATGCGTGTGCTTTATGTCTTCATCGTTTTATGGTAAAAAAAAAATAGATAATTCTACTTAGTCCTCACTGTCACTAATGGAAAGTATGTGTTTCTGTTTGTGTGTTTGTGTGAGTGTGTTTGTGTGTCTCTATGTATGTGTGTATGTATACGTGTCTGTGTGTGTGCGCGCGTGTGTGTGTTTGTAATCACACACTGATTTCAAAATGACATTTAGAGGTTATACAGGCAGAACACAAAATGGGATGCCAAGTAGGTTCAAGGTTCTAGGACAAATTTCAGAAAGTTATTTAGTTATGAAGATATATTACATTCTGTGACTCCAGTTAAATTACTTTTATCATTTTACAAAAGTAAAAAAATGCACATCTAGTTTAAGGTAATATTTGCATAAATCTCCACTTGAGTTAAATTCTATACCACTACCCTAGGCATTATGAAGCCATAGAGCTTTGTCTAGGGCTTTATACTTTTACCACCAATTATGTGTGGGACTGCGTAAGGGTATTCTGGTTCTTGGCTGGGCATGGGCCTAGAACCCTGAGACTCCAAGGGAGAAACGGCAGGAGTTCGGCCAAGTCCCCAGAACTCAGAGTCCTAACAAGCAGTCTAATCTCCATAGACCTACATTGTTCAGTCACGAACAATGACAGCCCCTCCCAAAGTGCACAGGTAGGAGGGTGTAACTACAGGCCTCAGGCCCTAGGGATTTACATACTAATGAAGGTCAGAGGGCCGAGCCAATTAACCATTCCTCCCCTCCCCAGACCCTTCCTACTTCTCCCTCCCTATTTAACTCAGGCCTGCCCTGAGTTTTGGGGGGTACTTCCAGATCCATCTACCATCCGCCATGACAATAAACCCTTTTGGAACCAAGGACTTCCTCGTATCATTGGGGCCTGCCGGGCCTGCCGATGTGACACAGGCTGCCTGGAAGCCTCCAGGCAGCCTCCACCACGCAGGCCCCGGGCCGCTGCCTCGTAGGCCTGGGGCCTGCCGCCTGGGCCCAGGGGCCTGCCGCGCTGCCCGCCATTGCTTCCTACAATTATGTATGCATACTTTCATTCACCACAAAAAAGAAAGAAGAGATTTTTCCTGTCATATGTATACATGTTGTACTTTGATGCTCTTCATTTCACATCTATGCTTCTCTCCGCCCTCTCTCTTCTCATTATTCTCATTCCTTTCCCCCAAATATTCCTTTCTTTAATTTCATATTTTATTTTTTTTATAAATGTACATTCTAGATATGAGAAAAAGCATACAATGTATATCCTTTTTAGTCTGGATTATTTCTCATATGATGAAATCATTGTACTGATTAAATTCTTGTCAACTTGAGACAAGCTAGATTTACCATTGAAAAAGAATTCCCTTCTCTTGCTCTTATCTTCCCGCTCCTCTTTGTCCTCTCATCCCTTCTCCCTACGTGCTCATGATTGGCCTCCTCCTCCTCCTCCTCCTCCTCCTCCTTCTTCCTCTCTCTCTCTCTCTCTCTCTCTCTCTCTCTCTCTCTCTCTCTGCCTCTACTACCCTCTTGACTCCCCTCCCCATGCCCTGAATAAACTCTATTCTATATTATAAAAAGAGGAAAGAATTCCAAATGAAAAATGCTTCAAATAGATTGCCTGTGGACAATTCTGTCTGTCATTTTCTTGATGAGTGAGTGATTTGGGGGACCCCATTTCATTGGGTGAAAGGCTAGGCATGTAGTTATACATGTCATAACAAAGTGCACTGAGCAAGCCACAGGGAGTAAGAAAGTCAGTAATGCTCTTCCATAATTAATTTCTGCTTCAGTTTTCTCCTCCAGGTCCTATCTTTAATTCTTCCCTGGCTTCTCTCAGTGATGGACCATGTTATATAAATTTATGTCAAATAAGCTTTTTCTTCCTCATGTTGCCTTTGGTTGTGGTTTTATCATGATGATTGAAAGCCATCAAGGATGCTGGTTTAATTAGTTTTCCTACAAAAGCCATAATTTTGTTCTTTATGATTGAGTAATAATTCAGTGTGTGAAAGTACCACGTTTTCTATATCCAACAAAGTCTGCCGATAGCTATCTAAATTGCTCTTGTAGCTGACTATTGAGAAGACTGCTTCAATAAAGATGATTGTGTAGAAATCTCTACTATATCCCTGTTATAAAAATATAGGTGCTTCTGAGAGACAGAACAGAAAAACACGTCTGTTCTATAAATTCATATGAATTATGGCCATCATGTGACCCATAGAGTAATACAAGGAAAGAGTTTTCATTCCACTGTGAAAGACAGTGCATGGAAAGGCAGGGAAGACATACACTACCCTAATCCAACTGTGAAGTAAAACATAAATTGGCACATAAATGGTTCAAGAAGCCTATGCAATTTGGTAAATATAGAGAAAAGAGATAGCTGAGCTAGTAAGCAAATTATGCAGGCCATACATACTCTCTAGAAAATTTTGGGAGACTGATAATATCTATGACATGGGTGGTAGTTATTGATTATGTGATTATGTGATAATAGAATGGTTAGTAAAACCACATGTGGATATTCTACAAATGATCTTCATCTGTACTCAAATTATATTCTAGCATTTTCCCCTGCACGTCTATTTAGAAAGGCAGTTGAAGGATGAGAATAATCATAACTCTGTCTTCTCCTAATTAAGTAGAGAAAATTATTCATAATAAGATTTCAGTGTTCTGGTTTTAGTGTTTAGTCAGTTGTCTCTTCAGATTTGGAAACACTTGAGAGTGGACAGAAATTGTCTCCTTTTAAAAGCAATGATCAAACCACTCTCAGCATGTTGACAAGTTGTTTGAAAGACTCTCTAAGTGAAAGTAAAGTGCAAACAGTTACTTCCAGTGGGGAACCAGTTCTCAGCCTGATGTGCAGGTTCATACTACATAATGCCGTTATCTTAAATCAAATGTAGCTCTATTTCAAAAGGCCCCAGGCAGCTTACTGAGTTTTATTCTGTTCTTGAGTTTGCGTTCACTCTCTAAAGAGTTTCAACTGGGCATTTAACTGTATTTTATTAAGTAGTGCAGAACTCACACATTACAAAAGCATAGTTTGGCTATGAGAAGAAGAGAATAGTTCTAACATTTGGAGAAGTTTAAGCTAAAGCAATTGTAAAAACTAATTTTTCATTTCAGTGAGTTTCTTATGGATTAAAACATTAAAAGCAGCTGCTAATTCAGACTTACAAACGTTCTGTTTAAATTCAGATACTCAGGTTGTTAGATAAACTAAACATTGACCAAAGGGCCCCAAAGAAAGTCTCGTACTAATAACATTATACAAAATTATGACAGCACATATATAAACATCTGAATATTAGTCCCCATATGTTATTATTATTGATATTATTATTAATAATATCATTATTGCTATAGTGTGATATTGATGATGAAGAATATAGAATTTCAATCTCAAGGGTTCTTTCTGGATATCAACTCCTATGTTTAACTTTGGTCAAGGCAATTAATATCTCTGTTCTTGATCAATCATATATGACTCATAGAGTTTTACCAAGAACAAAATGTGCAAATTTCATTGGCAATTGAATACATATATACATTTTCAGTTTTAATGATATAGATCAAAAATCATCATTGTTAAATGTAGAACATGCACACTGGTTTACTGTTTAATATATTGATAGCAATGGGAAGAGCGCTAATAAATGTAATTATTTTCATAATCACAGAATGTGTACCAATCAGCTTTCAAACCTATAGTCTTCTCTCTTAATTGTTTGAAACTGAAATGTTCCTACACAAACTAATGTTTATCATGGTAGTGTCCTAACTCACATGGTAGGCAATGGTACTCTGGGGAGGTTGGACCTGCATGGTTGAACTATGTCACTAGGTATGGGACTTTGAAATTTCCTATTCTTCCCTGTTTCCAGAACAGGCTCCATATAAACAGACTCTGACATATGTTCTCTTGTCATAGGCTAAGATTCTTTGACAGACCTTTTCTTCTGTAATTGACTGGCCTTCCCTAAAACAGTGAAAGAAAACAAACCTTTCCCTACTTATATTGTTTCTGTCACATATCTGAGCACAATGCCGTAAAATCAGTGTCTCCTCATTGCTTAAAATTAAGAACCCTTGGTTTATAAGAAGCCTCATGTAAAATGAATTCTCTAATTACATCTCATTGATTTTCTCTTTTATACATTTTAATTGCAAAATATTTACATCACTTTCCCCTTCCCTTTCTTTCCTCCAGCTCCTCCCAAGATTCCTCCTTCAAATTCCAACAATTCCCCAACTCTCAAATTGACAGCCTCATCTTCTCCAATGAGTACTGATTATTATTCTTATACATATATATCATTACTTTTCTTTTATATATTCTTTTTTTGCTAAGAAGGGACAGCAAGAACACACACCACACACACACACACACAAAACTTATACAAGAAAACAGTTATGTTGGAGTATCACAGTTCCTGAGTAGAGTCCATGACCATCATTACAAAGAATAAGGCAGCAGGCAGGGAGGCATGGTGCTGGAGAAGTAGCTGAGAGCTTGCATCTTATTCACAAGTTGGAGACAGAGAGAGCTAATTGGGAATGGTATGGGCTTTTAAAAACTCAAAACTCAACCCTAGTGACACATCTCCAAAAATGCCACACCTCCTAATCCTTTCCAAAGAGTTCTGTGACCTGCTGCAGACTGAGCATTCAAATATATGAGTCTGTGAGGCCGTTCTTATGCAAACCACTTGTGTGTGTGTGTGTGTGTGTGTGTGTGTGTGTGTGTGTGTGTGTGTGTATGTGTGTGTGTGTGTGTGTGTTGATTTTCTTCACACGCTTCAATTACCTATAGCTCCTTGTCCAAGGTGTGAACTCAGGGAATATATTATTGATTTTAAGAGAATCATAAATCATCCTTAAAGAAAATTCCATAAAATTCAGGAATTGATATGCTGACTTCCTTGAAAGATATATGTGCAGATAAGGGTAGATTTCACAACATTGCATGGATGGCATAGATATGGATGGGAATCTGTAAAGAAATCTATGCATTGTTTTCTGACATTCCTAGAAATAGTATACACCTATATTAAACATTCTACAAAGCTGAGTGACTGATTAAACTTCAATGAAACTTTTAATTTTAACAATCAAAGACAACAAATTGTAACGTTGCACATCAAAAGTCAAATTTATCTTGGGTTATTCTAACATCTAGATTATCATTTACTGTTCATCTTTTTATTTAATCTAATAGCCTGGTGATTATGAAATAAATTCTTCTGGAATATGTAAGCACAACCTATGCTTTCTACCAATCTGAAAGCTAAAAATGTCACCAGACAAAATGTGTAGCTACAATAGAGATTTCTGCATTTTTCTGTGTCTTGCTTGTCTGATAGTGCCAACAATGTGTTTGGAAAGTGTTCTAGCTATGACTTCATTTGTTCTTTTACTATAAAAATTTAAGAAACTGCTACCATCTTACAAAATGGTATTTGGGGAAACATGAACCTGTGTTTCTGGACTATGGTCATTTATATTTGTATTATCCAGGACAAGCTACCTCTATTCTCTTTGAGAGAGAGCTATGTTTTTTTATTGACAAAACTTTTGAGAAAGAAAAAAAGCCTGGATGATGTACAGCTGAAAATGTAAGTGACTTTTCTTATTGCTTTTTAAAATATTACAGTAGTCTGTCATTCTCAAGTAGATGCAGCTAGTTATCATGAGAATTAGAATTCTGAAAGTTTTATTCTTTAAAAGTAATACATATTCCGGTTGCATCTTTCCTTCCCTCCTCTCCTCCCAGTCCCTCCCTCTCATCTCCCTTCCCTATCATCTTCTCTTCCCTTACTCCTCAAAGGCGAGGTCTCCCATGAATATCAACCCACCTTGACATATCAATTTGCAGTAGGTCTAGGTGCATCTTCTCCAAGATACAACCAGGGTATGTAGTAAATTTTACAAAAGATCTATTTATCTTTTAAAATTTTTGAGCCGGGCAGTGGTGGCACATGCCGTTAGTCCCAGCACTTGGGAGGCAGAGGCAGGCAGATTTCTGAGTTTGAGGCTAGCCTGGTCTACAGAGTGAGTTCCAGGACAAGCCAGGGCTACACAGAGAAACCCTGTCTCGAAAAAAAAAAATTGAAATAACAAAAACATAATAAAAAGAAAAGAAATAGAAATCCCACTTTTAATGTTTAAACATTTTCCAGTTTTTATGTTATATATGAAAAATTAAATAGATTTGGTTCTAATTTTATAAAAAGCAATACGTATTATGCATTTGGCATTTTCAATAGTAAATACACATCAGAAGCAGAATAAATAGGTCTTACTCATGAAGTATCTAGTCTTCTACCTTGAAAATCTTGAACATGGATGAAAAAAATAAAGAGAAAATGCACTAGAAAACTATGTGCATAAATTAGGAGAAAACCCACCATTAAAGATTTTAATAGAACCTCTGGCTGTATATGAGTGAAAGATCACTTGCCAAGTATGCATTAGGCTCTGATCGTGACCCCTGCCACTTCTCCAGCATCCTCTAAACCAGTGATTCTCAACCTTCATAACGGTGTGACCCATTAATACACATTCTCATGTTCTGGTGACCCCAAAACACAAAATTATTTTGTTGCTTCTTTACAACAGCCATTTTGTTACTGTTAAGAATTGTAATGTGAATATCTACTAGGCAGGATATCTGATATGTGATCTCTGTGAGAGAGTCACTTGTACCTTTGAAGGGGTCATGACCCAAAGATGAGATCTCTGAAAAACAATATGAATGGAAAAGGGGATCCTAGGAAAGTCTAACATTTATAGCATTAAAAAGAGCTGGTAACAATAAAAGCTTAAGCTAATTTTAGTTTAAGCAGCTTTACTTGTCAATTTCAGAAATTCAAAACGCAAATGGCTTTCATCAAAAAGCATCCCTGTTTGGTAACACATGTGGTCCAGCCCTGGGCTCACCTTTCCATTAATCATTGGTGGTTTCAATTCACTCTCTTAAGCCTAACACAGCCAATACATTGAGTCATGCACATCTATCAACTGACTCATGGCGATTTTCGTAACTTCCTAGCAATGAGGATGCAGTCACAATGAGAAACTACTAAAGAAAATGAAAAGACAGACTCTTAATGCAAACATATGGTCTCAGGTACAATGCTATGGAGGGACTTTTAAGAATTTGAAATTCTTAAATTTCATAGATATACTCTCATTTTTATATATGAAAAACCAGTATTTTCTCATAGTATTCTTCTTTTGATGTACTATTTAGTCCTTCCTGAATCAATGTCAATCAGTGCTTGAACTGACCAGACAATGAAGGAGCTGTTTTACCTTTACCAACTACAATTTTTCTTCTGGTTGGATATCATGACTTTCTGCTTCTAGAAGTCAACAAATGAAAGCTACTGAATATATGATTCTAGGCATTTAGACACCAACTCCAGCAGGCAGCCAAACTTGCTGTGTTGTCCTTTTGGCTCTCACTTAGAGATATTGTAGTACAGATATCATAGTACAGGATATAAAAGTACAGGAGCTGTGGAGTCTTCCTCTGTTGTTAAAGGGAGCAGAGGAGGGTAGACGTCAGGCTGTAGAATCATTGCATGAAGGCTATGAGAGACTATTGCATGAAGATGTGAAAGTGAAGCCAGGACTATATTGAACACCCCATGTTTTTTGAGGTGCTAGAGCTGTGGACTACTTGCCAAGGAGTTCTGCCTATAAGGCTTGAAAGAGCTCAAGACTGAAGTATGTTGCAGAGTGCAAAGTCAGAATGTTTTAATAATCTAAGCCTTCTACCCTCAGACATGGAACTACAGGAATTTCAACTTGCCTTGCTTGATTTCTATCCTGCTTTGGTCTAATGTTTTCTCACTATACCTGCATTGTTCTCATTTAGAACATACTATTGTATTGTGTATTGGAAATACATAATTATATATGTATATTTTCAATTTCACAGTTGTTTGAAATTATGATATTACCTCAAGTGTTAGAATAGACTTTAAAATATGGACTTTTAAACTGTCGAGATTGAAAAACTGTGAGGACCTTTAACATTGGATTTAATGCATTTTTCATTTTGATATGGTCATAAGCCTACCGGCGTCAGAAACTAGAAAGCCATGGTTTGAATAAGAATGTAACAAGTAGACTTATATTTTTAATTTTATTTGTCCCCCCCAACTTGTGGAACTCTTGGGAAAGGATTACAGTTTCTGGCCTTACTGGAGAAGTTATGGGAGAAGTGTAACTAAGCGTTCAGAATGAAAAAGACACCTTCCATTCCCGGTGTTTCCTTCTTTGTTTCTGATTTTCTTGGTTAAGATGTGAGCTCCCAGTAGTTCCTGTCACCATGCATTCATTCTAATGCTATGGACGCAAATTCTTTGAAGCTATAAGCCCAACTAAGTCCTTTCTTTTATAAGTTGGCTTTCTTGTGATGTTTTATCACAGCAATAGAAAAATAACTAAGACAGACATAGGCCAAATGTTCCTACCTCATTGAGTCCAAGAACAGAAAAGTAGAAGAAATGAGGAACTGATTTTCTATCCACATTCTCAAAGAGCCTACAGTCTTTCAGTAGTCACATGGGCTGGGAACCAATCCTTTAGCATACTGGACTTTGAAGGACACTGCAGGTCCAAACATCAATGGTATATAAGAAAAAGATCAGGAAGTTAGAGATAGACTAACCTTATTACTTCTCTTAATATCACCTTTATTGGTTATCTGTTCTTTTGCTTTCAAACCCACACCTGAAGCTTGCCTTCTGGACTACTGAATATGAGCTCTGTCTCTTAGATTTCACATTTGTAGACTTGTGTTGTATTTTCAGCCCACAGAAGTATCTTCCCAATAAAAAGCTAGGGGCAACTGAAGTTCCCCTTTTGTTTGTGGATTTTTTTCCCCTGCAGAGTCAATGCCAAATGCTAAAGACCTCTAAAACACAGCAATTCTTTGACTCCTCTCCACATCTCGACTCACCGTGGGCTTGGGCAGAAGCTTTCCCTCTCACCCTTTTGGGCTGAGGCGTTAGAAGGTAACACACGGTTAGAAGGTGGCACACTTTTGCTCCTTTCAGTGACGGCAGCAGCCCTTCATGTTTTTATTCTACCCTGCCCACTTCTGTGTTAAAATCAATTTATTTAACTTTCTTCACTGTGAGAGATTTTTTTTTTTCCAGTTGAGGCATTGACTAATAGAGTAACTGACTTTCGAGACGCCTCAGGAAGCAAGGTGTCTCACCTATCAGGGTTTTAGAATCATATTAAAATAGGATCCTGGTTGAGCTTCTCATATTTGAGAAGAGATGAAACAGCCTCTTTGTTGATGGTTAGGCACTGTTGTGTGTGGCAGCTTGTAACCCAAATTGTCCCTACCAGCAGCATGAGATGGGCGTTGTTGTACGGACAGAGGTCAAGTGGCTAATGTACTGGTAACTATGACAACAGTCCTGATTATAAAGATTGTGAAGTCAATTGGCTGGTCCTGACTCACTTAAAAAGCATAAACAATGAAAAGGACACAGTGGTGTCCTGAGTGCCCAACTAAACAGAAAGTGATTAAATATAACAGTTTCAACTGATGTTCAGAATAAAGACATATTCCGTGGTAAGGAACAGTGGAGCTGAAGATTAAAGCCATTAAGCAGGCCATATCAGATGTGCTCCTGGTAGATGGTATATTACTAGAGTGAGCAACACAGATCCCTACCATTTGGAAGTAAGGGCTCACCCTTTATCCAGATTTCTGCATATGAAAATCATATAGAATTACTCAAAGTAAAAATAGAAATGTTGAGCAGGGATAGCAGGTAATCATGCATCTCAAATGCATGGATAAGCAAGGTATTTGATGATCTTCTAAATCATAGACAAAGCTGAGTCCGGCAGTTTGTCACTGTGGAACAAAAGGAGAATTTATGGAACTGGGTCTGAGAATGCCGTCAATGCACAGATAAACTTCAGAACTTGAAGAACTTGGGTGTGAACAAATTCACTGCTCTGCAACTTTTCTGTTACTGTATCTGTCTGATCAGCTTGACTATCCATATCACATTCAAACTGGGTAACTTCCAAGAGAGAAAGGCATTAATATTCATAATTAATATGAGGCAAGTTATTTATCCTATGCTAGCTGGGAACCTGTCATGTTCTTGCCAATAATCACAGAGAGAGAAATTAAAGAAAATATGTGTGTTCTGGCTTACCAGATAATGTTCAGATTTTTCAAACATTCAGAATTGGAAGGCTGTCACACGATACTCTACTAGGAATGTCCTCGAATAAAATTTTGTAGGGGATTTCTCCTAAGCTGGCAGTCACTGGGAAAATGGTGTTCATGATTTCAAATAAAAAGAGAAGTAGTCTGTTATTCCTTTACTGATTCACAGAAAGTAGCTAGCCAGAAAATTGGGGGGAAAATGAAGACTAGTAATGAGATTTGAGGTAAGTTACAGATCTCTCAAACAAACATAGACTAGAAAAGGTTGTAAACCCTTAAAAATGCTGACCAGTGAGTTGTCACTATGGATGAATCTCCTAATAAAAAGACCAAATACAGAACCCTACCTGTGTAAACACCCATGTTCTTCTCAGTGGACCTATTGATAGCATAACAGGGCTTGTGTGTAAGCTGTGCAGGAGGTAGATTCTCATCCAGGCTGATTTTGCTACCACTGTTGTGTTCAACCTGCCAAAAGTAAATGTCAGAGCTTCATTCCTGATTTTGTTTTATTTCTTGAGGTAGTAGTAGGCCACCTGGCAACAACATGATTAACCTAGATCCTTTATGCTATGGATGTAGTCATGAGCTAGATTCCTTACAATGAATAGTCCACAACTATCAGTGGCTTGAGACAATAACGTTAGCAGCTGGAAGTATTTTATGTTATGGGAGTTGGTGGCGGGCTTTTAATTAATTATGCTAATCTACAATGGAAGTGAAGGAATGAGTCCAATCAGAGACATTATACTATTGTGAAAGAAGAGAAGGTCAGAAGCAGCTGTAACAATCACACTGAAAGTCTCTAGGCTGTATGTAACCAGTGTAAATCATTCCCATGCATTTTTCCTTTGTATCTAAACAACTCATGAGACTAAGCCCAACAATTAAGAAGTAGTATTCTACTCCCTATCTCATTTCTCAGGAGGTTGGGCAACCCACAGAAGCAGAAGGCAATGAGGTCAACCCTCTTCTAAGGAAAAGCAGATACTTTGATAATAATGCAACCTTACTTTTCTCATTTGTCCCTCCCACAATGCTCTACTTTCCCTCTAGCCCTCTCTGTGAGTTGGAACTGTTTTTAAGTTGCATCAAGTAACATACAAATAGACTGAGGAGAAAGAATAGAAGAAAAAATATTTATATTGTATCATCACACTCACCAGTGAACATTCAACACAAAAGAGGTATAAAATAATTCATCAAGAAAAAAATGACGTGACAAATTGATGTCAGGCAGCCTGTGTCATGGCCATTATCGGCAAACTGCTCCACAGTGGAGTAATCATGGATGAAGGTCCTGCATAGGATCAACAGTGGGCTCACTTAGAAATGTCAAATATCCAAGTTTCTAGCAACTAAAATCAATGCCAGGTCCTCAAGAAGGCCCATTCCTAATAAGACCCAACACACTATCAACTTATTTCTCTTTATTTTATTTGTACTTGAGAAAGTAAGAATAACCAGAGTCCTAAAATAGCTGTTTCCTGTGAAGTAAGCAGCATATTTATTTGATAGCAGTAGAACTCATGCTATATTTCCCAAGTATCATGTTTAGAACAATGCCAATAATTTATTGATATAGCTAAGACAAAGACAGTCATTTACTTCTGCAACTCTGGAAATAGAAGATTCTGATAGCTAACAGCTAGTTTCTTCTCAAAAAATGGATTTAACCAAGGAGAAGTGGCATGTCATTTTGGATTGTTGGACATTACTGTGCAAAAATGAGACCTCTTGCTTTTAATTAGAGGCACACTGCATCCATGGATGGGTAAAGGAACGGCCGTGGAGGTTCATGTAATGCCACTGTAATTCAATATCTATTTGTTTGTACAGAGTCCTGATTACTCCAATGATCAGAAGTAATAATATATTCAACAAATTCCCTCATTCAACTTTTACCCACAAACCAGCTTCCAGAGTTTGTTTCTATAAAAATCTGTAGAGTATCACGTGCTAAAATAAATGATTTTCAGTGGTTAGCAAATGACCTTACTTAGTCTATCTAAAATAAATTACATTATAGCTTTAAAAATATAGGTTTATTATAGTTTACTGAAACTTTGAGCATCTTTGTGGCTCTCTAATGAATCATTTTAGGTTGATTTCTCAGAATATGCCATATTCAAGTTGATGCAAATCTTAATGACAACTTTTGTGCTGAAATTTACAAATACAAAGCATAACACATCTATTTAAAACTTTTTTTTTCATAATTTTTGGATGGTACATCTTTTATATTGTTGGTTCCCTCCTCATTATTTCTAAGGCTGGTAGGAAGTAGTACGAATGGAATCAGTACAGAACCAATACCACCAGTAATATGTTGTTGGATAAAGCAAGTGGGAAAAATGAAGATGGAAGGGAAAGATACAATCAATGTTTCCTGGTTCTATAAGTGTCACACCATCATTTTTTAAGCTGTGTTATGGTTGGATTCATATATATAAAACATGATATATGAAAATATAAGAATACCATAATACCATAGGTACCCCAGAAATATGTATGACTTTAAGTTCTGTTAAATTACATTTACTTTGTAAAACAATATTAGCCTTGGTGAATAAATGCACAAAAGATTTTAAACAAATGACAGACTGCTATGCCTCTTTCAAGAATCATAAAACATTTAATTGACTGTGATATGGCTTGGATGGTAAATGTTTCCCAATTGGCTGAGGTGTTTGAACAGAGTTCCAAGTTGTTGGTAATTCTAAAGAAAAGTATGAAACCTTCAGAATGTACAACCTTGCTGGAGGAAATATGTCACCAGGGGTGGGCTTTGAGTGTTTATAACCTTACTTCATTGCCAGTTAATTCTTTCAGCTTCCGGAAACTGTTTTAATCATCAAACCTTAACTTCCTTCAGTTTTCATATTTCAAAAGTGCAACATTAAAAAATGTTTGTGTAATTTTTCCTGTATTTGCCGGCTGCCATGCATCCCCTCCATTATGGACTCTCACTGAGGAACCATAAACAAAGATAAACTCTTTTTCATTACAGTGCTTTATCACTGCAACAGAAGAGCAATACAAACAACAAGGAGAATTTGTGACACTGTATTTGGTCACTGCCCATTAGTCTAAAAGCAAAAAAGTAATAATCTACAAGAGAAACCAACAAGAAACTAATTGATCTATTTTTGTTAAATAGCCACTCTTAGTTGATAATTTCTTCTATCCCACTACCCAGAACCATGATCTCAGAGGTTTGGAAAGGTCAAATGTAGGAACACTCACAGAAATTAAATGGAGTCCTTCTGTACTGACTAGTTGGGTTTTTTATTTTGTTTTGTTTTTTTAATGGATATTTTATTTATTTATATTTCAAATGTTATCCCCTTTTCCGGTTTCCTCTTCGGAAATTCCCTATCTCATCCTCCCTCCCTCTGCTTCTATGAGGGTGCTCCCCCAACCATTCACACACTCCTGTCTCCCCAACCTGGCATTCCCTACACTGGGGCATCGAGCCTTCCAGGACCATGGGTCTCTCCATCCATTGATGTCTAACAAGGCCATCCTCTGCTACTAGTTTTATGTCAACATTGAAACAAGTTAAAGCCATCTGAGAGGCAGGGGAGCTCAAATAAGAAAAATTGCTCCTATCTAAAGGAAATACGCGAACAAAGAGTGGAAAAGCCATCCAGAGTCTGCTTCACCTGGGGATCCATCCAACATGCAGACACCAAACCCAGTCACTATTGCTGATGCCAAGAAGTGCTTGCTGACAGGAACCTGATATAGCTGTCCCTGAGAGGCTCTGCCAGAGCCTGACAAATGCAGAGGCAGATGCTCACAGCCAACCATTGGACTGAGCACGGGGACCCCAATGGAGGAGTTAGGGGAAGGACTGAAGGAGCTGAAGGAACCTTATCTGGCATCAATGGGAGGGGAGGCCCCAGTGTAGAGGAATGCTAGGGCAGTGAGGCAGGAATGGGTGGGTGGATGCAGGAGCACCCTCATAGAAGCAGGGTAAGGGGGGATGGGATGGGGGGGTTGCAGAGGGGAAACCTGGAAAGGGGATAACATTTGAAATGTAAATAAATAAAATATCCGATTTTTAAAAAATAAGATGCCTGCATAAGACTGTGCTGTAGACAAGTCTGCAGAGCATTTTCTTAATTAGTGATTGATTGGAGAGGGCTTAGCTCGTTGTATTGTGCCATCCCAGGCCTAATGGTCCTGGATTCTATAAAAAGAACAGACTGAACAAGCCAGGACAACCAATCCAGTAAGCAACCACACCCCATCACCACCCTGCCCATGGCCTCTGCATAGACTACTGCCTCCATATTTGTGCACTGTGTGAGTTCCTGCCCTGACTACCTTCAATGATGGACTATCATGTGGAAGTGTAAGCCAAATAAACCCTTTCATCTCCAATTTGCTTTGTGATCATGATATTTTTCTCATAGTAACTGTAATGCTAACTAAAATGCCTGCTCTTCTTCAAGTTTCTGCATGTGGAATAAAATATAACTAAAGATTTATTTTATACTACACAAGAGAAATGACAATTTTTCTTTCACAATAAATCAAAAAGTTTGGATTTTAATATATAACGAATTAGAATGTTTCACTACAAATGATTTTATCCTCCTGCCTCTTTCACAGTAAAGACAGAAACAATCACCAACTGAAAGACTTAAAACTTTTTATCATCGCACTGTTCCATTAAGATATACTGAGTGTCCTACAACTAAATGTACATTTTTTTTAAAGCTGGAAGACATCCTCTTGGAATGAAATCATCAGGAAAAGTTGGGTACCCATCGATCAATCTGTGTGAGGATACAATGGTAATGTCCATTATTAGCAGACATGGTTGGAATCCTTTCATTTGCACTGGCTGACTATAGCTTTTACCTTTCCCTTACAACTGATGCACCACTATTAACCATTTAACCTTTCTTTTTTTAAGCATTCAGTCATGTCTCTGTAAGTTAACTTTGCCACTAGAACTGCATCTTTATTAAAGTGTACTGGTGATTAAAATCTAACTTTATCATTTTGACTAGTATTCATCTTAGTTAATATTTGACAAGATACAATAAATTCCTTTCAAGAGAAGACACAAGGATTGTTGAGAAATTAATATCTATATCTTAACTAAAAAGAAAAAGGAATAGATGGAATTTTTCACTGTGTCGTTTTTGGAAATACTTAATATCTTATTATTAACCAGATACTAAACTATCTTATTATTAACTAGCTATTTGACTGCTGAACAGAAGTAACATGCAACTAATGATATGTTTTATTTAAACTCAATACTAATAAGATTAAACAACAGATCATTTGTGTTCATTTTTCTCATTTTGCATTAGTTTATGTAGCTCAGGTACAAAATATTTCACCAAGTAATCTTTTTTTTCTTTTTTAATTTAATTTAATTTTTTTTTTTGCTTATTCACTTCATAACCCGTCCCAGTCACCCCCTCCCACAATCCTTCCCCATCTCTTGTTATCTGAGTACCCCCTCCTCCTGTATCCCCCACCTGCCACTTTAAGTCTCTGAGAGGCTAGGTGCTTCCTCTCCCATTTAGGCCAGATGAAGCACCCAGCTAGAAGACCATACTCCATATACAGGCTGCATGTTTTGGGATAGCCCCACTCCAGATGTTTGAGACCTACATGAAAACCAAGCTGCACATTTACAACATATGTGCAGGGAGGCCTAGGTCCAGCCCATGGAGGTAGATCTGTGTAGACTAGGTATGCTCCATGGTTGGTGATTCAGTCTCTGAGAGCTCCAAGGGTTCAGGTTGGTTTACTCTGTTGATCTTCCTGTGCAGTTCCTATCTCCTTAGGGCCCACAATCCTTCCGCCTATTCTTCTATAAGAGTCCTCAAGTTCCATCCACTGTTTGGCTCTGGGTGTCTGTATCTGTCTGAGTCAGCTGCTGGTTAGAGCCTCTCAGAGGACAGCTTGCCCTGTCTGTTCTCAGGCTGGAGGTTTAGATCCTGGGAGCTCTGGTTGAATCTTTTGATACTCATTCTAAAAAGGACAAAAGCACCCTCACTTTGGTCTTCCTCCTTCTTCTTGACTTTCATGAGGTTTATGCGTTGCATCTTAGGTATTGTGTGTTTTGGGGCTAATATCCGCTTATCAGTGAGTGCATACCATGTGTGTTCTTTTGTGATTGGGTCATCTCACTCAGGATGATATTTTCTAGCTCCATCCATTTGCCTAAGAATTTCATGAGCTCATTATTTTTTAATAGCTGAGTAGTACTCCATTGTGTAAATGTGCCACATTTTCTGTATCCATTCTTCTGTTGAAGGACATCTGGGTTCTTTCCAGCTTCTGGCTATTATAAATAAGGCTGCTATAAACATAGTGGAGCATGTGGCCCTGTTGCATATTGAAATATCTTCTGGGTATATACCAAGTAATCTTGAAGCCAATTCTTCTCAGTTACACATAAAATCATAATTACACTCTATTTAGATAAATGAATTTTATTTTGATTGTAGTTACAGTCATCAATCATAATTATTTTACCGTATGTTCTGTGCTCTGCTAAAGAAAAGTCCTCTCTCCATTCAGGTAAGTATATTCATGGAGAGGAATAAAATTGTATATGTGAGTGATGTGGATATGTTTATTAAGTCAGGGTTTCATGGATACAACAAAATCGATGCTTTCAAATTAAAATGTCTGTTAAAACCAAACTAATTGGTATAACAACCAATAAGTGTTTTAAGCTAAACAAGATAGATGAACAACTCAGGGTAAAATATAACTACATGAACCTTCCACAGAAATCTTACAAGCTCAAGACATTTGATAATTTACTTGTAGAGAAATAAAACCAATCACTTTCAATCAAATAGGGAAAACGGTGGGACAAACAATAATTATTGCTCCAGTGAGCTAAAAGGAGACATCAAAATCATTAGGGCTACCACAATAGAAAGTCCAATGCACAACCAGAAGTAAATATTGCTTTAATCTGAAGCCACTAGCTATAAATCTTCAAATGTGAATACATGACCTGGGGCATCTTCAGAAACCAGGGAAGCAAAAGGGACCATTACCAGTGTAAGAGTCGGGAGCTATAGATAGGGGAATAGCAAGAAACAAGTTCTCTGAAATGGGAAAATGAGAAAAAAAAAGTTCTAATTGCTGAAAGGATTAGAAAAGTAACAGTACGATGTCTGAACTAGTCATAAGTGATCACACAATTAACTATCTACCATAAGATCCATAATACATACTAGTTGAGATTATATATATATTCTCATCCAATGCTACCTCTAAGAATCAAAAACTATTTAACAAAAACTCCAACACTAGATTTTTTTGATTTGTTGTTCAAGGTTAGCCAAGAGACTCCTGAAACATTGCCTACAATTGAGATTCCCATTGGTTGCCCTGGGGATAGGAGGTAAGTCCCTGTTAGTGAAGAAACTACATACTTTAGAAACAGGGCCCAGAGGATCCTGAGCTGGAACCAAGCCAAAGGCCTTCTTTCTGAGGACTATTTTCCGCATTACCAAATGGCACCATTAAAGTGAAATTTTCTGGTTGTGTCATGTGATGCTTTGTAGAAGCAGACCCGTGGGAGAACACATGATGTTTGGAGACAGTATAAGTAGGACTCACAGTCAGTGATGGTGTGCTTGCATTTCTTGTCATGTAACAATTCCTTGGTCTCCTGTCTTCACAGATCTTCACATCATTGAGAGTGGTGCAATAAAAAAATTTCTTCTGGCATTCCGGCTGAGTGTGGTCACTCCTCCTGACTCTTGTTGATTTGGCAGAGGCCTGGCTGTTTCTGCTAGATCAGGCCTCCGCTGCTGATTTGAACTAGACTGTTGGTATCTTGACACTACTGAACTGGATCACTGGTATTCTGACATAAAAAAAAAAAAATAAAGTTTAGAATTGCCCCCAAAGAACTACTTCTAAACAAGTGTAAATTCCAATTGTCCTATTGTTCATCTTTTCCCTCTACCCTTGGATGGTGGTCTAAAAGGGGGTCCAAGTGTTTGAGAACCCTTAATAAAGTAGGTTTTTTTAAAGTAGGTTTTAAAATATCTAAGCCTACAGACCAAGCTAGTTTCCAAAGGAAGGAAACAATCAAAGAGTTGTGTTTAGTTATGAAGACAGAGTACTGTAGTGACACAGCTTGGTACTTAACTCGAAGTGTACAATAGTGGCACACATTTCTTAGTTGTAACTGACAGCTTTCTAACTGGATGTAAGACCTGCTTTTAAAAAAAGGGAAACCATGACTAACTGAACAACTGTTTTTTTTTTTTTTTTTTTTTAGAAGACCATACTCCATATACAGGCTGCATGTTTTGGGATAGCCCCCACTCCAGATGTTTGAGACCTACATGAAAACCAAGCTGCACATTTACAACATATGTGCAGGGAGGCCTAGGTTCAGCCCATGGAGGTAGATCTGTGTAGACTAGGTATGCTCCACGGTTGGTGATTCAGTCTCTGAGAGCTCCAAGGGTTCAGGTTCGTTTACTCTGTTGATCTTCCTGTGCAGTTCCTATCTCCTTAGGGCCCACAATCCTTCCACCTATTCTTCTATAAGAGTCCTCAAGCTCCATCCACTGTTTGGCTCTGGATGTCTGTATCTGTCTGAGTCAGTTGCTGGTTAGAGCCTCTCACAGGACAGCTTGCCCCTGTCTGTTCTCAGGCTGGAGGTTTAGATCCTGGGAGCTCTGGTTGAATCTTTTGATACTCGTTCTAAAAAGGACAAAAGCACCCTCACTTTGGTCTTCCTCCTTCTTCTTGACTTTCATGAGGTTTATGCGTTGCATCTTAGGTATTGTGTGTTTTGGGGCTAATATCCACTTATCAGTGAGTGCATACCATGTGTGTTCTTTTGTGATTGGGTCATCTCACTCAGGATGATATTTTCTAGCTCCATCCATTTGTCTAAGAATTTCATGAGCTCATTATTTTTAATAGCTGAGTAGTACTCCATTGTGTAAATGTACCACATTTTCTGTATCCATTCTTCTGTTGAAGGACATCTGGGTTCTTTCCAGCTTCTGGCTATTATAAATAAGGCCGCTATAAACATAGTGGAGCATGTGGCCCTGTTCAGTTATTCATGGAATATTATTTTTTTATATCTCTTGTATTCAGTTTGCAACTACTTCATTGAGAATTTTTGTATGTATACTCATGAGGGATACTGGACTAAAATTTATATATTTTTGTTGGGTTTACACTTGATTTCACTATTTCAATATTATTTGCTTTGTGAAGGAAAAAAAAAAAAAAAAAGAGAAACCATCCCTGGTACTAGAAACCTAGCCAACCATCCAGGTCTAATGAAGGCAAGGACCTAGGATGATAACCAGCACTTTATTAAATCCGCATAATTCCTAACTCCATCCTAAATATTGTCCTTATTACCACCGCGAAGTGTAGTTTTCTACCCTTATCAGGGAAACTTCCATTTGCAGCACATGGAAACCATTACAGGAAAGCACAACCAATCAATGTGCAGAGTTGTAAAGTTCAGTCTCACTCACTGATACACCTAGGGTATAACTCTTGTACCTAATACCCAAGGATCACTGTGGAAGGATTGTAGGCTGCAGGGGAAATTTTGTAAGAACCAGAGGTACAGGACATTTGCTGTGAGATTATGTCTTCTAGAGATCTCTTAGAAGTTACACCCACAAAGTCTCACCCAACATAACTAAACATTCCCTAAACATGGATAATAATATATGTGCTAAAGTAGACAAAAGAAAGACTCAACGCTACACAAAGGACTACATGCAACTAAACAATACAGAGAGCTGGAGAAATAATTCTCCCCAGGGAAGAGCACACCAACTGGTTATCCAATGCCAAATGGTCATTCCTGAAACCATACATAAAAGTAACATTAGACAGTGCAGGTTGCATATTATGTACTTTGGAATATATTTATATTATGATTTTATATATAGGAATATTTATTTAGGAATTTATAAGAATGTATATCTATATTATAAATATAATCATATATATATATAAATATTTGTGTGTGTGTGTTTGTATGACATACATGTATGTAACAACAATTAAAGAAATAAGAAACCATAAATTTGAAAGAGAACAAGGAAGGATATATCCAAGTGTTTGGAGGGAAGAAAGAAATAAAATATGAGTACAGATATTGTAGGATTAAAGATCAAATAGTCTTACTGCTGGTATTAACCAGTCCCACCTGCTCCATTAAGGAATTGGTTGGATTATGAGTTTGACTCTTCTAGACAATTTTATTTTGTTTTACATGTATTGTACATGATTTACATGGAGGGGATCTTTATCTCAGCATTTTAAATAATATAGGAAAAATATTTCATCAAGTTGTTTGCTAACACTTTATAATCCCTAACAACATACATTTCCATAAAATGATTCATGAAGACTAGAAAATAACTGTTCCTTTAGAGTACAGTTTCAAGACAGCAGTTTTAATAAACTGTTGTAATACATCAAAATGTGCCAAGTGACAACTCTGCGTCAAACTTTCTCTTTGTCTTCCTCACCATATCTTACATCCCCTTAATAACAATTGTGTATCATTTCACAGACTACCAATAATGCCCAAGTGTACTCCCAGCAACATGGAAGGCTACAGTATTCATGACACCACATATCCCATCTATTTCTCCAACAGCAGAAGGCTGATAATTTAAAGCAGAATTGGCAGCAAACGCAAGAGTGTGAAATCTTTTTTGGCATCAACAGGAGAGCCTTCCTTATTGCTTTTTAGTCACACTTCCAGGTTTTCCTCTCACTGCCAAGGTGCAAACTATTCTCTTTTTTTTCCCCCTTTAACGGTTGTCACAAGGAGTCAATTTTCATGCTACGTTCCTTGTTGAGTTTTTAGAAAATGTTTAACTTTCACAGAGATTCTAGAAAAAAGGTTTCTCTGTGGGAAATAAAAGCTGTTTTCCAACATTAGGGCTCTTACGGTTATTTTCCATTTTCTGCAGTCTGTCGAGGTCTTAAGCATGAGAAAATGGAAGGACACGTATTCTAACAATGTCAGCTGTTTAAATTGCCGTTTTCACTACATTTACATTCTTCCACAGTATTGAAAGCAACTGAGCCCAGATTGTCAGAAATACACAGTGCTATGCTCCAAGCAGAGTTGAAGGCTGAATCAAACAGCTCCACTATTCTCCAAGCTTTTGTTCTTTGTATGAACAGTATTGACCTTGAGGCTTACGGGAAATGTATTGAGAAAATTCTATGTATCAAGACGTGCAAGCAGATACGATATTAAACTGAAAGTCCTTTTAACTTTTGCCTGAAAGTTAAAATAAGACAACTGAAGAACAGAGAAACCTGCTGAGCCATGAATGGAATATTATTCAGTTGACCTAAATGCCATTTAATAAAACTAAAAAAAAAAAAAAATAGAAAAAGAAAAAAGAAAGAAAACCAGTCTAATAGAATTGGTTCTTTGGAGTTTAGGGTGATGCATATAAATGGTTTAAATAACACTGGAGGAAGTAGCATTCACCATTGTCCAGGAAGCTCCAGTCCCCAGAGAAAAGAAACCAGTCAAGAAATTTACACAGGAAATTTTGCTCATAGTTAGGAGTGAGTTTAGAAGTTATCTACATTGTCGATTCTCCCACACTCCCGTTATATACTGTTATTTGAGGGGTCTACGATTCACATAGGATCATATACATGTTGTCTTATGGGCTTAAGTTGCATGCAGTAATAATCCACAGAGATCATAATGTAGAGTGTAACTGTGAATGTCCTTTCATGGGAAGACCTGCGTAAAGTACTCTATGGTTGGGAATTTTAAGCAGGCTGTTACTTACATTTTATATTTGACTCTACCTACACCCAGAAAACTATAAATTTAAGCAAGAAAATGCATATTCCACTGGTTTATTTATCCCTGTATTTAAGAGATATCACCCAACTGAACATAAGAGGGATATGTCTATGTCCATATTATACTGGACATCTAAGACTTACTATTTTATATGTCTTTACTACATTCAATTAGAAAAATTAAAAAAAAAAGTATAGTAGTGGTATAAGATTAGATAAAGGTATCCAAGAGAGCTGTCCTCTGAGAGGCTCTAACCAGCAGCTGACTCAGACAGATACAGACATCCAGAGCCAAACAGTGGATGGAGCTTGAGGACTCTTAAAGAAGAATAGGTGGAAGGATTGTGGGCCCTAAGGAGATAGGAACTGCACAGGAAGATCAACAGAGTAAACGAACCTGAACCCTTGGAGCTCTCAGAGACTGAATCACCAACCGTGGAGCATACCTAGTCTACACAGATCTACCTCCATGGGCTGAACCTAGGCCTCCCTGCACATATTTTGTAAATGTGCAGCTTGGTTTTCATGTAGGTCTCAAACATCTGGAGTGGGGGCTATCCCAAAACATGCAGCCTGTATATGGAGTACGGTCTTCTAAAACAAAAACAAAAACAAAAACAAAAACAAAAAACAAAAAACAAAAAAAAAAAAAAAAAAAAAGAAGTGTAAGCCAAATAAAGTCTTTCCTCCCCCCCCCCAAAAAAAAAAAACTGCAGGTAAATTAAGGGAAAATCTGAAAAATATATACCCAATTATATACTATATACCAAGTTAAAAATAACAGAAACAGAAAAATGCAAGATATTAAGGACAAAAGATAGTTAGGGAAAGTAAAGAGTAAAAAAATCCCAGCACACATTGAAAAGTAACAGCTTCAAGAAAATAGATGCAAAATACTCAGCCAGGGTTTCGCTGATGTTCATGAAAATCAAATAAAAATCAAAAGTGTTACCACAACGCATGCCAAGCTTTGAGAGAAAAGAGGTGTTGCTACTCAAAAGTAAGCCACTCAAAGAAAATTAAATAAGTGTGCTGAAGAAGTTCAAATGAAATTTACATCCTGATAATACTATGACCCAGTGGTGGGCCATCCTCTTCTTAGCACTTCATGGCTGCATTCATGTACCAAGTCATCTTTATCGTCTACCCTGATTGTTTCAGTAGCTTCATAAATGACTTTGTGGTGGTGGTGGTGGTGGTTTGTAGCTTTTCCTTCATGAACTGTGTTCAAAAAGTGTAGACCTCATCTAGTAATATTTTATTTAAACCATATCATTACTATATTAAACGCCCTTTGATTGTCCTGAACCTCACTCAGTACAGAAGTCCTACTGTCTCTGAGAATTCTGTGGGTTTCCAATGCATGCTGATTTTATTGATCTTCTTTTCTCACCTGCTATCCACATCTTCCATAATCCCAGCTGGCCACTGCATGTGTTTCCTTCATTCCATCACAGAGGCGTTGCCTGCAAGCCTGTCCATCTGTCCTTCTATTTGTAGGGCTCTTCCCCTAAACCTCAAATAGTTTGTTCCACTCACTAGGACTGTATCATGCTCTAACCACATCTTTGGTGACTTATAGGATTTCAAATGTTCGTTCCACCTTCCCAATACTCCTACTTCCTCTCTTCATTTAGATTTCACTATATACACTTAATACAGTGTATAATTTTATTTTAGGTCTGCAGATTGCCAATGTTATAATAATATCAGTATAATGGGAATGAACCAGGGCAATTTTCATTTTTGGTTTACTATTGTATAGTAATATAACAATATATGAACTGTTGCCTTGTGTTTTACTTTGAATATATAAGAATTTGTTAAATACTGATTATTTGGAATACTAATAACTTTAATTATATCTACTTGCATGAATGAGTTTTTTCATGAAGTGTATATTAAAACACTTTTATTTATAGCAAAAATGAACACTGAATTGAAAAAAAATAACCATTAGCTTCCAGATATAATCCATGATCAAATCCAAGAAGCTAGATGCATTGTAGCACAGATGAAGGAGCCTATTATAATCTATATTTAAGATTCTGTATTAAACTTACAGCAGACATCCTCAGATTTAAAATTAACATAAAGTCTGTATGAAGCATAAGGTGAAATTACCTTCTTTTGTCAACATGGTTATCGTCTAACTTGAAAGCACTAGGTATGTGAATAAGAAAACAGTGACTACAAAGGAAGAGCAAAGGTGCCAGCTGCAGCTTCCAAAGTTGTCTGGTGACTTCCAGGCAATGGCAGATAGTTTTGAGGAAGACTGAAGTTTCTCTAGAAGACAGTGACAAAGTACTTCTGTTCTGGCTGTTTTGGTTAAGAAAACCTTTGCCCCTAGCTACAGAGGCTTAAACCATATGTCTTCTACTTCCACATGTACTCATTCACAAAGTCCTCTGTTTCCTTGCTTCTATTGGGCATCTGTTATCTCTTTAAGAATCTAACTGTTTTTTCTGTGTGCATTAGATTTGGAAAGAAAATTTCAAGACAATATTGTGAGAATTCTGATTACATGGGGGAACACATTATAGGGAGGCGTTCACTCAAAATCAAAGAGCAATTTCCTCATCATATTGATTCCTCTTGTTTAAACTTACTAGCAATAAGTAAAATGTAAGTATGAAAAAGAAGAAGAGCCCATCATTGCTAGTGACAGGAAATTGAATCATCCCCAGAAGCTAAAAATAGATATAATGCCTTAGAACTTGAGAAATTAGTTAAATGGAATTAAGCTCCGAAACCAAAATCAGGGGGCTTCAATATCTTTCTGGAGAATCTGCTTTAGCTTAATTTTTTTTTCTTATAAACTTCTTCATTCCTGTATGTTACTGATCTTTTGACACTCATTCATCTGGAATGCTTTCAAGCAGCATACTACCCAGGAGAAAACTGATTTCAAATACGTAATGATAGTATATTACATACTGATTTACAGATGCATCATTGCAAGGAGATGGAACAACTGATTTCCCACACATTGCTGCTACTAATATATGCTAATTTTAAAAACTGGTAGTGTATATGAATAAGAAATTATAGTGTGTATTTTCCAGAATGAACTGTATACATTTACTCAACAAGCGTCAAGATGGGCTGACACGAGTTCAAAGCGGACCCTGACCTATGGTGTGGTGCATTTATACTGCCCCATCCCCATCCCTCTCGGTGGAGTATAGGCAATGCTTGGGCTGGGCGTGACTGTTAGTTTTGGAAAACTGTGAATTAACAGCAACTATCTCTGAGGAATCACAAGAGTAGACTCCTTCACTGCATGCCACATAGTGTTCAGATCACTTAGAGGAGACTTCCATCTGCTTAGGATAATACATTAATATGAATAGTTACGTTTGAACTTTTGGTGACTTATATAATATGGTAACATATGCATGTGCTTGGGTCCTTCATACTACTTTTACATATGTAAATCAGTGTTTTGGAGCAGTTCCATGTTTAAGGGAAATATTTTTGTAAATGTGATGGTTTTGAAAATCTGAGCAATTCTTTTGCTTACAAGTTCTTTTTAAAGCATTTGTGCTTTAAAATTGTTGTGTTTGGAATATAGTACACTATAGCCCAGATATGAAACGTAAGAATGGAATAAACTTGTCATGCTATGTGCAGCCTCGTGTGCTGGATCAGCAGTGGGACTCCAGGGCCCTAGGGTTACACCTGCCTACCTGAAGCACCCTTCAGAGCACTCCAGAAAGTTCTGACGCAGCTCTGTATCTGCTTTGTTCTGTGGGTGCCTTTTTAGTATTGTATCCTAAACTGCATAGATTATTTAGGATAAATGGTAAGTTTAAAAAAATGAATGTTGAAGGAAGATTTTATTAAGAATTTAAATGTTTTTTCATTATATTGTTAAACTTGAGCATTTATCTGTGGCTTATGTGATTTGGTTAATACGTATAAAAATTGTAAGAGGTTTATATTTCATCTTAATTCTTTTGATGTTGTAAACGTGCTTTTCAATTCATTATTTGAATGTTTATGGCACCTGACTTGTAAAAAGAATTACAAAAAAGAAAAAGAAAAAAAAAAAAAAAAGATGGGCTGACACTTAACAAGACACTTAAATGTAAACATTTACATAACGAGAGTCAAGATAACACTTATGAGAATAAATAAATAAATAAATAAATAAATAAAATGTTAGATTGCTTTAGGCAAGATGGCCATTTTTACTATATTAATCCTCCCAATCCAGGAGCCTGAGAGATCTTTTTATCTTGTGAGATTTTCTTCAGTTTCTTTCTTCAGAGACTTAAAGTTCTTGTCACACAGATCTTTCACTTGCTTAATTAGTCATGCCAAGGTATTTTCTATTATTTGTGACTATTGTGAAGGGTGTCTTTTCCCTATTTTCTCTCTCAGCCATTTATCCTTTGAGTAGGAGAAGACTACTGATTTGTTTCAGTTAATTTTATATCCAGCCACTTTGCTGAAGTTGTTTATCAGATTTAGGAGTTCTCTGGTGGAAGTTTTGGGGTCACCTAAGTATACTATCATATCATCTGCAAATAGTGATATTTTGACTTCTTCCTTTCGAATTTGTATCCCTTTGACCCCCTTTTGTTGTCTAATGCTCTGTCTAGGACTCCAAGTACTATATTGAATAGGTAGGGAGAAAGTAGGCAGCCTTGTCTAGTTCTCGATTTTAGTGGGATTGCTTCAGGTTTCTCTCCATTTAGTTTGACGTTGGCTACTGGTTTGCTCTATATTGCTTTTACTTGTTTAGATATGTGCCTTGAATTCCTGTTCTTTCAAAGACTTGTACCATGAAGGGGTATAGAATTTTGTCAAATGCTTTCTCAGCATCTAATGAGATGACCATGTGGGTTTTTTTCTTTGAGTTTATTTACATAGTGGATTATGTTGCTGGATATCCATATATTGAACCATCCCTGAATTCCTGAGATAAAGCCTA
The DNA here is from genome assembly GCA_021653895.1 of Mastomys natalensis. NCBI lineage: Eukaryota > Metazoa > Chordata > Mammalia > Rodentia > Muridae > Mastomys > Mastomys natalensis. Next base: position 281,631 of record JAJTUV010001262.1, read on the forward strand.
CTTGATAATGATGGATGATTGCTTTGATGTGTTCTTGGATTCGGTTTGAGAAGATTTTTTTTGAGTATTTTTCCATCGATATTCATAAGAGATCTGAAGTTTTCTTTCATTGCTGGTCCTATGAAGGCTTGATGCCCCATTGTAGGGGAATTTGAGGGCTGGGAGGTGAGAGTGGTTGGGTGGTTGGGGAATACCCTCATATAAGCAGGGGAAGGGGGATGGGAGAGGAGGTTTGGGGGGAATCAGGAAAGGAGAAAAGATTTGAAATGTATAGAAAGAAAATATTCAATAAAAAAGTTATTGAAGAAATAAACAAAGAAGGTATGATAGAATTCTGCACTAAACCCATTTGGTCCTGGGCTTTCTTTTGTTGGGAGACTTTTTTTTTCTTCATTTCTTATTACATTTTTTTTCTTTTTTTTTAAATTCTTTTTTTTATTGGATATCTTATTTACATTTCAGATGTTATCCCCTTACCCCGTTTCCCCCCCTCCTGACTAGGAACCCCATCCCATCCCCTCTCCTCCTGCCTCTATGAGGATGTGCCCCCACCTCCCCTCCCAACTCCCACCTCCCCACCCTCGAATTCCCCCACACATGGAGTCCAGCCTTCATGGGACCAAGGATCTCCTCTCCCACCTATGCCCGACAGGACCATCCTTCCTTGCATATACAGCTGGAGCCATGGGTCCCTCCCTAAGCTCTCCCAGGCTGGTGGTTTAGACCCTGGGGCTCTGGTTGGTTGGTATTGTTACTCTCCTCATGGGGCCGAAAACCCTTTCAGCTCCTTCAGCTCCTTCTCTCTAACTCCTCCATTGGGAACTCCATGAACAGTTCAATGGTTAGCTGTGAGCATCCGCCTCTGTATATGTCACACTCTGGCAGACCTCTAAGGAGTCAGCTATATCAGGCTCCTGTCAGGCTGCACTTCCTGACATCTACCTTTGGTGACTGCACATGGGATGGATACCCAGGTGGAATGGTCACCAGATGGCCCCTCCTTCAGTTTCTGTCCTACACTTTGTCTCCATATTTGCTCCCTTTAGTATTTTGTTACTCCTTCTAAGAAGGGTCGAAGCACCTCCACTTGGTCTTCATTCTTCATGAACTTTATGTGGTCTGTGAGTTGAATCTTGGGTATTTCAACTTTCTGGACTAAACTCCAATAATCAGTTAGTGAATACCATGTGTGTTCTTTTGTGATTGGGTTACATCATTCAGGATGATATTTTCTAGTTCCATCCATTTACCTAAGAATTTCTCGAATTCATTGTTTTTAATAGCTGAGTAATATTCCATTGTGTAAATGTACCACATTTTTGGTATCCATTCCTCTGTTGAGGGCATCTGGGTTCTTTCCAGCCTCTGGCTATTATAAATAAAGCCGCTATGAACATAGTTTAGCATATGTCCTTGTTATATGTTAGAGCATCTTCTGGGCATATGTCCAATCCAATATATACAAAGAACTCAAGAAACTAGACTCCAGACAACTAAATAAACCTATTTAAAAATGATGTATAGAGCTAAACAAAGAATTCTCAACTGAGGAAACATGAATGGTCAAAAAGCACCTAAAGAAATGTTCAGCATCCTTAGTCATCAGGGAAATGCAAATCAAAACAACCCTGAGATTCCACCTCACACCAGTCAGAGTGGCTAAAATCAAAAACTCCGGTGATAGTAGATGCTGGCGAGGATGTGGAGAAAGGAGAACACTCCTCCATTGTTGGTGGGATTGCAAGATGGTGCAACCACTTTGGAAATCAGTCTGGCAGTTCCTCAGAATATTGGACATATCATTACCTGAGATTGGGAGACTTTTAATGGCTGCTGCTATTTCTTTAGGGGTTATAGGACTGTTTAGATTGTTTATCTGATCCTGATTTAATTTTGGTACCTGGCATCCGTCTAGAAAATTGACCATTTGATCCAGATTTTCCAGTTTTGTTGAGCATTGGCTTTTGTAGTATGATCTGATGACTTTTTAAATTTCCCCAGTTTCTGCTGTTATGACTCCCTTTTCATTTCTGATTTTGCTAATTTGGATACTGTCTCTGTGTCCTCTGGTTAGTCTGGCTAAGGGTTTATCTATCTTGTTGATTTTTCTCAAAGAACCAGCTCCTGGTTGATTCTTTGTATAGTTCTCTCTGTTTCTACTTGGTTGATTTCAGCCCTGAGTTTGATTATTTCCTGCCGTCTACTCTTCTTGGGTGTATTTGCTTCTTTTTGTTCTAGAGCTTTCAGGTGTGCTGTCAAGTTGTTAGTGTATGCTGTCTCCAGTTTCTTTTTGTAGGCACTTACAGCTATGAGTTTCCCTCTTAGCACTGCTTTCACTATGTGGCATAAGTTTTGGTATGTTGTGCCTTCATTTTCATTAAATTCTGAAAAGTCTTTAATTTCTTTCTTTATTTTTCCTTGACTAAGTTATCATTGAGTAGAGCATTGTTCAGCTTCCATGTGTATGTTGGGCTTTCCATTGCTTTTGTTGTTATTGAAGATCAGCCTTAGTCCATGGTCACTTGATAGGATACATGAGGTTATTTCAATCTTTTGTCTGTTGAGGCCTGTTTTTGTGACCGATTATATGGTCAATTTTGGAGAAGGTAACCAAATACCACCAAAATCACTTAGTAATAAATTACTAATATTCTGTAGAATAAAACTGTACACAATGGATGATTTATAATTTCATATATAACAGATGGATTTTTCCAAACATGATTTTGTTTAAATAAAGTTCTTGACTTCAGGCCAATGGTTGGGTTTAAATATCTGCCTCTGTCTTAGTCAGCTGATGCTAAAGTCTCTCAGAGAACAGCCATGCTAGGCTCCTGTCTGTAAGCACACCATAGCATCAGTAATACTGTTAGGCCTTAGTACCTCCCCCAGCTGCCCATGAGATGAATCCCAAGTTGAGCCAGTCATTGGATTGCCTTTCCTTTAGTCTCTTCTTCATTTTTGTCCCCTGGCTTTTGTCACTCATATTTCTCAAGACAAACTATCTTTCACATCCATTGGAGAAAAGATAAACTTTGGACATCTGGTATTTATATTTCAGTATGACAAAGGGCTTTTTGAAGAGTTGAATTTTCAGTTGTGTAAAGACATGAGCAATAGACTGCCCTATAATAAGTAGATATTTACTAAGAACTTTGGCTTTTTGGTTGATCCAGTTTTGGAGGTCATTTTATCCCTTATAAAGAATTCTGAAGATCAAGTGTCCATAGGTGTATGGGTTTACTTTTGGGTCTTCAATTCTTGGGGTTCGGGAACAATGCCTGGAATATAAATAAATAAAATAATAAAAAAAAAAGAAAAGAAACTAATTCTGAAGCTAGAATAGGTGACCTAGGTTATTATCTTGATGCCAACTTCTAGTTTATATTATAGCATAATTTGGGTAATTATTTAACGGTCACATTTTCATGTTAATAAATTGAACATTTACAGCTATAAATTGAGAAATATGCTAGTTGGACAACACAACTATTAAAGACCTTTCGAATTTTCTGTGTAAGGTAAATATAATAGTTTGCATAATTTCTGTTTCTGAATGAAATGAGAATGGCCATCTAATTGTAACTGATTTTATTGTATTGTAAATAAACTCTTCCAATATTTGGTAGAAGGAAAGTGTAGTAGTTGGCTAGATCACCTTCCCTTTGGCTTTGGCAGTACCTGACATTTTTTTTAAACTGTGAATGACTTCAATTGAAAACTGAAGGAAAGCTCAAGATTGCTTACATGCCAGGAGAATTTAAGTGGGATTACATTTCTCTAAATTTCGGTATGATTCCATCTTACGAGGTTCAAAATGTTTATGTACAGCTTCTGTTTAGGGAGCAATTATCCCATTTTCATTTTTATGACTTGAAATGCCCCATTAACTGCACTAGTATTGATCCAGATAATAAAATGGCAATCCGTATTCAATGAATTGAATAATTTTCTTATGAACACGCGAGCCTACTGCCTATCTGCCTTTATGTCCATGTTTTTATTTTAGCTCCCTGGATACCTTTATTTCACAAACCATTAAGTTTCTCAGTGTGTGGAAGCTTTTGGATTATTTAACTCACCATTATAAAACAGTCCATTCAGCAAAATTCTAGAAAAAGGTAGAGTACATCTGTAACAATATTTATTTGTTCCTTTTTATACTAATAAAATGGTATGTTGGATGTGTAAGTGCATGGATAAACATTCTGTAAAAAATTTCAGGCATCATGACTTTTAATTTTGTTACCATTGCCAAACCAACAGATTTATATAGTGCAGTTGTTTTCGTTACAAACACACATGCACTCACAAACAAAATAATAAAAATATCCATATTGAAGATAGTAAATGTTAGAGAAACTATAAACTCTATGGAATGAGAGCTATTTAAATTTATAGTAGCTAATCATTATGAATTTTTAACTTTGAATACTACAACCCATACTTTTTGGATGTCATTTCCATTAAACTGCTTTGGTGGCACCAATAATTCTGTGTTGCTGGATTAAGAAGACTCCAGAGAGACAAATTCTACCTTGACATTGGCTGATTTGAAAAAATTCCAGAGGCAATCACAGATACATAGAAAGCTACAAACTCCTCTCCTCTGCTGGAAAGGTTTCATGGCTACAAAATTCATGATCTTTGTAGATATATTTTTTTGTGTACAAAGAACCCAAGTTTGGGGGGCTTATATGCATGTGAAAGAACCAAGTTATGATACAACTGCTGCCATAATATAAAATCTAGTATCTATCAGACACAGCCTCTACTTCCTTTTAGTTTATCTTCAGAGAGGGTACTGTCCTATGTGTCTCCCACAGTACATCTCTGAGGAAGCTAAGACAGAATATTCTCCATCTATGACTGTATAGTAAAGATGTTAGGATAAATGATTAGAAGTTCATTGTGCCCACATGTGCGGTTAGTTTATTTCACTTTATCTTTGTCTGTAATAGACCTAATGTCTACCCTCCACACACTGCTAACTAAGTAAGTGTTCCATTAATAAGAAGGGATAAAGGGCATTAAGCAAACAGGCTTACCAGAGAGTCCTGTGTACATTCGTGTTTTACTTATTTACTTCTACTTTATTGATAATTTAATAGCATATTACAATACCCCTGTAAGGTGTACAATTTAATGAATTGTGATATATTCACAAAACTCTATAACTATCACCAGGATCAAACTGCAGAATTTTTTTGTGACTTCCTAAAACAAATGTATTATGCATTATTGATATTTTTCCTCCACTGTTCTCCCTGCCATTTGGTATCTACTAATTTACTGACCTTGGTTTATATTCTCAACATTTCATATAAACAGAATACGTGGCCTTAGACATTGGATTATTTTCATTGAACAGGAGTTTTAAATATATATATATATATATATATATATATATATATATATATGCATGAATCAGCTTGTCTTTATATTTTATGTCTGAATAAGATTAGATGATCTGGTGAACTGGCTTTATCCATCTACAGATAATGTGCATATGCTTATTTCTATTTACTGACTATTATTCACAATGATGTTATAAATACTTGTATATGTTTTGCATGAAAATGTATTTTCAAATATCTTAGATATGTATTTAGATATAGAATTGGTAGAAAATGTATATTCTGTCTCTGATTTCTTCAGAAAATTCCAAGCTATTTTTCAAAGTCACTGTACCATTCCAGCTCCACATCAACAATGCTTGATGTTCAGAATGAGTTCTGCCTGCATCCTTCTCAACACTTGTTATTGCTCATCTATTTTATTACAGTATCCTTAATGGGTACGAAGCAGTGTCTCATAAAGATCTTGCTTTGCATTTCTCTAGTGACTAAATGATAATGGTGAGCTTTTAATTTTCTATGTGCTTACTAGCAACTTTTATAACACCTTTGAAGAAAAGGTGTTTTAAAATCTGATACCTATTTTTAATTGGCTCACTTATTTTATTCCTGAACACTAATCATTTTAATTTTTATATCTTCAACCTTAATCATGTGCACAACTTTCTATCAGGTTCTCTCATTCATTTTATTGCCTTGTCATGTTTCAGATAGTAGTCTTTAAGCACTTGAAAGCAATTTTCCCAAGCAGTATTTATGTATTTTGATTTGCTTTGTCATTTTTTCCTTTGAAATACCAAAGAAGCCAATGTCTAAAAAGGTCAGAGTAGTACATTTCATATCTTCATACATAAAAGTTTTTATATGCAGTTATTTAGTTCATTTTGAGTTAAGTTTTCTGTATGGTCATGACTTTATATTTTAATCATACTCAACTTGAAAGAAACAAAAGGCTCCTTGTTCATCGTTCTGCAACACACATTCTGACAACTTAAATTTGGGGGGGGATTTAATAAATGTAATATTAAATTCTTCTCTGAGTTCAGGATTTCATCCAACTTCTTCATGGTTTTATTCACTGAGAATATATATATATTCAGTGAATTCTCAATAATTTAAAAAACAATTTGAACTTCCCAACAATCCTACCAAGCAGATTTGTTCAACCCATCAACCCATCAATTAACAGTTAGAGAACAGGTGTGGCCTCTTGATTCTATCTGATTCTAACTCTTGCTTTTAATGATGTATTCTGCAAAGAAAGAGAGTCATAATTAGTTGCTTATTAACACAATTAAATTAGTTTTCATGAAATATTCCAATGAATTTGTCAGGACTGTGTGTGTGTGCGTGTGTGTGTGTGTGTGTGTGTGTGTGTGTGTGTGTGTTGGCCTCAATGGAGAAACAGGGCAAAGATTAGAGAGATTATTAACTGTTTCATGAATGAGTGACATTGGCATCTTGAAGAGGTATGCTGCTAAACATCCTATATTTGACAGGGTGGTCCCACAATAAAGTGTTATCTGATCTCAAGTATCAGTAACATAATGATGAATAAACCCATATTTAAGTCAAAATAAAACTCCCCAACATGGACTAGGAGGTGCTACATAACCATTTCCCATGTGTCTAATCTCATCTTCTATTTCCAACTCTCTCCCCATGCTCCGATTATGTACCTATTTCTTTAACATACAAGGCTATTTCCTGAAACCAAGCCTTTAAAATTGCTCTTCACTGTAAATTCAATTTTCTTCCCTAGATTGGCTAGTTCTCATCTCTCTGGAATTTCCAAGCATTACCTGCTTAACAAAGGGAGTCTTCCCAGTGGCAGAGGATAAAGATGAATATGAGAGGGTAGCACTTTAGAAAAGGGGTTATGGAGGGAGCTCAGGAAGAATTGATGACAGAGAAAATTTAAAAAAAAAATGGAATATGCATGTAAGTAGCAGATGGTGAATGGCTGAAATTTTCACTTTCAGTCTTTCTACTTTCTTACCTCCTTGTGCCTTTGCTCAAATCTCATCTTAGTGCTCCCTTCCCTGGTGACCCCATTCTTATTAACATGCAAAAGAATGGATTTCATTCTGGCATTTTCTGTCCTTCATTTCTATGTGCCCTTCTGTCTGGCCCTTTTTACACAAGCAGGTCCTCCATGCATGCAATCATTAAATGACTTACATGGGATTGAAAATGCTATACATGGATGTTAAAATATGTTTTAGAATTGACAGGTAGACATGAAAGTGTTAATAAGAAGACAGGGTATTGTATTGAAATGAAAAATAATATTTAAATAATGGAAACAGGTAGAAAGATTTTATGCGGTTTAAGAAACATAAAAAGCGGGGTCTTGCAAATAGTATTAGAAGTAGAGGGTGCATAAGAATAAAGAATAAGTACAGATATATTTTAAAAATATAAATTTAAAAAATCTCTACTGATGATTGGCTATAAATAACCAATCGATTGAGGACAAACAAAGAATGAATAACAATCCATGTAGATAAAGATTTTTTTAAAAAAAGAATATGCAGAGATAACAGAAGAATCATTGGATGAAACTTGAATTCTCAGTAATGATGGCAGGAGATGGGTATGAGAAGGCTTCTGATTTGAAGGGTTAAGTAGGAGGAAAGGTTTGAGTGTGCAAACTGACACCAATCATTGCAGCTGTCTGTTGAGAACAGCTCCAAGCTAGGGACTAAGTTTAATCAGAAGGAATGATTAGAAGGAAGAGAAAGTGGTGGTGTCTGTCCTGATGTTTTTTACTGTTGAGATAAGAAGTATTTTAGCAATTGAATTATAATTGAACATTCAGGTGTTTCGGGACTTAGCATGAGGGATAGGTCCAGGCCCTACCAACTGCATCTTGTCCTTATTCAACAAAGGAGCAAGTCACAAAGTAAAATATAGAATGTGGATTGCTTCTATTTAGATCCATGGGTGACTGGAACTGTGCTGATTCCTTCTTCCCAGCGTTGAAAGACTCTGTCATCATACCTCAACATTCAGAGTTTGAAGCTCAGGTTCTACTAAATATGCAGCACTTTCCCAGTATTGCAAAATTGAAACAATCAGGAAGTGAACTACCTGAAATAAGAGATAGTTTTAATAATTAAAAACATAGTATGAAAGTCTTAGGCTGTAAGGAATGGAAAGACTACAGGTAAGGTTTTATAAAACAAGACAGAGAGCAAGCAAGAAGACCATTGAAGTCCCCACCCTGATTACCTATGCAATGTTGGTGACAGAAGATGAGGCCAAGTGAGAAAATTGATGAACTGATCAAGTGGAGGTGAGTCATAGGAGGAAGGATTGTATTCAGGAAAGCAGCAGAAGTAAAAATTTACAAAGAAGTGATTTATTAGGCACAGACCCTTTAAAGAACTTGTAACTTAGTCTTTTATGGAAATGATAGTCCCTGTGAATAGTGACTTTTTCCAGGCCTTTGGGAAAGGCTTAGACTGCATTATTCTTCCTTCTGTGATGAAAATAGAAGAAAGGGTTTCACTTAACTTCAAGAAAACATCTCCCCTCAATACTCTTATGATCCAAACAAAAGTTAAATTTGCCAGAGAAGTAAGCAGCAAGCCACATTAATTTTCCTAAGCTGTGATTTAAGTTGTTTTGTGTTGATTTCGATTACATAAATACCATGAAAAAGACGACGTGGTGTTTATCAGTTAAAATGTCATCCGAGCTGAAAAAGCAGTGGGAGGAAAAGCTTGAGAGCCACTTAAAATGTTCAAACTGAGCAGACAGTGCTAGTCGAGTAACTAAATGTTGCTTTTAAACATCACATTAATTTTGCTATCTGGGCGAGAAAATGCTATTGTCAAAGGTTCTCCCAGTATTCAGATTAGCACTGTTCATAATTCTAGTGTGTCTGAATGTTAATGGCTGTGGTCTAGATGCACTTACAGTCAGTATCTCATGTCAATAAAAAGGTCATAAAGGACTTTTGCTTTTTATTCACAGACATGTAAGTATTTCATACCTAATGAAAACTTGTGCTCTCTCAGCAGACATTGAACGATGTCATTGGTGAAATTCTCTTGCGAAAAGAGGGGCATCATTTCTCTGAACATAACGATATGGTATAATGGGGTCAGTCCTGACGCCCTCATCTTTTTCTTGGTAGTATTATCTGTCACAAACTTTTCCTTAAGCCAGATTAGACTCACATATTTTTCTATCATGCAGACAATTGCCCTGAGCCCTTGAGACACTTCTCAGTAAACACTCCCCCTGCTTTTTTTTTGGCACAGCCTCACATTTTATAGATTCTTAAGAAAGATTCATGCTTACTCAACTATAGAAGATACATACTGAACCATTTATATGTTGCATTCTAAATTCCCAGAAGGTAAAAGAAGGACGTCCGTCATGATGCTCAAACAGACTCTCTCCTCACATGCCACACACGCAAAGCACTATCAAGATATATGAAGGCAATCTTCCAAGCAATCAAGCATTAAAATTATGTGCAGAGATAGAGCACCCCAGCATCCAGCATTATTTAATAGCTCAGAGTGGGAAGTGATCTATGCAAATATTTACATAGGATTACTTCCCATTTCGCTTTTTAGTTTCTTTTCACTGTAGAAAGTGTGTTAGGAACTATGTGTCTGGACAGAAAGCCACATCACTGACTTTCTGTAGGAAATTCTGTGGGAAGGAATCTGAAGGAGAAAATTTTAAAATTCTAACTATGCTGAATTTAAAGGGCAGTTTAAAAGCAAGTGAAGCATTTAGTGTTGAAAGTTATATAAACCTTCATGAGCGTTCATAAAAGTGAGGAAAGTAAAGGCAAACCTGAAAACCAAAGCATCAATTGATATTCTGATTCAGCCAAAATCAAGCATTCCTCAGAATAATCAATGTAACAGGGGCAACACATGTCATTCATTTGCAAATTCATCTCATAAACATGTAGTTGAAGACAGGAACTAGACTGTGCTTCAGTCCTTCTTAGAAGGGGGTACAAAATACTTACAGGAGGAAATACAGAGACAAAGCGTGGAGCAGAGACTGAAGGAAAGGCCATCTAGGGACTGCCCCATCTGAGGATCCATCTCATATATAGTTACCAAACACAGACAATATTGGAGATGCCAAGAAGTACTTGCTGACAGGAGCCTGATATAGCTGTCTCCTGAGAGGCTCTGCCAAAGCCTGACAAATACAGAGGCAGATGCTTGCAGCCAACCATTGGACTGAACACGGGCTCCCCAGTGGAGGAGTAGAGAAAGGACTGAAGGAATTGAAGGGGTTTGCAGACCTATAGGAAGAGCAACAATATCAACCAACCAGACACCCCAGAGTTCCCTGGGACTAAACCACTAACCAAAGAGTACACACGAAGCGACCCATGGCTCCAGCTGCATATGTAGCAGAGGATGGCCTTATCTGGCATCAATGGGACTAGAGGCCCTTGGTCCTGTGAAGGCTTGATACTCCAATGTAGGCGAATGCCTGCGGGGAGAAGGCAGGGGGTGGGTGGGTGAGGAAGCACCCTCATAGAAGCAGGGGGAGGGGGAATTGGATAGGGGGTTTCCAGAGGAGAAACTGGAAAAGGGGATAACATTTGAAATGTAAATAAAGAAAATATCCAATAAAAAATTGCTCAATATTTTTAGTGTAAAGGTCTAAATTCAAACTGAACTAAGAACCATTTGCTGTAATGTTTATGATTTTATTGATTATATGCAATGAATACAAGCTCAGTTCAGCTGTTACTAATGATGAGGTCAGCTCTGTCACAGCATTTTAATAGTATACAAAGACCGAGGCATTTTCCAGCCATGCCCTCTAATAACTGAGGTGTGAGGACATCTCTATTTTAAGTTTTTCTGATCATAATTTAGACAGGTAAGCTCTGAATTTGTTGACTTTCATTGTTCTCCATGTATGTGTGCCTAACAAGCATATAGCTGCATATCAAATTATTTAGGAAAATACTTTCAATAGAAAAATGTGCTCTTCTAGGGAATATTTAAAAAATACAATAATTCAAAGAAGAAGTACAGAAAAATTAAAATCAAAGTGAGTTATTGTTGTGTATAACTGAATTGTTACATTTTGACCCTCCCATTATCTGTGAATCCATAAAATAGTTTAAAGGAATGAGAGTAACTTTGCACACCTCCATATAGTCTGCTTTTTCTATGGTCTTAGAAGACTTGTCCAGTAACATCACACACCCTTCCCACCAAGACAGGAATGTGCTTTCTGCTGGATGACTTCTTTATAGACATCTTCATTCAGACTCAGAAAGTCCTACTTATCTGATTTATAAAGCATCCTTTTAAAACTTTCAAGCAAGTATTATTTGTCAAAAACATTTCAGCATGTTATAGACCAGAAAGAGAAAAGGGAGGGAGGGAGGGAGGAAGGGGGAGGGGAAGGGGGAGGGGGTGGGGGAGGGGGAGGGGGAGAGGAGAGGAGGAGAAAGAATACATATTATTATATAGTACAATATAATATGATTAAATATTTTTTTAAAAAAAATCCATGACACAACATTATAAGACAAGGTAGCTCCAAAAATTCCATTGAGTTTCTTTATATTGGCCCTCAATCAACTCTGGGCATGCAGTCTACCTTTAAGAGTAGTTTGTTTCCCCCAATGAGACTCCCTTGAAGAAAACTACCTTTTAACCTGCAGGTGATAGACTGAAGACAGCTTTGCAGTTAGGGCTGGTGGTATTACCCACTTCTTTTATGTCTAGGACTCCTTCAGGGGCAGACCTGTGTGACCATGGGCATGGTGCCCCTGTGTGTTGATTTTATAAGTCCTGATTTCCCCATCAATTAGTATACTTCCAATTGTGGACAGATTTTATATAAAGATCCATTTAAAATTCACTTCTTATTCTGTGTCTCTATGGGATTCCTGAGTGTTTGAATGAGCGAGTCTCTGAATCTATACCTTTCTTATGCCTCTTCTTGAGTTCTCTTTTTATCTGTATGTTTGTATTGTGTATTCTGATATGTTAGTTATAATTTATCATATATTATTTCATTATTTAAAAAAATCAGTGCACAGAAAAGGAATGTCAATTATTTTACAAACTGTCCCCAGTAATACATTATTCTTGGATGTGATATGTTCAGAGAGATGGTTTGCACCTACATATTTTAGACTTAGGGTCAGCTCTGCCACTTTACACAATGTTGTACATGTTCTCAGGGATGTAGCTTCAACCTACCTTGTGTTATCCTCCCAACAATGTTTAATTCTATTATTTGCAACATATAAATAAAGAAAAATGAGCAGCAGGAATTTTAAACCCAGACAACAATGAAGATGAGATGTGAACTCAGATACTCAAGCATTAGAACCCCTGGGTTTTTCAACTATTCCACACCATATGCACATAGTCTCCCAGTTGTAGACATGTGTCTACTGTTCTCACTGATGCTTCAGAATCGAAAAGCCGCTTGAAACCTGGTCCCCTCATTGATAGGAGCATGTATTTTCATTTGTTTTCATTCATGGGGAGTGTTTCACAATAAAGGCTAAGAATTGTGATAAACTTACAGTCATTCAGGTCAATTCAATTGTCCTCTGCAGCAAAGGAGAGTTTTGTATAAAAAAAATATATATAGTCTTTTTTGATTGAAATTACTTTCATCCCATGAAAATCTTTTTTTAAAAAAAAAAATCACACAATTTGCCATGAGAAACTCACTAAAATTTTCGACTTTTCACGTAATGAAGACAAAACTATCAATTTGGCTAGCTAAGCTGTCGATATGGTACTGTGGCCTGTTGAGACAGCTTTCAAGATGTTCTGGGGAACTGATAAATAAAAGTGTCCTTAAATCAATAGAAGTAACTTCAAAGGCTAGCCTGTGGGCTGTGGCATTTCTAAGGAACTAGACTTAATTGAATTCCAGCTCTTGTTGGCTTCTTTTCTTTCTTTATATATTTTTACTTTTTTTTTTTCAATTGACAATGGCTAAGTTACTAAGAGAAGGATTCAGTTTGGGGAGATAAAACTAAAGTTATCAATACAACTCAAGACTCATTATAGCAGGCAGCTGAAGAATTCTATAGGACCTACCAATCAATAGGAATGTTGCTGCCATTCTGTTGCAGAGGCTGGATGCACGGAGTTTGCATGGTTTTTCTTATTTCTTTTCTCCCTCAAAGTGTCTCAGTGCGCCGTTATTGCTGGTTTTCAGCCATTAGTAAAAGTTATGTTCGTTTTTTTTTTTTTTTCTGTTATGTCTTATGGAAGGTAAGGTCTCACTGTGTTTTATCTGAATCCTACTCTTTCTTCTGAGACTGAACTACAATAGCCATCTGTCTCTTGACTCTCTCTCTCTCTCTCTCTCTCTCTCTCTCTCTCTCTCTCTGTCTGTCTCTCTCTCTCTCTCTGTGTGTGTGTGTTTCTCTCTTTCTCTGTTCTGTCTATCACTGTCCGACTCTATCTCTGTCTCTCTCTGTGTCTCTCTCTATCTCACCCTATCCCTCCTTCCCTCCCTCCCTTCCTCCCTCCTTTCCTCCCTCCTTCCCTCTTTCCCTTCTTCCCTCTCTTCCTTCCTCCCTCCTTCCCTGGTTCACTTCCACCTCTCCCCCTCTCTCTGACATGGCTTATTTATTTTAAACTAGCTATACCTATATGTTACCCACCAATAGTAGTCTCTCCACTCATGCCACTGAATTTGCTCGTCCTTTGTGTAACAAACTTTCCGGAGATTGTTTGTCTTTTAAAAAATGTAGTCATATCTTTCTTTGAAATTATAAGTGTAACCAAATATTGTATTTTCCACTTTTCATGCATCATGTATAAATTTACCCACATTCAGTTACACCACAGTTTCACGCTTTCAGTGTTTTTCTTCCTTTTCAACTGGAACGTATGGTGATTTATTTTGTTATGTAGTATGTCACAACTCATACACACAGGTATATATTTATATAAAATAATAATAAAACCTATTTTCCTGAACTCAGTGTCCTATATAATAATACAGTGGTATGCATCATTCCAAAGAGCTCTTCTGCTATCCTGATTGTTTCTGTCACCAGAAGAGAATTATTTTCTCAACTTTCGTCTTATAAAATAGCTTTTGAAAAATTTGATCTCACACGTTGTTACTTGTAAACAATCGGTTTTGCAATCTTCCTTCAGTAGGCTGCGTAAATTGTATCATGCTCTATATGGTCTTCTGAGGATTGCTGCTATCTCTCTATCATATTGGCACTTACACTTGTAAGGTGTTGCCTTCCATTGATGGATGAGTTTAAAACATGGGAGTGCACATTACAAATTACCTACGAATCTCTCTGTTGCTGTGGATGGAGTTGTTTTTCTTCTATCGTATGTTGGTTGACTAAGACTGCTATGAAAATTGTATGTCTCCGAGCAAACACTTGTAAGTATTTATGTAAGTGTGCATACAAATTGATACTCCAATCATCAGGCATTTCTTCTATTCTCTTCTTAGACTAACCCACATTTTCCTATCTATTTGCTACCTCATTGAAAAGTCTCCAAATTTCTAAGAAAAAAAATGCACTGTTAATTTGTTTGCTTTAGGACTCTGCCTGCATTTTAGAACAGGTCTAAGATTTCTCCAGACAACCTAGCTGTCTTTTCTGCTTTCTAAAACACCTCTCATAACTCTCACCCATGTGGGTAGATGCAAATTGATTTTCTTTTCCATCCACTGTAGATTAGCTGTAGAAAAATTGATGCTTTTCTTTTTCCATAAGTATCATTTTACTTAGTCTGATCTTTCTTCTTGGTTCTCTCCTAACTGGGATTCTCTCTGATGGTCAGAGACTCCTGACCTGATTCCTCACAACATTAAATATGTCTTATCTAAGCAAATGTTTCCGCTCCAAAAATGTTTGAGTCTTATTTAGCAGTAATTTTCTGAATTTTCAAAATCCATGGATATGCCTAAAGAACATAAAATTAGGAAACTTTGTGTAGTAATCCTAAGAGCAAATAACTTAACTTATCCTGTATTTCTTCTTCTCAGGAGTGAGACCTCTAATAGGTTACCCAGTAACAAGGGGTCAAGTCTAAAACATACAAGCAACATTAAACTGACTCCACATGTTGTATTTATATATTTCTATGTTTCAAACTATAATATTATAGATAGTTATTTGTATGCACTAAGGGAAAAAGGTCATTAAATTTTTGTGGGAGTGGGGAAGAGTAGGAGGAATTGGATGAAGGAAATGAAAGGAGGGATGAGTATTATTATATTTTAATAATTTTGTTGTTGTTTAAAAGAATCACTCACACAATTACCTTTAAGGTACAAAAACCTTTGCTGTGTATCTCTTATTACCTAATACAATATGATCTTTTAGTTCTAAAGAGAAATTTGTATTTTAAAATAGTGTATTTCAACGATACACTGAAACCAAAGGAAAGTAATCCTCATTGGATACATGACAGTCTCTAGTTATTACAGAAAAAGTAGGATCATCAATATAACAAGATTTTCTTGACTTCTAGTCAACTACGGTGTTTAGTATTGGACCAAGCTTCCAAGCACTCAAGAATTGATCTTACTTATGAATAATTTATAAGGTTTGGCTCAATGATCCAAAGAGCTTTCAGAAGATAAAATGTATGTGCACATGTGTCTGTGTGTGTGCATGTATACATGAGTATGTTTAATGGGTATATAAAGTTTTTGAAAGGTTTTCTTGAGCCTTTTTGACTGATGGAAAGTGAGATCTTTCTCTTGAGCTCTAAGGTATTTGTGTTATTCTTTTATCTCCTTTATGTTCATTATATATTTAAACCCATCGGTGAGCCCCATACTGGCCTTTTAATCTTTCCTTTCACAATGTATTCATATTTCATGATTTAATCTACTTCTCTATGTTCTCCAAATATCTTTCTGTCCCTGCCTTTTATATTCTGCATATCAGATGGCTTTTAGCAATGGTATATACTATACCATAGACAGGCATGACTTCCTCTACTTCCCACCAGTGCATATTATAAAAGTTTCAACAACTGTTTTACTGTGGAAATGCTGTATAGAATGCTTCTTTCTATAACAAGAGAATGCCTGTATTAAACACGATAAAGGAAAACTGTTAAAGTCATGTCTAGATACTTTGCCCAATGATATAATTGTATATTTTTTAAAAGTTTGTTGTAATTCACCACAAAATTGTTTAATTAATAAGAGAGAAACACAATAATTAAGGATTAATTTAGTTTAAGATAAAAATACATGCATGCAACACTTTGTATCATCTATACGGAATGCAATTGATCTAACAATAAAATGAATCCCTCATGAAACTGCAGGCCCTACAGGTAGGTTTCTCTGTGGGTAAAGAAGGTGCTTTTCAGAGAACTCCATATATCTAATAAGTCAGCAAATGTTTGGCACAACTAGGTTAAAATGCAGGATAATGGTCTCTGCAATACTATGAGAGTTTTTGAGTCATTTCTGCACATCACTGATATGGACTTTATTATTTGTCTTTCATTAACTTCTTTTTCCAATTCACATTCTACTTTCCTGTTTTGTTTTCATTCCAGAAGCACTGGAATATTGTGTATCTTGTTTTGTTATTCTTCAAATAGAGAAGATATTTAATAACTGCTTTCCAGATTATTGATAGAGTAGAATGTGATAGCAAAGCCAGAGAGACTGTTAGGAGTTTCCTGTTATTCTGACAAAGGAATACAACCAGAATTATTTATAACTCATATGGACTAGCAAAATTATGTCATGTCCTCAATTTATAGCAAGTACATTAATTCATATTCCGAACTGAAATTCAGGAAGTTCCCTTTCTTCATATCCTTATCATTGGTTGGTATCTTTTTGAAGCCTTTATAACTGATATGAAGCTCATTATGCTTTAAGTTAGGTTCTCTTAAGATCAATGACGCAGAATAATTGTGTATACATTTGTTGGCCATCTGTGTATCTTCTATTGAGAAATGAATATTCTGGTTCTTTATCCACTTTATTCAAAATATATATTTTTACCTAGTTTATTTGAATTGCTTATCTCCCTATGAAAGTAATTCATTATAAGCAGTGTGGGGTTTCCAGTTGACTTTTTCCTAGTGTGAATGACTTAAAAAATATTATTACATTAAATTATTTCTATAGGTGTGAAAGAAGTTTTCTAATAATTTATTTACATATTTTGTTTTTATTGCCAGTACTTTGGGCGCTGTCACCAATAAATGATTCCTCAAGCTAGTGTCATGGAGAGAATTCTCCATTCCTTACACTTTCAATGTTTATTTTAGTAGTGCTTTTTATCATTGGCTTTGGTAAGATATGCAGTTTCAGATCTTTTGTTTAACTGTAATACACATTTAGTTTATTGCATTAATAATGTAAGACACCCAACTAATTTCTAATGTCCATGTGTAGATATCTAGCTTTTCAACTATACTAATTAAAGGTACTATTTTTCTTTTTTATTTTATGCATATAAGTATACTAAAGTTGTCTTCAGACATACCAGAAGAGGGCATGAGATCCAATACAGATGGTTGTGAGCCACCATGTGGTTGCTGGGAACTGAACTCAGGAGCTCTGGAAGAGCAGTCAGTGTTCTTAATCGCTGAGCCAACTCTCCAGCCCATATCTTTGTCATATGCTATACTTACCTCCTAAAATGTATAGATTTATTCTTGGCCATCTATCCTTTTCTATTGACCAATATGTCTGTTTTTATACCAGTAACATGCTGGTTCAATTGCTCTGTCTTCACGACATCTTTTGAAATCTTAGAGTATAACAATTTTACCTTTGTTCTTTTTGTTAACAGTTGCTATGGATAGTCTCCATCTTTTGTAATTCCACAAAAAATTAAGGATTCATAAATAGGCACATATATAAAAGATTCACATATACGTATGTGAATCCTTAATTTATACATATATATGTATAAGCTTGATATATACATTCAAGTATGTCTATATATCAAATATATATTTATGAAAAAGTGGAACTTATGGAAAGTAGCAGAAAACTGTAGACACACATTTATTTACACAAACACACATATGTATAATAAAATTATTATGTAATCTAGAAATCAAACATTAGATATATTGAGATGAATAGAGGTTTGTTTCTGTGAAGAAACCCATACTTTCATGATATTCACACTACAGATAACCACAGCTAAAATATATAAGTAACTTGAGTGCCTATTGATGTCAAAAGCTGTGGATCAAGGGTGTGATATAGACCATGAAATTAGGTGCTACCTTACAAAAGGAAAAACAATTTGTTACAAAGACAT
Organism: Mastomys natalensis; assembly: GCA_021653895.1. Taxonomy (NCBI): domain Eukaryota; kingdom Metazoa; phylum Chordata; class Mammalia; order Rodentia; family Muridae; genus Mastomys; species Mastomys natalensis. The sequence goes on from JAJTUV010001262.1 coordinate 300,258, forward strand.
TAATCTAGATGATATTATACTAAGCCAGTTTAGCTAGAAATGTAGAAACAAATACTGTTTGGACCAATTCTACAGAGAATCCAACAAGCTAAATTCATAGAATGGAGAAAGGTAACAGTTCCCAGTAGCTTGAACAAGGAACCAAGATAACTACTATCAAAGACACTGAAAAATAATGACCAAAGGATACAAAACCCCATCATATAGTTGGGAGAAGAATTATTGATTGGCATAGTGAAAATATTAATAACTTTTCTGTTCAAAATTTCTAGAAGAGTAGATTTACAAAATCAACTTACAAAAATCAGTAGACTTTTTATGTATCAACAATAAACATATTAAGATAGACATTATGGATGGACACACTCTTCACACTCTCATTTGCAATTCCCTCACCCCACTCAAAAATAGAATATCTGGTAGTTGGGAAACCTCTACAGTTGAATTTTTATCTCTTAAAAAGTTATTGTGGAAGATAATAATATGTGGAAAGGCTTCCCATATTCACAGATTTGTAGAATTAATAAGGTAAAAAGAGTATACTACCAAAATCAATTCATAGATTGCATAATTTGTAATTAAAACCACTGTAACATTAATTATAGAAATATATAAATCACTCTGAAATTTATATGGAACCAAAGAGACACTAGATAGTCAAGCAAACAGAACAGTGCTAGCTATTATATTCCACATTGCAAGATATAATACAGAGTTATAGTAATAAAAAACATCATGGTACTAGCACAAGAACACAGATGTAGAAAAATAGAACAAAAGAAGTCACAAACATGAGTACACATTACTACAGCTATATGATATTTGACAAAGATGGTAAAACAATCATTGGATATAAGATAGCAATCAAGAAAAGGTGCTGGAGGCACTGCATGTCCATATGTAGAAGAATGCAGTTACATCACATCCATCATCCTGTACAAAAACTAACTCAAAATGGATCATAGACCTAATTTAAAACACTGAAAAAGCTAAAAGAAAATGTAGGCGGTACTCTAGATGACATAAGTATAGGAAAAGACTTTCTGAATAAGAACTCATTTGCCCAGGAATTAAGGCTGAATATTAACAAATGGCACCTTATAAAAATAAAACTCTTCTTAAGCTGGGTATGATGGCACACCTCTTTAATCCAAGCCCTTATGAGGCAAAGGCAGGCTGATTGATATAAGTTCAAGGCCTTCTTAGACTCCAAAATGAGTTCTAGGACAGGGAAACTGGGGCTGTTACACAAGAAACCCTGTCTTGAAAAAAAAAAAAAAAACCACAAGCAAGCAAGAACCTCTTCTTTACAGCAAGGGAGTATTCTACTCAATACGAAACAAAGACCACAGAGTGAAAGAGAATCTTTGATGTGTGTGTGTGTGTGTGTGTGTGTGTGTACATACATATGTACATATGTATAGGTATATGTATCTTTGCTTTTGAGTCTTTTTTGTAGTCTGATGGACTATGAGTACAAACACAAAAGATGAAAAAGAAATTGGTAAGAAATATCTCAAAAAGTGTTGAACATCCTTAGTAATAAAAAAAAATGCTGGCATGGGAGGAAAGAGGAGCATTCATTCACTGTTAGTGGGATGAAAACTGGTTCAGCTGCTGTGGAAATCCATATACAGAACTCTCAAAAATCCAAAAATAGATCTACCATATAATCCAGCTATACCATTTCTTGATAAATGCCCAAATAAGTTGCCATCTGACTCCAGAGATACCTGCTCAGCTGTGTTCATTACTGATGTGATCACTAAGCTAGGAAATGGAAGCAGCCAAACATCATTCGCCCGATATAATGATATAATGAAAATGTGGTACTTAAACACTACAGGAGTCTATTGATCTTTGATGAAAAGTAAATTTTATAGGAGAATAGATGGAATAGAACACATTATAGTGAACATGGAAACCAAGAAAGACAAACACTGCACGTTCTCTCTCATTTATGGATCCTAGCTCTTAATCTTTGCTTGTGAGAAGGTAACCCAGAGAAATCCTTATAACAAGGAAAATGAAAGGGATGGAGATTAATAAGAAATAAAAATCTGTAGATTGGAGGCTAGTATGAGATGTGACAACAAGGTGTAAATGGGAAAATGGAAGAAGAGGCTTTATCAGGGTGTGGAAGAGGCAATACAGAGGAAGAAGGATGGGAAGATATAAGGAACACTAATGATGCTTTAAAAGGTCATATAAAGCATAATATTTCTACATTTACTTAGAAAGAAAGAAAGAAGAAAGAAAGAAAGAAAGAAAGAAAGAAAGAAAGAAAGAAAGAAGAAGAAGATAGATAGATAGATAGATAGATAGATAGATAGATAGAAATAGATAGAATGTACATGAGTATGTATGTACATGTATAAGTAAATCAAGTGAAGTCATGACACTTGGAGTAATAATGCTTCCACCCCAAATCCATAGACTAAGAAAATCCTCAGTGCTTGGCATGAAAAGTCATTTTGATTTGTCAGTCAGGGAGTCCATTAGACACCCAAAATAATATAAGTTATATAAATGTAAAAACTCATATAGTACCTCCTATTAGATTTTTCTATCAGTTCAACTAGTGTTAGATTTATTTATTTAATTTACACTGTTTTCTATGATACCTACTAATTTTCTACTTAAAAGTCAATATTTAATTTAATGTAAAAGTAGCTATGAATAGTAAAAAATGCCAACATTTTTTAAAGGATTGAGTGTGTGTGTGTCTGTGTCTGTGTCTATGTCTGTGTGTGTGTGTGTGTGTGTGTGTGTGTGTGTGTGTGTGTGTGCGTATGTTTAGCTAACTCTGAATATATGGAAAGAAAAATCTAGGAGATAACTAGTTTAGATAATCATGAACTTAAGTTCAAGAAATAGAATGATAAAACATCAAATATAGTCATGGATCAAATATGAATCATATTGACAACATGAGTTGGACTAAAGACCAATGTTTCAATTTTTTAAAATGTCACAGCCCATACTGTGGAATAAGAAATTTAAGAAAACAAATTGTTTTTAAGGTTTCTCTTTGTGATAATTTATCTTCACTGTCAACTTGACAAGATATAGAATAACCATGGCAACCAATTTCTAAGTGTGTATAGAATGATGTTTCTATTTACTTAGAATCTAGATAGTAACATCCTTTGGACTGGGATGCTAGACCCAAGTAAAATAGAGAGATAGAGCTAAGCTCCAGTATTCATATTGCTCTGCATCTTGAACGAGAGCACAGCATAACCAGTTCTCTCCGGCTTCAGCCACCAAGACTTCTCCCATCCCCAGTGATGAGGTCTATCCCCTCTGACTATGAATGAAAATAAATCTCATCCTCAAATACTTTTGTTACAATTATGAGAAAAGTAATACACTCTCATACCTATTTCTTTTCAGAAATTAGCACTTCAGTAGTAAACATGAGAACTCATATTGTTTAGATAACCTATTGTTTCTTATTATGCCCAATAATATAAGGGAATATCATAATTTTAATTTGCCATGCTAACATTGGAGTATCTAAACTTCTTTCAAAGAAATTAGTTCTATATGTGTCTTATCATTTTACTTTAATGCTTTTTGGGTTAATTATGTAATTCTTGGCAATGGTTCACTCTGCATAATCTGTCTATATTATTTTTTTTAAATTAGACGGCAAAACTGTGAACTTAAGATTTGAAAACCACAACTTTATATTTCAAAAATATATCCCTGCTCTTACTGGGCCAAACCTTTATTCCAAGTTTCAAAGTGAGACATTTCATGTAATTAAATTCAGTAGGAATCCCATTTTGACTTGAGATAGTTGTCAGTAGAATAAAATATAAGAACTGATTTGATTTCTTTTCACTCAGGTTTCAAGTCCTCTTGTATTATATATCAAATTTTCTTCAAAAATTGTCTAGACCTCTTTCAGCCTCACCTGAGATACAAAAAAAACAGTTCTATGAGTTGTAAATCACTAAAATACAAATATTTCTCCTGGAATGATCAACAAGCCAAAGAAATGTTGAAGCCAAGTGAATTTTTTGATGAGGTGTTAAAAGCGACAGTGACGAGCCGCCTGTGAACATATGCACAGAGGAATGAAGTGCAATCAGTCAGCAGAAGAAAGGCAAACATCAAGTCTTCTCAACTACAAGTGGAGAGAAAAAAAAAAGTTGTGCATCCACACAGCACCTGGCTAGGAAGAATAGAAGGAAATGGCAAGAATAGGATGTGTGCACAGGTAGAAAAGGAGAAAAGATGGGATAGGATGGCATGTTCGGACTAGAGGGGAAGGATTGAAAAATCATGATGCATGCAGGGAGAATAGATGCCAAATATGGGGATAGGCTGGATGTCTTAGTTACTGTTTCTATTGCTGGGAAAAGATATCATGACTATAGCAACTCTTACAAAGGAAAACATCTAACTAGGTCTAGTTTACAGTTCAGAGGTTTAGTCCATTATCATCCTGGAGACAAACTTGGCTGAGTGCAGGTAGACATGATGCTGGAGAAGGAGCTGAGAGTTCTATATCTGCATTGGCAGGCAGCCCAAAGTGAACTCACTCCCTAGTGACACACATCCTCCAGCAAAGCCACACCCCCTAATAGTGCCACTCCCTATGGGTCAAACATCTAAACACAAGAGTTTATGGAAGACATTCCTATTCAAACCACCAGAGATGGATAGAAGATGGTGTGAGAAAGTACATGGAGCAGAATTATGGTTCTTGAATGGTGTGTGCAGATAGAATGGAGGGAAAGATGGAATGGGATAGTATAGGCATGCAGAAAAGAAGCAATAAGAGGAATAATTTCAATAGCCTATAGCATAGCAGGATAATTGTGCTTGGCCCAAACTAATATATTTAAAATTAGCTAGGAGAGAGATTTTTTAAAAATGTTTTCCTCACAAATAAATAGTCTATGTTCAAAGGGATGCATACGTCAACTAAATTGACTGTCTATTTCACAATGCACACAAGCACTAGAATATCATATCAATCCCATAATATCTACAATTATTTTGTTATTCAAAATGATAAATGTATTTAATATCTTCATTGAAAATGTATCTTAATGTCATGTGTCCGTGTGAGTACATGCCACAAATATACAGGTGGCATATGACATAGGATCTGTTGAACACAGGCTGTTACACTTAGAAGCAGTTGTGAGCTGCCCAACATTAGTTCTGAAAATGAAATTCCTATCCTCCACCGAAACAGCAGATGTTCAGAGCCATCTTTTCATTCCCATTTCTAATTAATGTTTATGTACAAATACAGACATGTATGTATTCCACGTGTAATGTGAATGCCAAAGGCCATCATCCTTTGTTTTCATGACTTTTGCGTGCTGTTAGTCTTTAAGTGCTTCAAATAAGGCAATCTATGCAATCATCTAAGAAAGATGGATGACAAAAAAATACAAACTGGATAAAATACAGATTTATTAAATATATATTATTGATGAATTAATAAACAGTGAAAACTGTACTATTAGTTGGCAATAGATTTATCTCAGTTTCTGTCCTTAATTTCTCTAATTGGGATTAAAACTAAAAGAGGAAAAAAAACACATATATTTTTTTTTTAAAGTGAGTGACAGTGACGCATCTGGTGGTAAACTGATGGGATTATGCAGAATCTGACAATAGAGCAGAGAAAAGCCATAGGAGGACTGGCCTATGAAAAGGCGAGAAGCATGACAACGCTGTTGAATTGGAAGGAACATGACTGTTGATAGAATTACATATCAGATTGAGGAGTTTAGGAATGTAATTGAACAAAAGTAGAATGAGAAATTATGTGGTCTGGATATTTAGAAATTAAGTATCCTGTTTGTAGTGTGTACAAATAAATTTAAGGAAGATAAGCAGGAATATTAGTTAAGAAACTGCCTCTGAGAACTCTAGGGGAGATATTAAAGATATAATTATAAGATGATCATTCAGATGAAGGAATCAAAAGTCAGTAGCATTGAGGCATGATTTCCTGAGTGAATGAGGAATGTGATATAAGATGTCCAAAATAAAAATGACAGAGTCATCTTCAGATGGTGGAGATGCCCATATATTGACTGCAGGATTCCTCAGGTATTAAGTAGGAACAGCCATAGATCAGCAGTCCAGATCTGTAGGTCATGAATTACAGCAGAAAATATGAATTTGAGTAGAAAAGAAAGGAAACTTTAGAAATCTGAGCAGAAGGAGAGGTGGTCTAGAATCTGTTTTGCATTGCTCCTCCCTGAATTGGGAGGATGCTATTACCAGAGAGAGACAGGTGTGTGAAAATTTACAAATAAGGAGCATAACAAAAGAGCAAACATTATAAAAATAACAAACTGACAGCAATTAATACCTTGCAAATATGTCTGAATGTCAATGGTCTCAGTTCTCTGCTCCAAAGAAACAGACAAGAACACACTGAATAGAAAACAGAACCAATCTAAGCACTCCTTTCAAGAAATTTTAAGGGAAAAGAGTGAAGATCAGAGTACAAGCAATTGGTACAAAGAAAGAAATCATGTACATCTATATTAAATTATTCCAAAGAAATAAAGAACCTCATAACTAGTTAATTAAAGGAACAATCCATCACGAAAATATAACAGTTCTAAATACATACTCATAGAATAATGGCTTACTAATGTAACAAAGCAAACACAATTGAATATAAAGACATAGATCTACTTCTACACAATACTAGATGAAGACTTTAATTCTTTATTCTCATTATAGTTTATGGAGAAAATAATTAGGAATAACGACAAAATGAGAGTAGTGCAACATTGTGCTCAAAGTAGGGTTTAACAATAAATAGTATTACATAACACTACAGAATACCCATTCTTCTAGGGAACTCATGGAATGTCCTCTAAAATAGAGAACATTTTAGGCTACAAACTTAATGAATACAAGGAAATTTAAATATTTTCTTATAGTCTACTTGATCATAATCGAATAGGATAAATCACAGTACTTATTCAAACAAGCAACACAATATTGAATGTCTAGTGTGTCACCTAAGAAGTCAAGATAAAAATTTTCAGAGTCCTAGAGAAAACTAAAGAAAATAAAAGCATAATATACAAAAATTGTGGGGTTCAGCAAAAGCAGTTCTAAAAGGAAATCGTTCCTTGAAAGAAAAATACAGTATAGTGTAGTAAAGAGATAAATGTGGAATTAAAGTATATTATTGTAGACCATCAACGCCTACAGTAAAAAATAAGATTATTAATAAATGACTTAATGATGCACCTCAAGGTCTTAAGCAAACAAAGGTCCAAGTTCCAGACAGAAAGATATAATAAAAATCAGGGAAGAAAGTGAGACAATTGAACTGATTTTTTAAAATGAGAAATAAATAAAATAGAGCAGATTTTTAGCATAGAATTATTGTAGTAGCACTCTTAGGACTTTTAGCCTTGCCCTTCAATTGAATTTTCATTTTTTCATGTTTTGTAAGCTTTGGTGGATGGGAACTTCCCATCATAGCAACATTTCTTTTTGTCAGTACAAACCAAGATTTTTTAAAATCATGCTAGTCCTATTTAGCTACTACAGAACCTTTCTCCACATCTTCTTTGCCCAAACTTATAAATTGACACACATCCCATTCCTTACTAAATTGAACATGTATCATATATTTATGCTCCTTCTCACTGTATACTTTACTATATATAGTAAATAATAATCATGTCCCAGCTAAATATTAAGCTCTACTAAAACTTTATCAAACAATTTAGTACATTTAAATCCAGACATAATCATAAAAGTAGCTAAATTTCTGGCCAGAGTATACCAAGTGTGGTCTACATTAGAGGTCAAGATCAATTCCTGTTCTTCTCTTATACTTAATGATGGAGATTTAACTGTCCATATTTCTGTCAGCATGATAGTATTACAAAAACAATCTACTAAGTTTTTTTATGGTACTCAACTGCTATTTCTCTTGCTACAGCTCTAAACTTTTCCACATTTCTCCCTCAAACAGTTGTCAAAGCCTATATACCACACAGCTAGATTTGTGACAATGGTTCCATGTCTTGTTAACAATTTTCTGTGTTAGTTACTTTTTTCATGGCTGTGAGCGAACACCTGACAAAATCAAGGTAAGGTGGTAATGGTTTGTGTGTGCTCATGTTGAAGATACAGTCCAACATCATTGCGGCAAGCATTGTTCTAGCTTGGTCCTCAAGTACATGGATCATTTTGTCACATTGCATGTGCATTCAGGAAGAAGGAAAGGAGAGGAGAGCAAGGGAGAGGAGAGGAAAGGAGAGCAGAGGAGATGGGAGGGGGAGAGGAGGGGAGGAGAAGAGAGGGAAGGGAAGGGGAAGAAAGGGGAAGAGACAGACTGAAATAGAGACATGGACAAAGAGACAGAGAAGGAAACAGAGAGACAGAGATTGGTGGTCTATTCTCCCTCTCTATTCTCCATCTCCTATTTGTTCAGTTTGGGACTCCACTGTAAGAAATGGTGGTACCCAGCCTGAGAGTGTGTCTCCCTTCCTCAGTTAAAGTTTTCTGAAAATGCCTTTACCAGTGCACACAAATGTATTTGTCTTCTCAGATACCATCAAGTTGACAGCTAAGATTAACTATCTTTCAAGGCAGATGTTATGAGAATAAGAATAATTATTTTTAAGATTTGCAGAAACATACTGCCAACCCTCCATTTTCACACTGCACCTAGATCCCTTTAGTCACTGTTTCAAAGCTGAATGACTAACCAATTCCTCTGCCTTTTTGAATTTTTATTTTCTCTTAAGCTTCAAATGTAGAAACAACATGAGATTCTCAGAAAAACATCTGCACTTTGTGCCATTTGTCTTACTAATATGATCATATTGAGCAAATTCCTTTCTAACTTTTCACTTATTTTTTTCCATTTAGTGTTTGACGTGAATGAGTGGACCTGGTTTGTTGGGACTTCCCAAGTCAGGTCACACTCTGTAATAGGACTCTAGAAACAAGGGACACCTGCAGCAGAAATATGAAGGAATTGCCAAAGAAATACTACTCAGTGCATCATTCTATAACCTTTCTTATCAAAGAATGTCTTTATAAATTTAAATCTGTACCCTCTGTAAAACATGACCTAAGGTTTTTTACACTGTCACAGAAATAAATGTCACTAAAATAAATGAACCAATAAAGAAGACAATTTGGTTATCTTCTTATTTTACTGAAAACAACCTGGATAGTAAGAAATTGGTTGCACTCTAGGCTACTGAAATACATTATCTACACTTTAGATTCTCAATGCAAGCAAAAAGGTACATTGAATTATATTGATTCTGTGGATTGCTTTTGGTAAAATGGCATTTTTACTACCTTAACTCTAACAATTAATGAGCATGGGAGATCTTTCCATCTAATGATATCCTCCACAATTTCTTTCATCAGAGACTTGAAGTTCTTGTCATACAGGTCTTTCACTTACTTAGTTAGAGTTACACCAAGATATTTTATATTTTTCTTGGCTATAGTAAAGGGTGTTGTTTCGCTAATTTCTTTCTCAGACTGTTTATCATTTGGATAAAGGAAAGCTACTGATTACTTTGAGTTAATTTTGTACCCAGCCATTTTGCAGAAGGTATTTTTCAGCTATAGAAATTCTCTAGCAGAATTTTTAGAGTTGTTTATGTATACTATCATAACATCTGCAAATAGTGATACTTTGACTTGCTCAACGTGCTCAACTATGTTCATAGCAGCTTTATTTGTAATAGCCAGAAACAGGAAATACCCTAGATTTCTCTCAACTGAAGAATGGATAAAGAAAATGTTGTACATCTACACAATGGAATACTATTCAGCTATTAAAATCAAAGATATCATAAAATTTGCAGGCAAATGGGTGGAACAATAAACTATCATCATGAGTGAGGTAACCATACCCAGAAATACAAGTATGGTATGTACTCAGTGATATGTGTACATTGGTCATAAAGTACAGAATATCTATGCTACAATCCACAAACCCAAAGAATCTGGGTAATAAGGAGAGCCCAACGGAGGATGAGGGAGTGGATCTCACCCAAAAGAGGAGACAAAATTGTCATCAGATGTGAATGAAGATAGAAAACTAGATGGGAGTGAGAAAGGGAACAGAAATGGGGACAAGATGTGGGGAGAAGAGAAGCAGGAGAGAGCTGGTAGTGAGAATAAAATCAGTAGAGGACCATCTCTGAGACTAGGGACAGGGGAAGCTCTATGAAGCCTATAAGGGTGACCCTAGATGACATTCCCACCAGCAGAGTATATAGAGACTGAAGTAGCCACCTCCTATATTTAGAAAGGAATTTCAGTGAAAGGGAGGGGACATCAACTCACCCACAAAACCTTCAACCCAAGATTTGTTCTGCCCACAAGATGAGCAGGCATACAGATAAAAGAAAGATTGAGGGAACAGCCAATAATGACTGCCCCAACTCGAGAGTCATCCCTTGTGAGAGAGCCAAGCCCTGACACTATCAATGATACTCAGCTATACTTGCATACAGGAAGCCAGCATAACTGTCTCCTGAGAGGCTTCCTGCAGGAGTGGAGGGAATCAGGTGCAGAGACCCACAGTCAAACAATAGGCAGAGTTCAGGGAATGTTGTGGAAAAGTAGGGGATAGAAGTTAGCTAGCCAGAAGTGCCAAGTACCAAAAGAAGACCTACAGAGTTAAATAACCTGATTCCATGGGGGCTCATAGAAACTGAACCACCAACCAAAGAGTATGCAGGAACTGGACCTAGACAACCTTCACATTTACAGCAGATTGGTCTTCATGTGTGTCCCCTGACAATTAGATAGGGGAGAGCTGTTTCTGACTCTGCTGCTTGCCATCAGATCTCCTTCCCCTAACTGCAGTACCTTAGTGGGAGAGAATATACTTAATCCTGATGGAACTAGATGTCCCAGAGTAGAGTGGTACCCAAGGGAGGCTTCTTCTTCTTTGTGGAGAAGGGGAGATGATAATGAGGGAATGGATTTGTAAGGGCAGAATTGGAAGGAAAGGACGGAGTGTAGACTGAGATTGGGATGCAAAGTGAATGACAAAATAAATTATTGATAAAAATAACAACAAATTTGTCACATTAAGGAACAGAGAGGTAAAACCAGTGGTGTAAAAGGAATAATGAATAATGAATAAATGACATGAATAAACATTAAAGAAAATATGACAGACAGTTACATGCATTTTACTGCATACAATAGTAAAAATAGGAAATAGAAAATGGAAAAAAATATGTAAATAAAGCAAATAAGCAAATAAATAAACAAAAATGAATAAAAACTTCCAAAGTATAAGAAAACAAACTATTGATGTATATATCCAGAAGGCTTAATGAACTCTATTCAGGACCAACCAAAAGAGGGCCACATGGTCACAGCAAAGAAAAATGATAATTACTCATGACAAGAAGTAATTCTTGAATCAAATTAGAAAAAAATCGATTTTCCCTTATAAAGGATCCCATATAAGATTAACAGCTGACTTATCATCAGGAAATGACAGCAGGAAACTGTATTGTATATGATCAAAGAAAAATAATTCAGCCAGAAACACTGTTCCCAAAACAATAAAGGATAAAGTTTGAAAAGTATAAAGATTTCTTGCTGGCACAACATAGGTGCCACACAAGATCAATAATCAGAACACACCAATTCCAGAAACGCAAAACAAAAATCTCAAAGAAAAATGGGCAAAGCTAACTGTTATCTTGAGGGATGGGAAAAGGAATTTATTAGCAGGTTCCATTATTACACTTCCTTTTGTGGTAAAGGATACAAGTCCAGTGCTGAAACATTGTAAATTAATTTTGTCCATCTATATGGGTTAGTTTTATTTAAATTACATAATAGGAATGTTTATAGCATATTTTTAAATGTAAAGTGTATCCAAGGTTTTTAATGGAGACACTGTGAATATTTTAATATAGAGTTATTTCTACATGGAAAGAGTACTTCAAAATGCAGTACACGTTCTTAGAGAAATAAAAGAGTACTTACAAATTGAGTGATAGAAATGTCCACTGGCATAATAGAAAGTGAAATAGAGTTTTGAGCTGTCAGAATCTTTTCCCTTAGAGCTGTTAATAGTCCTTCATCTTCGTAAAATGTTGCCAGAAGTGTATTTTTAGCTTTTGCTGTATTGTTATTGTGCAGCATTCACCTCTTTGCTTCTCTTTGAGAGCTAATAACCTCTTCTAGTTAATAGTTTGGTGTCTGATGTACCAAATAATGATACTATATTTCTACATCAGATAAACTCCTTATGCACAAATTCAATAGATCCAAAACAAAGGAAGTAGTATTCTAAAGTTTAAGGACCTCTAATATCTACTTGGTTTCTGATACGAATTTCTGAATTCTGTTCTTTGTTTGTTTATATAGGGCATATGCTATTAGTAGTATCTATTTTTAAATCACGCAGGAAATGATTTCTGAAGTTTCAATTTCTCATTAGTCTTCCCATAGGCAGAAGGATTCATTTCAAGTGTTGTCAGCAGAACCATAAACTATAGTAACAAGCAGAGTGCAATTAAATAAGAAGTGTGCAGTACAGTGAAACTTGCTCTCCAGTCGTTCCTCATTTAGTAATGACCTATTAGTAGAAGGAAGAGGGAGTGCTTCAAGTTTTTATTGTTTTGTTTTATCCTTAAGTTTCTCACATTGGAGAATACAGATCATAGCAGTATCTCTGAAATAAAACTGAGTATAGTAATTGCATCTGTCCTAGTCCATGGAACTAATTTGCAGTAATTCTAATAGGTTTGTTTGTTTGTTGTTGTTGTTTTTGGTGGGGCTTTTTAAAACTATAAGCAGACCTTCTGCTACATTTTTTTAATCTGAAATATTATTTGAAGCACATTACCCTATTCTGTTTCATAACCAAACAACTCTTAGAATTTATTGGAGCTTGGGTCTGGAGAATTGGCTCAGCGGTTAAGAACACTTGTTGCCTAGATAGAGGCAAAAAACCTAGAAAACAAGAGGGGAAAGGGGGGAAGGTGAAATTTTGTAGAAGTGAGAGGGGTTGAGAACACCAAGTGGTTGAGAATACCATAAGAAGCAGCCTACAGAAAGAACTAATCAGGGATTATGGGGACTCAAAGAGACCGAAGCGGCAATCATAGCTTCTGTACAGGTCTGAGCTAGGTTCTCTGTATATACCTTATGGGTTTGTAGCTTGGTATTCTTGTGGGGCTTTCAAGAATGGGAGCAGGAGTATCTCTGATTCCTGTGCCTGTGCTTGGGACCCTTTTCCTCCTACAGGATTGATATATCCAGCTGTGGATTTAGGGTTTGTGAACAGTCTTATTATATCTTGTTATGCTGTGTTCAGTAGATAAATTTAGGAGGCATCCACCTCCAACTCCTCCTCTTCCTTCCCCTCCCCTCTTCCCTCTCTTCTTCTTCTTTCTTCCTCTCATTCTTTCTTTCTTCCTCCTCCTCCTTCTTTAAGGAGAAAGAGGGAGGGAAAGGGAGAGAGAGAAAAAAAACCATCAAGTTAGGTGAGCAGGGAAGTAGGAGGTTATCTAACAAAAATTGGGTAAGGGGGATGAATATGATAAGGTATACTGTACAAAATTCTCATGATTAAAACCATATTTTAAAGAGTAGTTACTTCTCAAGATATACAAGTTCACGTCTTAAAAGCATCGTTAGGTTGCTATGCAGTATACTTGTGCTGTTTCTATGCCCTGCTTTGTAACATAAAAAGTCCAAATCAAAACTGCTGTGTTAATTGCATCAGTATGATAACATATCTGAACTAACTAAAAAGGACTAGTTTATTTTGGCTCACAGTTTGGGAGCCTTGAAATTAATTGACCTATTTATTTCTATTGTGACTTTGGTGGCAGAAACAGCACAATGAGTACCTTATAACAGAATGAATCTGATTATGGTAGCTAGAAATCCAAACAACAACAGCAGGGTCCCATTAACCCCTTCAAGGCCATGCTCCTGTTGATCAAGCTTCTTTCCACAGATCATGCCTCCTTATGGAGTTATCATTTGCAAAAAAACAGGCTAGGCACCAAGACTTCAACCCATGAATCTTTGTGGAACATTTAATACTCAACCTATAGCATCTTAATAAAAATTTCATTTTTACTATCTTATCAAGTACACTTAAATAAAAATGTATTTATTTTTCTTCTGTACAAACAAGGCAATGCCATGAAGATTATGTTATGACTATGCCTTAGTTAAGGTTTCCATTGCTGTGAAGAAATACCATGACCAAGGAGATTCTTATAAAGGATAACATTCAACTGGGGTTGGCATACAGGTTCTAGAGTTCAGTCCATTATCACTATGGCAGGACACACAGAAACTGTCAGCCAGGCATGATCCTGGAGGAGCTAAGAGTTCTACATATTTATCCAAAGGAAACCAGGAGCAGGCTGCCTCATGGGCAGCTAGGTAGAGAGTCTCAAAGTCCACTTCCACAGTGATATACTTTCTCCAACAAGGCCAAAGATACTCCAACAAGGTGATGCCTACTAATCTCCCTGGGCTAAGCATATTCAAACCATTACTTCTATACCCTGCCCCCCATAGGCTTGTTTAAACACATGAGTCTATGGGGGCAGGGCATACCTCCCCATAGTTCAATATATTTAGTCCATAATGTACTAGTCCATAATAAATACAAAATTTATTTAGTCCAATTTAAAAACGTTCCCATAGTCTATAATAGTCTCAACAAAGTTAAAAGTCCAAAATTCAATGTCTTTTCACCTAGTCACTTGACCGTCAAAAAGCAGATCAAATACCTCCAACATCACAGGATACTCATGAACATCCCAAAACAGTATAGTGGGGAAATAAGTCTTCAGGATCTGTCTCCTGAATGCTGGGATAAAAGACATGTATCAACATGTCTGGACCTAAGCATTTCTCCACTTAGAACTTGTTCTGTACCAGGCTGGTCTAGAACTCAGATATCTGTTTGCCTCTGCCTACTGGGATTAAAGGCATGAAATATCATGCCAGGGCTTAGATTTTCATGGACACTATGCTGCAAGATCTGGATCAAAAGTCTGTCCTCCTATTGCTCTGTTTGATGCTATTCTCTTGATTTCTGCTAAGAGGTTGTCAGTTTTTGCCATCCTTGATCTTATGACTATCAGAATGATTTCTATAGATTAATTTAAAAATAAATTAGTATCTTATTTCATTAAGAAAATATTGAATTATCAGTCATTGCCCAAAATATACTAAGAATTCATGCCACAGAGACTTCTGGTAGAATAAAATATGTACAATTGACCATATAGCTTTTAAACCACTCCTTCACATTTTTAAGCAAAATGATCTTTTTTTAGTATGAATCTATTGTGTTACATAGGAAACCCCTTATTGTTTTTAATGTTTCAGTTCTGTGTGTCTCCTTTTATTCTTTACCATGGTTACTCTCGAAGTTTTCAAGCTACTATTCACTAGACATATTTAAACTATTTCAGCAAATTTTTTATTTTAAAAAAAATTGCACCACTGCAAGTCATTCAAAGTCTGATGTACTGAACAGATACCACTTCTAAAAGAAATATTTGCTCCATTTAATTTCCTTCTGTCAACTTGCTTCTTTTTACATAGACAGTTCATTTCCATTTATCTCTGTGAGAGCTCAATTGTCTTTGATGACTCAACACTGGAGAAGTCAAAAGAGAGGAAATAAGTGTCACTCATTTTGGCAATTTTTAAGAACTAAAATGTATGTGTGGTGAAGTGAAGACCACTTTCACATGAGATATTTTTCAGTTGCAAACTATGAAATACAAAATAATGACCCTCTAATAGAGCAACACAGAGCCTAGTTTCCCAACCTGGAGACAGCAAAGTACCTTTTCTATAAACAATCACCAAAGATAAAGTTCTTAATGGATCACAAAGGACAATAGGCAGACACTTCAATTTGCAGATCAGTTACCTTTTTTCCCTATATCAGAAGTAGATCTGAATATCCCTGCATCACAGATAAGGCAAAAGGAAGGAAGCTAGATCCTCCATTTAAGATGCTCCATTCAAACGTAAATGAGATGTTCCTTTTTCAGCACACTTATTTTGTTCAACATCAGTTCAAATATTCCATATGGTAATAGGAGAATCTGGAGATAATAAAGTGAATGTAACCACACCACTTTCTGTAGTTTATTTATACGTTATTGGGAGAAATAGGATACATTAACTAACCATGAAAATACCAAAATCCACTTATGATAATTTTTCATGGGGAAGTAAGGGCATGGTGTTATTACAGGGTAAGGGCAAATGTCAAATGAAATAAGGCAGGGGATGAAGCTGGTATTTAAAACAGGACTCTACAGAATAAAATTTATTTTTTTTTTTTTTACTGGATATTTTATTTACATTTCAGATGTTATCCCCTTTCCCCATCCCCCCAACCCAGAAACCCCCTACCCCATCCTCCTTCCTCCTGCTTCTATGAAGATATTCCCCCACCAACCCACCCACTCCCACCTCCTTGCCCTCCAATACCCCACACTGGAGCATCCAGCTTTCATGGGACCAAGGACTTCCCCTCCCACCTATGCCCTATAAGGCCATTCTCCCCTACATATACAGCTGGAGCCATGAGTCCCTCCCTATGTGCTCCCAGGCTGGTGATTTAGACCCTGGGAGCTCTGGTTGGTTGGTATTGTTGCTCTCCTCATGGGGCCACAAACCCTTTCAGCTCCTCCAGTCTTCACTCTAACTCCTCCATGATCAGTTCAATTATTAGCTGTGAACATCTGCCTCTGTATATATCAGGCTCTGGCAGACCTCTAAGGAGTCAGCTATATCAAACTCCTGTCAGGCTGCACTTCCTGGCATCCACATTAGCGTCTGCCTTTGGTGACTGCACATGGGATGGATACCAAGGTAAAGCAGTCTCTGGATGGCCCCTCCTTCAGTTTCTGTCCCACACTTTGCCTCCATATTTGCTCCAGTGAGTATTTTGTTACTCTTTCTAAGAAGGACAGAAGCACCCACACTTTTGTCTCCTTTCTTCATGAGCTTCATGTGGTTTGTTAATCATATCTTGGGTATTGTGAGCTTTTGAGCTAATATCAACTTATCAGTGAGTGCATACCATGTGTGTTCTTTTGTAATTGGCTGACCTCACTCAGGATGATATTTTCTAGTTCCAGGGATTTCAAGCTGATACAAGCACTCTGGAAATCAGTCTAGCGGTTTCTCAGAAAATTGGACATACCATTACCTGAGGGCCCAGCTATACCACTCCTGGGCATATACCCCGAAGATGCTCCAACATATATCAAGGACAAATGCTCCACTATATTCATAGAAGCCTTATTTATAATAGTCAAAAGCTGGAAGAAACCAAGATGTCCTTCAAGAGAGAAATGGATACAGAAAATGTGGTACATTTACACAATGGAGTACTACTCAGCTACTAAAAACAATGAATTCATGAAATTCTTAGGCAAAATAAGATTTCTTTCTTTTTTAATTTACATTTCAAATGTTATCCCCTTTCCTGGTTTCCCTTCCTGAAACTCCATATTCCATCCACCCCCCTGCTTCTATGAGGGTATTCCCCTACCCACCCACCCAGCCATTCCTGCCTTCCCACCCTCCCATTCCCCTACACTGGGGCATTGAGCCATTAGAGGATCAAGGGCTTCTCCTCCCTTTGATGCCCAACAAGGCCATCCTCTGCTACATATTCAGCTGGAGCCATGAGTACTCTTTGGTTGGTGGCTTAGTCACAGGGAGCCAGGGCAGGGAGTGTCTAGTTGGTTGATATTGTTGTTCTTGGTATTGGGTTACAAACCCCTTCAGCTCCTTCAGTCTTTTACTAATTCCTCCATTTGGTACAGAAATGTAGAGAGCCGCTATGCGCTGCACCTGAAGATGGTGCTGGCTGAGATTGCTCTTTGTGGTAAACAAGTCCTCATTTGGCTATACAGCTGTGCAGGGGCAGGGAATGGTCATACGTGGACATATGGAGAGATGATACGTTGCATATGCTCATTGGCCTTTGCTTAGATATAAGCCTGGTCCCCCGGGTAGGTGGGGCCGCCACCACCAGAAAGCTACAATCCTGAGTAAACTGCCTTGAGAAGGAACCTTGTTGTCTTGCGTCTGATTTCCTGCTGGCCAGGAAGGACGCCGGACAATTGGTGGCCAGGTACGGGAACAAGGAAGAAAATCGCGGTAAAGCGAACCGTGTGAGGTTCCAGAACTCCTGGCAGACAGGGCGATTGATCCGTAAGGTTCCCGGTTTAGGGACAAGAAGTTTTAAAGTTCTCGGAAGGAGATAAGTTTTAAAGTTCTCGGAAAGAGATAAGTTTTAAGGTTCTCAGAAAGAGACAATTTCAAGACCGTGGTAAAGCGGCAAGAGAAGGTTCCCGGTTTTCGGAAAGAGACAAAAGGTTTCCTGAATAAACTGTGTTGAGAAGAAGTTCCCGTGGTACAGGGAGCTTCAGAACTCTTCACGGTCAGGGCAGCTAGTTGTTAAGGTTCCCGGTTTAGGGACAAGTGATAGGTAAAAGATAATAAAGTGCTCGGTAAAGAGACAAAAAAGTGGAAAGAAGATGGGTGTGATTTTCAGTTTTGTGGTTATATTTTTCCTCTGGGAAAGAAATGAGGATAAAAGTTTTTCTGGTTACTGGTTCAAGGATATTTGGTTTAGGGAAAAGGAGTTTACAGTTCGAGAGGACCTGATGGGTCTGGCAATTGGAACTTATAGTGTGAACATCCAGCAGGCTCGAAAAGTGCTAGGAGTGACTGCCATTGAGTTGGGCAAAGAAACCTGCATTTCAGAATCTATGGGGAGACGCCAGAGGCATACAGACAGGCTCAAAGCTACCTTGAATTTTCTGAGGACTCTGTACAAGTACCCAGGAACTTGGTTAGCAAAGTGATTGGAAAGAATGGGAAAGTGATTCAGGAGATTGTGGATAGGTCTGGTGTGGTAAGGGTTCGAGTGGAAGGTGATAACGACAAGAAAAACCCCAGGGAGGAGGGAATGGTTCCCTTCATATTTGTTAGCACCTGAGAGAATGTCAGTAATGCCCAGGCACTGCTAACCAGAAGCTATGGGGGCAGGAGCCGGAGGACTGGTGGTCCTGCCTATAGCCCCAGCTTAGACCCCTCCACAGCTTCTGAGACAGAGTCAGAAAAGAGAGAGGAGTCTAATCGAGTAGGACCTGGTGACAGAGATCCCTCAAGCCGTGGAGAAGAAAGCAGGAGGCGGCCAATTGGGGGCCAGGGAAGGAAACCCCCGCCTGTTCCCTGGCCTGCCTCAAGATACAACTCATCATCTATTAGTTCAGTGCTAAAGGATCCAGACAGCAATCCTTACAGCCTATTAGAAGATTATGTCTGTATGTTTTCAAAAGAAATGATTAAGGTAGTAGTTATATCTCCCAGAATTATATAGATCAGACATGATAGAGGTAGGCCTCCAGAAGACTAGATTTCAGAATTCAAACAAATTATCTTGATTCTAAAGTTTGTTAACAGCCACTCAAACCAATGCTAAGTGGATGCAGGGGTATGGCCAGTAATAGTAAATAAACAAAACCTGAGTATACCCTGTTTAGAGAAAGGAGAGATTTTGGCATAACAGCTGCCATCATTATAGCAATTACTGTGGCGGCTGTGGCAGCTACCACGGCAGCAATTTCTTTAAACCGCTGCGGCTGTCAACAATATGTCTGCCACCATGGCTCAAGCCTTGAATATTCAAAGTATAGCCAGCTGAGAGATGTTAATTGAATTGGCTCAATTAGGGTGTGAGTGGAAATTCTCAGGACTTTGTGTGACCTCTGTACAATATAATAATGTGACTAAGGCTGCTAATATGTCTCAGGAGTTGTCTTCTTATCTTAAAGGCAATTGGTCTGGAGGGTTTGATGCCCTGTTGACAGATCTTGGCAATTGTGACAGAAAACTCTACCCAGGTTGACATGACTGTTGCAGAAGGACTGACGACGTGGATACATCAAGCAATGAATCATCTTAAAGAGCGGGCGGGTATAGGGGCCCTGGCTGTTGTCTTGGTAGGGGTCTCTGTGCTCTGCCTGTGTTGTCTCTGCCATATTGTCCGATCCCGAAAGAGAGACCTTGCCATGGTTGCACAAGCATTCTATGCCATTGAGGCAGGACAGTCCCCACAAGCATGGCTTGTTGCCAGTAAGTCTTGAAAAGTTCATCACCTTCAGGCTGCGAGGCAAAGCACTGCACTCGAGATACGCTGAATGCTGCCTGCGGTCTCATGAAGAGCAAGTCTAAGATGCGGGTTGGTACCGCCCTTTCCTCAAAATTCCCTCATCTTGCCCGCCTCAGCAAAAATCGGTACTGGATGGGTCTAGCATCCTTTGGGTGCTAGTACAATGTCCATTACTCCATTCTGAGATCAGACCTCTACTCTTGCCTGTTTCGTTGTAAAACAAAAAGGGGGAACTGTAGAGAGCCGCTATGCGCTGCACCTGAAGATGGTGCTGGCTGAGATTGCTCCTTGTGGTAAACAAGTCCTCATTTGGCTATACAGCTGTGCAAGGGCAGGGAATGGCCATATGTGGACATATGGAGAGATGATATGTGGCATATGCTCCTTGGCCTTTGCTTAGATATAAGCCTGGTCCTCCGGGTAGGTGGGGCCACCACCACCAGAAAGCTACAATCCTGAGTAAACTGCCTTGAGAAGGAACCTTGTTGTCTTGCGTCTGATTTCCTGCTGGCCAGGAAGGGCGCCAGACACAGAAACAGGCAGGGAGACCAATAGAATACAATTGAAGACCCTGAAATGAACCCACACACCTATGGTCACTTGATCTTGAACAAAGGAGCTAAAACCACCCAGTAGAAAAAAAGGATTTTCAATAAATGGTTCTGGTTCAACTAGTGGTCAAGCATAGAAGAATGCAAATCGATCCATTCTTCTCTCCTTCTACAAGCCTCACGTCCAAGTGGATCAAGGACCTCCGCATTAAACCAGACACACTGAAACTAATAGAAGAGAAAGTGGGGAAGAGTCTTGAACACATTGGCACAGGGAAAATTTTCTTGAACAGAACACCAATGGCTTATGCTCTAAGATCAACAATAGACAAAGGGGACTTAATGAAATTGCAAAGCTTCTGTAAGGCAAAGGACACTGTCAATAGGACCAAACAACAACCCACAGATTGGGAAATGATCTTTACGAATTCTACATCCGATAGAGGGCTAATATCCAATATATACAAAGAACTCAAGAAATTAGACTCCAGACAACCAAATAACCCTATTAAAAAATGGGGTACAGAGCTAAACAAAGAATTCTCAACTGAGGGAACTCGAAAGGCCGAGAAGCACCTAAAGAAATGTTCAACATCCTTAGTCATCAGGAAATTGCAAATCAAAACAACTCTGAGATTCTACCTCACACCAGTCAGAATGGCTAAGATCAAAAACTCAGGTGATAATAGATGCTGGTGAGGATGTGGAGAAAGAGGAACACTCCTCCATTGTTGGTAGGATTGCAAGATGGTGCAACCACTCTGGAAATCAGTCTGGCAGTTCCTCAGAAAATTGGACATAGCATTACCTGAGGACCCAGCTATACCACTCCTGGGCATATACCCAGAAGATACTCCAACATATAACAAAGACATATGCTCCACTATGTTCATAGCAGCCTTATTTATAGTAGCCAGAAGCTAGAAAGAACCCAGATGTCCTTCAACAGAGGAATGGATACAAAAAATGTGATACATTTACACAATGGAGTATTACTCAGCTATTAAAAACAATGAATTCTAGAAATTCTTAGATAAATGGATGGAACTAGAAAATATCATCCTGAGTGATGTAACCTAATCACAAAAGAACACACATGGTATTCATTTACTGATAATTGGATATTAGCCCAGAAGCTTGAAATACCCAAGATTCAAATCACAGACCACATGAAGCTCATGAAGAACAAAGACCAAGTGTGAGTGCTTTGGTCCTTCTTAGAAGGAGTAACAAAATTCTTAGAAGGGAGCAAATATGAGACCAAGTGTGGGACAGAAACTGAAGGAGGGGCCATCTGGAGACCATTCCACTTGGGTATCCATCTCATGTGCAGTCATCAAAGGTAGATGCTGATGTGGATATCAGGAAGTGTAGCCTGACAGGAGCCTGATATAGCTGACTCCTTAAGGTCTGCAAGAGTCTGACATATTCAGAGGCAAATGCTCACAGCTAAGCATTGAACTGATCAAGTGGTTCCCAATGGAGGAGTTAGAGAGAAGACTGAAGGAGCTGAAAGAGTTTGTGGCCCCATGAGGAGAGCAACAATACCAACCAACCAGAGCTCCCAGGGTCTAAACCACCAGTCTGGGAGCACATAGGGAGGGACCCAAGGCTCCAGCTGTATATGTCGGGGAGGATGGCCTTGTTGGGTGTAGGTGGGAAAGGAGATCCTTGGTCCCATGAAGGCTGGATGCTGAGTGTGGGGGATTCGAGGGTGGGGAGGTGGGAGTGGGGTGGGTAGGTGGGGCACATCCTCATAGAAGCAGGCGGAGGGGAGATAGGATGGGGTTCCTGGGGTACGGGGGGGGGAAGAAATGGAGTAAGGGGATAACATCTGAAATGTAAATAAAATATCCAACTTAAAAAAAGGTAAAAAATGAGGTGCAGAGCTAAACAGAGAATTCTCAACTGAGGAATATCGAATGGCTTAGAAGCAGCTAAAGAAATGTTCAACATCCTTTGTCATTAGGGAAATGCAAATCAAAACCACCCTGAGATTCCACCCAACACCAGTCAGAATTGCTAAGTTCAAACCCCAGGTAACAGCAGATGCTGGCAAGGATGTGGAGAAAGAGAAACACTCCTCCATTGTTGGTAGAATTGCAAGCTGGTACAACTACTCAGAAATCAGTCTGGCGGTTCCTCAGAAAATTGGACATAGTACTACCTTAGGACCCAGCTATACCACTCCTGGACTTATACCCAATAGATGTTCCAACATATAACAAGAACACATGCTCATAGTAGCCTTATGTATAATAACCAGAAGCTGGAAAAAAAACAGATGTCCTTCAACAGAGGCATGGATGCAGAAAATAGGGTACATTTACACAGTGGAGTACTATAGAACTGTTAAAAACAATGACTTCATGAAATTCTTAGGCAAATGGATGGAATTAGAGAATATCATCCTGAGCTAGGTAATCCAGTCACAAAAGAACACACATGGAATGCACTCACTGATAAGTAGATATTAACCCAAAAGCTCACAATACCCAAGATACAATTCATAGACCACATGAAACTCAAGAAGAAGGAAGACCAAAGTGTGGAAGTTTTGGTCCTTCTTAGAAAGGGGAACAAAATACTTATGGGAAGAAATACAGAGACAATATGTGGAGCAGAGACTGAAGGAAAGGCCATTCAGAGTTTGCCCCACCTGGGGAACCATTTCATATACAGACACCAAATTCAGACACTATTGTGGATGCCAAGAAGTACGTGCTGACAGGAGCCTGATATAGCTATTTCCGGAGCGGCTCTGTCAGAGCCTGACAAATACAGAGGCAGATGCTTACAGCCAACCACTGGACTGAGCACAGGGTCCCCAATTCAGGGTAAGACTTCAACAGGTTAGGACAACCAATAATGCACCCCAGGTACAAAAGACAAAAGCAAAATAACAAACACAATAGTCCCCAAGTAATCAGAGATGGCATGGTCTATGGAAGGTGAAACCAGTCTGCTTGCAAATGTTACAAAAATAAACCTTTTCGCATGAACGATGTAAGTTGTAAGACTAGTAAAATAAAAACAAATTATAAGAAAAAGGAAATGGTAAGTGTAAGTAAAAAAAAAGACCCCAGCCAATGGGCAAAGAGCTGCCTTGGGGATGGTGCTGTTCTTATATCAGTCAAGAAAGCTATCCCTGACTGTCACCAACTGTAGCACTCACAATCTCAGGTCCTGTACCTCTCCTTGGCAGCACAGTAGTGCTCACCCTGGTGAAAGGGATGCAGGTAAGCCTAAGGGTGAGAGCATGAGAGAGCTGACTCTACTACTCCTCAGATATGAGGTAGTGTGAACAAAGACCGTGATGTTCTACTATCTGCCTTGTCACCTGAAATAGCCATAGCTGGGAGAGCAGGGGTGGGGTCATGAGAGCAAGAGAGCTAGCCCTGCTCCCTCATTGGCTATAGCACCCAGAAGATCAAGCCCTGAATCTTGCCTGGGCAGCACAGTAGAGCTGGTCCTAATAGGAAAGGCACAGGTGAGCGAACTCTGAGGAGGTGAGAGTGGGAGAGCTCTCCCTGCAGGTATGGGTGCAGGTGAGCTGCCCTGAAGTCATGGCAGCAAGAGATTTAACCCTGCCTCCTGCCAATGGTATTATTGAGTAGCCTATATAGAGCAGTGCTGGAGAGCTTGCTCTGGTGATACAAATAAGGGAAAACCAACAGGCTGACCAGCTCAGCTAAAACCCAGACCCAGATCCATGGCTCTGAATTGGTCCGCTCCAAAATCCATATCATATGAGAATTGAAGAAAGTAAAAGAAAAAGCCTGAAATCAAATTGAAGACCCAGATGTAAATCCATTCATCTGTAGATAGCCGATTTTTTTTTTTTTAAAGTCAGAAATATAGAATGGAAGAAAGAAAGCATCTTCAACATATGGTGCTGGTCAAACTGGATAGCTACATGCAAAATGCAAACAGACTCCCTGTTATGCTGCACAAAACTCAACCCCAGGTGGATCAAAAATTACAAAATAAAACCAGATACACTGAACATATAAAAGAGAAAGTGGGGAATAGTCCTAAGTGCATTGACATAGGAGACAACTTCCTTAGCAGAATACCAATTGTGCAGGCACTAAGATCTACAATTAATAAACAGGACCTCATGAAACTGAAAAGCTTCTGTAAAGCAATGTACACTGTTAATAAGACAAAATGGCAGCCTACGAAATGGACAGAAGGCTAATATCCAAGATATAAAGAACTCAAGAAATTATACACCAACAAACTAAATAGTCCAATTTAAAAATGGAGTACAGACCAAAACAAAGAATATTCAACAGAGGAACCTTAAATGGCTGAGAACACTCAAAGATATGTTCAACATCCTTAGTTGATCAGGAAAATGCAAATCAAAATGATGTTGAGATTCTATCTTAAGACCTGTCAGAATGGCTAAGATCAAAACCACAAGTGACAGCTTATGCTGGCGAGAATGTGGAGTAAGGGGAACACTCCTCCATTGATGGTGGGAGTGCAAACATATACAGCCACTTAAGAAGTCATATATAAAGGTCCTATGAAGCCAAAGCTATTGGATAGTGAATAAAGGTGACAAAAGCAAATGTTGAAACGAAGCCTCATTGCTAAGTGGTGCTGAGAAAAGTGAATATCCTCTGGAGAAGCTGAAACCACATCTTTCTCACTATAATCAAAACAGCCTATTCCAAATGCATCGAAGACCTTAATTTAACATGTGAAATTTCCAAGCTTATGGGAGAAAACAGAGGAAATACCTTAATTTATAGTCATAAGTAAGAACTTCCTGAAAAAAGATTGTAATAGCAATGGGATTGCATGAAATTTACAAACATATGAACAAACAAAGAAGCAATTACTGGAGTGAAGGAACATACACATAGAAAAAAATCTTTACCAGCTATTCATCAGACATTCAGAATATATAAATAACTCAATACAGAATAAAAAATGAATTATCCACACAATTAATGGGCAAATGAACTCAAGAGTCTCAGGAGTATAAACAGATAATAAAGCCACGAAATATGGTGGACATACTTAGCCTTACAAGAACTCAAGACAAAACTCATTTAATTCCATCTCAAGCTATTTGGAATGGTTAGCACCATGAAACAAAATAAACAAATGCTGTTGATAAGGAGGGGCTGGGGAGCTTTTCTATGACAGGAATATCAAATAAGTCAGTCACTATGAAAATCAGTTTTCACAGTTTTTGAAAAAACTAAAATAAGACCTACCGCATAACATAGCAAAGCACTTCTGAGTACATAAACAATTAAGAAAATCCTGCTGCTGAATTCTATCAAAAATTAGATGAATAAATAAATCTTATTCTAAAATTCCTATCATTTCCAAAAATGAAGAACAGAAATGCTTCCCAATGTAAGAAAATGAAGAACAGAAATGTTTCCCAACTTATTCCAGGATTCTGTTAGTGCTCTAATATAAAAACAGTAAAACCATGAACTGGGGATATGTCTTAGTGGTTAAGAATACTCTTTGCTCTTGCAGAAAATTTGTGTTAAGCTCCCAGTATCCACACAGAAGCTCAGAGCCATCTGTAACTCCAGTTCCAGGGGGGATCTATCACACTTTTCTGGCCTCTGAAGCACTAGCTTTGTCATTGATTTATATACATATATGTAGGCAATACATTCATATGCATAAAATAAAAATAAATGAATCTTCTTTTAATAGTAAAAGCGAACCAGCGAGACGGAAAAGGCACTTGTTGCTAAACATGAGAGCCTGATTTCAATACTCAGGATTCTACGTGGCAAACAGTGAACTGACTCCGCTGAGCTGTCCCCTGACTTCCATGGGCTCACGTGAGCACAGACCTACATATGTACATGCACACAGATATACAGAGATAAATCAAGGTTAAAAAAATAGTAAAAAGATGTTTGAAAGATAAGAAGTTTTTCCCAAGGAGAGTGGAAATTATGCAACCAACCTTTAGCATATTAGATGCAGTATTATATGAAAAATGTAAATAATTACTGTGATGGCTAAGAACTGTCAATCTGACTAATATTAAAATCAACTGGGCTTCTGGATTGATCTTTGAGGGTGTTTCCAGAGGATTAGTTGAGAGGAAAGACCCACCCTAAGGATGAGTGCCTTCATTCCACGATTAAGGGCCAGACAGAATAAATGAAAATTGTAGAAAATCAATAGAACACCTATGTTCTCTTTCTCTGTTTCGTAGTCTTCCAACTTTCTCCCAAAATGAACTAACTACTCTGAAAATGCCAGCAAGAACATGTTTTTTGCTTTCTTTCTTTTTTTTTTTTCAGTCAGTTGTCAGAGGGTTGAAAAAAGCTAACTAAAAAAACTAAATGAACAAGTGGAGTTTATCTAAAGAAGACATAAATAGCTCAGTACATTAAAGTACATTATGATTCATTGTTAAAAAAAAAAAAGAGAGAGAGAAAGACATATAATAATCCTGATTTACATAGGTAAAACTTTTGATGAAAGTCACACTTATTCAATAAAAATAAATAAAGCTTATAAATACTATGGAAAAATAGAAAACTAGAAAAAGGTTAATGAATTAATGAGGGGCATTTAAATTGAAAAAGATTTCAAGTTATGATATTCAAGTGTGAATGTCTAAATATTTTCTCATTAAGGTTACAAATCTGACCAAACTCCATTCTTCCTGCTGTTAATTGATATTAATGTCAATGCGCACTCTGTGTCATTTGACAAACTGAAGTTACCACGTCAGAATAACAGGGAAACGTCTATTAGCATATGTCATGATGTTCCAGCAAAGAAAAAAAAAACTGATATGTTTTAAAAATCACTTGAGATTTTACTGTCTTACAAGATAATATTAAATTGTTTTTTCACCAAGTATCTTTGCATTGAGAATGGAATCAGTTTCTGAATGGAATGAGTATTAACCAAAAGAGATCTCTAAAAGATAGTAAGGTAACGACGTGTGTTTGGGATGCCAAAACTTGTATACAAAAATCAAAAGATTCAGGACCTGAACTCAAATCCACCAGTAGTTCCTAGCATATGTGTGGTGTTTTGTACAGTTACTTGTGGCTCATTCATGAAAATAAATCATATTCTGACTAGTAAAATTCTTACATAATTTAAATCATGGTATACTTTCTCTGACTAAAATAATTTCAAGTTCAAAACTAGGGAAAAAAAGACAAGAGAAACTTAAAAATTTGAAAATTAAACAACACATTTCATTTTTAATTGATTATGTTATTTATTTACATTCCAAATGTTATCTCCCTTCCCAGTTTCCCCTCCACAAACCTCCTATCCCATCCCCACCCCTACCAGCTTCTATGAAGGTGTTCTCCCACCTACGTAGCCACTCCTGCCTCACACCCTGCTTGAGGGATGGGGCCATCCACCTATCTAAAAAATTTTAACCCAGAATTGCTCCAGTCCTAAGAAAATACAGGGACAAAGAAAGGAGCAGAGACTGAAGGAAAGGTCATCCAGAGACTGCCCAACATGGGGATCAATCCCATATGCAGCCACCAAACCCAGACAACTATTGCTGATGCCAAGAAGTGCTTGCTGACATGAGCCTGACATAGCTGTTTCCTGAGAGACTCTGCCATTGTCTGACCAATACAGATGTGGATATTTGCAGTCAGCCATAGGACTGGGCAGAAGGACCTCAGTGAAGGAGTTAGGGAAAGGACTGAAGGAGTTGAAGAGATTTGCAACCTCATAGGAAGAGCAACAGTATCAACGCATTTCATTTTTAAAACGTTTTCTTTTCCCTTTATTTATTTATTTATATTTATTTATTTATTTATTATTTATTTATTTGTGTGTGGGTCTGTGCATACATGTGCATGTGCACATAAGCACCTGTGAATGAACACATGAAAATCATAATGTGGGTAAACACCTTTATTTATCAAACCATCTCACCAGTACTAAGAAAATACTTCTAAATAATGTAACTGAGGGAAAAAAAATCAGAAATAGTGTTCAAACTTACAAACTCAGAGATGCACATATACACAAACACACATACAGGAATATGCATATACATATACATATATACATATACATATACATATATACACATACACATGGGTACATACGCACACAACTAATGAAAAATAAATGCGCAAGTATATTGGATGCAGCTAACACAGCACTGAAGAAAATTGATAGCACTTTATTAAATGTTGTTATAGCTGTTCTGGGCTCATGTCACTTCATATAGATATTTTAATAAACATGATACTGTCTCCAGAAACCTTAGTGGGATTTGACAGGAATCGAATTAAATCTGCATGTTTGACATCCTAGAGGATGTGATAGTTTTCATCACTAACCCTAGTAACCCATCTGGAAAAGGTCGGCTTCTACTCCTGATTATTTTGTATACTACATATATTGATGTCATTTAAATGACAATGTCTTGTCAAAATGAAGTCATAGAGAAGTTGCTGCCTGGAAGGAAATAATACATTTCTAGGTTAAAGAAAAAATAAGACAGACGCCTGGGAAGTTATTCTGAGGATTCTCATACAGTTCAACAAATAAACCAAGATGCCCAGCCATCCCATTCACAGATATTTTCTCAAGAGAAAATAAATCTTACAATCAATAAAAATATGAGTATGAACTTAAAGGTAGCCTTATTATTATGTTTCACTTATTGCTCATAATTTTATCAAATTAAAACCAAAACTATCATCTGTAGTAGTAAAAAAGTAAAATAGTACATTCCCATAAATGGAACCACAGCCAACTGGATGAAAGAATGAATACTATCCTGGTTAGATTTTTGGTGGTGGTGTTGTTTTTGTTTGTTTTGTGTTTTGTTTTGTCAACTTGACCTGAGTTTGAATTATCTGGGAAGAGTAACTCCAGTTGAGAAAATACCTCTATAAGACTGACCTGAAAAGAAGTCTGCTGGGCATTTTCTTGAAAAACAATACAGATGATATAACTAATAAATTGATAGAGCGATGCCATGTGATAAGTATCAGTAAACTGCTTGGTCCATTTTGAACACCCCCAAAGGAAAATATTCATGAGCACATGTATATCTGTTTGCTACATAAAAATTAATTGTTACATTTGTTGGAAGACTCAAGGTGATTTTTTCCAGTTTTAACCGTCAAACTCTAATGCTATTTGAAGCATTTGTGATTTGTAGACTCTCATTATTTGAAAACGTGGCTGCTATTGAGCTCTTATTGGGATATAGTTGTTATATTTTATTCTATTCCTGGCAACTAGCAAACAATTCTTAAACCAGCTTTTGTTGGTACTTATCAATAATTTATATCTGTGTGAAAAAAAAAAAAGTACCTTTGACTCGATGTAATTTTCCATTTCGTTTCTTTATGGAAGTCCTTATGTAAGCAAAACATTTTACTGCAGAAAACACAAGGCGAGCCACATAAATACATTCAACTTACTGCTTTAGAGATGAACTCCATTTATTTGTCTCTTAACCAGACTGCTCAGAACACTCAAACTCTTTAATCAAATCCAATCAACCTATACATAAGTTTATCTCAAGACTTAAACTTGGGACTAGATTTTACTTTTAACTCCCTGGCTCTGTTCAGTAGTTAATTGTACCCTAGGACAGATTGCTCCAGAAACAGAAGCAACCCAGGAGCCCTCCATCTGTTTGCTCCTCGCCACATTTATCCCCAGTGCTGCCAGAGTGTTGCTTAGAAATGAAAAAGAAACATTAGCTCTCCAGGTAAATAGAGACACAGAAAAGTCTTTCTTGCATATCCACCATTGCAACGAAGACATCCTTGATGAACTTTCTGCTCACGGAAGCAAAATGCACTCATAGGGCTCATAAGATGGCATCCCAGTATTTTCAACTCTAATGTGCCTTGGGCATCATTCTTAAATCCTGTGCTTTTTTTTTTCAGTCTTAGATGTTCATTACAAATCTTGTGCTATAATTCAGCTAAAAGGGGGGACATTTTTGTTTCTGTGCAATTTTATCACTGCAGTGATGCCAGAGGATGAAGACAACCACAAGTGTGTAGAAAGCAATCGTAGTCTGAATGACTAGGTATACATCTAACACAGCTCTAACATCCATTGCTTAAGCTAACTCTAAAATAGATGCAGACAGTCCAAAGGACTTTATTAGTGACTGATTCAAGGTTACAATCCATATAGGTTTCAAGAGTGTTACAGATGAAAACCATGACAGACTGAGCAATCCTTTCAAATAATTGTTTTATTGCAATAAAGCTTATAAAACTATCTTGAATGTAGGAGAGGAGGAATAATGTGTTCCACATTTGATTGAATGCAAACTGAAGTCTCAGGGCTTGGCTCACAGAAAGAACACACAACTCCTATGTTCAGTTTATTCACACTAGGAGAGACTATAAAAACTTTCAAGATTGAGAAAGGCCTGTAACGAAAGATCATTTCTTCTTCAACCATGACTACATATCACTGGATTTTACAAAATGGTGGTTATGTCTCCTTTGGAAAGCACTTTGCCTAACAATCTCAATGGTTATAAATAGTTATTTATAAATAACTTAAGCATAAAAACATTGTTCCACTTTTTGCCCATTTTCTCAATAAATATTTTCTGAACCACTATAATTGAAAGCTGTTTGTCTCATGCCAATACTTCAGACCACAATGGAGAATGAGTACAGTGCAGTATTTGTATGTGTGTATGTGTGTGTGTGTGTACATGCATACATACGTACCATGAATTTGAGAGAGAAAATTACATAGGAGTGTAATGGGCCTGTGTGTGAGAGACTGCAGATCAGGAGCAAGAAGATAGAAATGGTTTTAATAATGTGATCAAAATGTATTTTTGTTCTTCAGGTCCCTGTGTTAGAAACCTCGTCTCCAGTGCAACAGCTGTGAGAAGTGACTGAATGATAAGAGGTATTTCTCCATGAATGGGTATATTTATTTGGTCCAGCACCAATGGGTTCTCAATAAAAATGACTAGCTTACTCTCTCTCTCTCTCTCTCTCTCTCTCTCTCTCTCTCTCTCTCTCCTCTCTCTCTCTCTCTCCTCTGTGTGTGTGTGTATGTTGAGAGAGCAAGAAGATGCTCACCAGCTGTAATCCATTTAACCATGAATGTCCCAGCCTCCAGAATATAAGAAACAAATACACGCTCTTCATAAAGTACCCTTCTAGGGTATTCTGTTATGGCAGCACAGGAGGAAGCCACTTTCTACCAACCCTAACCACCAGGACAAAGTGATAAATAAACTAGGTACATAGAGAAATCCTCACAGCCTTCATGATTTCCATCCTGGCCAGTGATTTTGGCTGCATATGCTGGAAAGAAATGATTGAACTCATGATGGCATGCACATCCCCCCTATTGACAATGCAGAATTATGACAGACACATAAGCAAGAGGACATTTTTTTCATTGATGCGCATTTAATTATTTATTGATAGTTAAAATTTATGTTTGTATAGAATTTAAGCATATAGAAATATCCAGAAGAAAAAAAAATCCGAATCTCTTTCATTTCTTAGCTATGATAATTATTAATTAGTTCTATCAAAAATCTAGTGGACCATGTGCTGATAGATATAAGACTGTCTCATCAATAATGGTTTTTATATCCTAGTAAAATGACCTATGAGAAAAAAATGTAGATAAAAGCTGCTGACTCAATTCTATTAGCTACAGCACTAGCAAGCTTACATTTTTATCTCAATTACTTGTTACTGGAGCCAAGCAATATATTACAAGCATGATCTTAGTTTTTTAAGATTTTACAATTATTTCTAAAAAGAAAATCTAAAGACTGGTAAATGGCAGAACTGTGTTCAGGAACCAAATTCCTTACACTTCAAGCTTCTCAAGCATTATAGGTAAAATACAGTAATTCACCTTTAAAATAAACATTGTAATTTATAATAGATTCACAGGCTTTTTCCTGGGCTACGAAGTCAGAGTACAACATATGCACATTTAGGGATAAGAAATTTTGATTAGTGAATAAAGGCACTATTTGCAACTGCTTTGTCTGTTGCCCTTTGGAATTATCCTTGGGAAGCTATCAGAGCCATCAGTAAGATGTCAGCAGTCAGGAGT
Organism: Mastomys natalensis; assembly: GCA_021653895.1. Classification (NCBI taxonomy): domain Eukaryota; kingdom Metazoa; phylum Chordata; class Mammalia; order Rodentia; family Muridae; genus Mastomys; species Mastomys natalensis. The sequence goes on from JAJTUV010001262.1 coordinate 333,078, forward strand.
GAACTTGGCTCCTGTGTGTCCTTTTCCTTCTTCCAGCAGTCAAGTACATATCTTTCTGAAACTGCAGAAGCTTCTCAAGCATATAATTTGTGGCTTCCAGTGAGTTTGAACTTCATGCTTGAAGTGATACACAAATAACTGATTTAATTCATGCACCTGCATCTGGACTTTTTCCAGACATAATGAAATGGATAACTACTTCAGTTTCTCTAATATATATTTCAGCAAGACATCAGAAAGAGACTGACTGACATATATGGCCAGGAAAGAGAGCACTGTGTTAGCAGAAGTGCTGTGATAGGCAGCTGGGCTCCACCCTTGAGACAAAAACAGCATTTTCTGGCTCTCAAGGCCAAGCCCTTTGGCTTCAGAGACGTTCAATTTTCTCATTACAAACACTATGGTACCCAAAGGAATTCCTGTCGACTTTCTAATTATTTTCTCAGTTTGAAATAAGACCTTGTCTTTAATAAGAGAGAGAGAGATTTCTGTCATGGGATTGTTTTCAGCCTGAACACAACAATGAAAAGAAAAAGTTCACAAGAGAACAGCCACAAGATCTCAAGAATGGAGGCAGGTGTTTTGTACAAATCTCCCTAACAATTAGCAAAATATAATATCCTGTAGTCAAGTGCTGTCATCTTCAGAGAGACAGATTTTCAAAAAAGAAAATTCTGCTTTCACCTTCTGTAGCATTTTCATAATTACTATTCAGAAGGTCACACAATTGCTGAAGTAGTTAAATACTCCATAATAAAGGCATTGAGTTTAGAGCATACTATTTGTTATATTCCTTTCTAATTATTTTTCAGAAGGAAATGCAAAGAAAATACATGCCTTGCTGGAAAGATGTTTTGGATTTTGGAAACCACAGACTGACCATATAACTCGGTCTCTGTGTTAAAACTACAGTTTTCATTTATCCATACTCCACACAAACACCTAGCAGATATTTCCATACATTCTTTCCACTAGAGCATTCAGAGACAAGTGCCTACTTGTATGTTTACTGTCTGCTACAATAGCCACGTGAGATATCATCTTATGGCACACTTGAAATGTGGCCAGTGAAGTACCTCCATCGTGCACAGTTGGTATAAAATTCACAGAGAATACATGTGACAGGCTGCCTCAGAAGACATGCAAAGATCTCCCTGCAGTGGAAAACCATAGCTTTCAGTCATGTAAGTATGCACTGTGCATTGTGTATACCTTCTCCATAGCTCATCCTTTGCTTTCCTAGCCCTCCCCTCACCCAACAGTCAGCTTTCTTCATCTAGATGTTTTTATTTCTACTCTCCAATCACATATGTAGACATGCTCTCATATAACTACATAAAATACTTTATCTCACTGAGTGAGAGAAAAATCACAATACCTGTCTTTAAGAGACTAGCTTAATTGTTACTTACAATTATCTGCATCTGTGTTTATTTTTGTAAACACAATATAGCTTTGCTCTTCTTTATGACTGGAAAATCCACTGTGTGTGAACACATTTTCTTTATCGACTCACTCTGCTGTTATTGGACATCCAGCTTGATTCCATACCTTAGGTATGGTAAATAATGCTGCACTAAACATTACTGTGCAAGTACCTCTGTGATAGGAAGCCTTTAATTCTGCAGGGTAAAAATCAAGGAGTGGAATAGCTGGGTCATATGGAAGATTCAGTTTTAGTTTTGTGGACAGTATCCATAACAACTCTATCATAAATGAGCTAATTCACATCTCTAACAGCAGTGTATAAGGATCCTTTTGTCCACATGACAGAAAAAATTGATTTTGTTAAGGATTTTAGCTGTCTGAACCCAAAGCCTCAATTCCAGTGTTTCTGAGCTATCATGAGTCAGAATACTACGGTATAGGCACAAGTACAGGTGGTACAGGTACAGGTACAGGTAGGAAAAAAGTTGTTTATTTCATGGCTTCCAAGAAACAGAGACAGTGTCTGAGGGTGTGATACTGCCCAAGAGTTCTACTTCCTCCAGTCAGGTCTACTTTAGATTCCCACCACTTCCCAAAGTAGCATACCATCAGGGTACAAATCAACCAAAATATTGTGGGTCCCCGGTTCTGGAGGGTGTCCCACGATGATCTCCCGGCTGAGGACAGAGTGAGAGCAGGAGGGTCCTCTACCCACGTCTCCGCTGTCTGTTGGTCTTCAGCCCAGCCTGGTGTGAGAGGTCTGGGCCAAAAGGGTGCGGGTGCAAGCAGGGAAGAGAGATTGCCTGCCTCCGCTGCTGCCTCTGCTCGAGTCTCCGCTGTCACAGCTCGGTCACTCCCAGGTGCTGCACCTGTCTCTCCACGCTGAGCCGCCTGGGCTGGGCCGATAGAAGCCGGCTAGCAGGCAAGGAAGCAGCTTGGTGCCCCAGGAAGGTTCCGGGAGAGCGGATCTCTCCCCAAGTGTTACAGCTCTTGAGACAAAAACTCCCGGACACCAAGATGATTCTCGAACACACACCTTTACTTCTCCCGAATATATATATATACAGTTTCAGGTGGGTTAGGGTCTGACAGCAGATAACGCTTATTGGCTTGGTCGAGAGCTTAGAGATACCTCATCTGCATGTGGGTTAGGGTCTGGCAGATAATGCCTATTGGCTTGGTCGGAGAGCTTAGAGATACCTCATCTATATGTGGGAGGGCCTGAGGCACTGTTCCTCGTGACTGATAGTCATTGACCTCTCTTTGGGAGAGGCTGTGGAGGGCCGAAGCTGAATGAAAAGAACCAGGGCCTGGGGGCAGCGCCGAACACCTGCCGTCCTGGTAAAGGTCCGGGGTTCAAGGCTTGCTCAACCAGGCACCCAGCTGCTTCCCACAGCCCACCGCCCCACAAAATATGAGGCTTTGGAAAAGTCACTTCATATCTATACTATAATACCATTTAAACCATTTAAATAAGAGGAATAATTAAGGTTGAACTGTACCAGGAAGGGGTGAAAAGAAGTGAGCCCAAACCTTATAGGTCAACATCTCATAATTCAGTTCTGTTAGAGATTAGTTTATTTCCATTTGCTGTGTGGCATTATTCCCAAGTCAGTAACTAACTCTAGGATATACTGTAAAACTATCCAATATACTTTCCAAAGACTCACATGTTTCTACAATATTTTGATATTCTAATGATCCAAAGATCATTCCTACATAAATCTTATAGATGTATTCTATTTTTAATGCAGAAATTTAATAAAATGGTGTCTCAAATATTTAATAGAAATGTCACTAGAAATCAAGAAATCCATATACCAAATATTTCAGGATGTGAAAACAAATATATATGTTACTTTCCTCCCATATCCACTGAGAAACCAAAACATCCATGTATAAACCATTAGGTTTTGGAGAATAAATAAATTATTAAATCCCTAAACTACTTATCGATCCATGTAATTTCTTCCCTTTCTTATGTCTAGCCTGATTAGCAATGATTTGCATGCAAATATAATCTCCAGCCTGGAGAAATACAGTAATAAGTCTGTAAGCGTCAGTGCTAGTGTGCGCGTGTGCACATGCACATGTGTACATGCATGTGTGCATGCATGACTTCAGCATGGTGTCTATAAGACTGATTCCAAATGACCTATGCTGAATAAGAAACCTTGGTATCAGACCAAAATGTGAGCTCATGTATCAATCTCCTGTTTTCCTAAAGCCAACATTGTAAAGTTTGAAATACCCTTATTTCTGCAAAATGCCCTTACACCAGGAATAATTATACATCCACGTCCACATTCACATTTTATAATCAACCATCAAGTGATTGTTATCACCTATAAATGTTACATTTACATATCCACATCTTTGTTCCATGACATTTCTCTTAGTTTGCTATCTTGGACAATTAATAATAGGTCTGTTTCAAAACTGTTTCTTCTAATCAGTAATACTTAATTGACGAATATTTCTGTTTTGCTTGCCTCTATAGAAATCCAGTCCTTTCATGATGTTCTATAATGATGTACAAATGTATTAATTACTAACTTATAGGATTATAGGATTCAACAAACAAGAATACTTCATAGAACATGTAAAATTATTGTTTTTATAAAATTAAAGTTGAAGTCAGCACCTTGTGATTTGCCTGTAGATAACTATTTGATAACTTCATAGTCTTCCACCTTAGTGTCTCTTAGTGATTTCTAAGCAAGAGGAAAGCCGTAGGATCCAATTTTGTCCTTTGAGTTTCCTAGCGTTATAACTTAGAAGCTACTCCAGAAAATTTCACCTCCAGAAACCTAAATAGGAAATCTTCTCAATCTTTTAAGATAGAATGAGTCATATTATAGCAAACTCTCACTTGCTTGTTGAGACTTGTCGTTTTCACAGATTTGGTGAGTCACCTTTCCTCATTCTGAATGTCAAAGGGTCCACTTACTCCACCAATATCTCTGAGTGTAACCTTGAAGACTCCTTATTGTGCTCTCTCAAATATCTTAAGAAAGTCAGATTTCTATAATTCCATTGTAGTGTCCCTTTTTAGTCATGTCCTGTACTTTTTCAGCAGTTGAGTGGAACACAATAGATTGTAAATATCTCTACTGAAAGTAGGGAAACCTGTAACTGAGATGTGAGAACATTAAAACTAAAGGCATAAAGAGGAGAACAACACAATTGGGGCCCAGCTAGAGAATGAATACTGAGACAGACATAGCAAATGTTAAAATCAAGTTTCTGTAGCAAATTGAGAAACATCTAAAGAAGTGTTCAGCATCCCTAGTCATCAAGAAAAAGCAAATGAAAACAACACTGAGATTTCACCTCACACCAGTCAGATTGGCTAAGATCCAAAACACAGGTGACAGCAGATGTTGGCGAGGATGTGGAGAAAGAGGAACACTCCTCCATTGTTGGTGGGATTGCAAGCTGGTACAACCACTATGGAAAGCAGTCTGGCGATACCTCAGAAAATTGAACATAGTGTTACCTGAGGACCCAGCTATACCCCTCCTGGGTATATACCCAGAAGATATTTCAACATGCAACAGGGCCACATGCTCCACTATGTTTATAGCGGCCTTATTTATAATAGCCAGAAGCTGGAAAGAACCCAGATGTCCTTCAACAGAAGAATGGATACAGAAAATGTGGTACATTTACACAATGGAGTACTACTCAGCTATTAAAATTAATGAGCTCATGAAATTCTTAGGCAAATGGATGGAGCTAGAAAATATCATCCTGAGTGAGATGACCCAATCACAAAAGAACACACATGGTATGCACTCACTGATAAGCGGATATTAGCCCCAAAACACACAATACCTAAGATGCAACGCATAAACCTCATGAAACTCAAGAAGAAGGTGGAAGACCAAAGTGAGGGTGCTTTTGTCCTTTTTAGAATGAGTATCAAAAGATTCAACCAGAGCTCCCAGGATCTAAACCTCCAGCCTGAGAACAGACAGGGGCAAGCTGTCCTCTGAGAGGCTCTAACCAGCAGCTGACTCAGACAGATACAGACATCCAGAGCCAAACAGTGGATGGAGCTTGAGGACTCATATAGAAGAATAGGCGGAAGGATTGTGGGCCCTAAGGAGATAGGAACTGCACAGGAAGATCAACAGAGTAAACCAACCTGAACCCTTGGAGCTCTCAGAGACTGAATCACCAACCGTGGAGCATACCTAGTCTACACAGATCTACCTCCATGGGCTGGACCTAGGCCTCCCTGCACATATGTTGTAAATGTGCAGCTTGGTTTTCATGCAGGTCTCAAACATCTGGAGTGGGGGCTATCCCAAAACATGCAGCCTGTATATGGAGTATGGTCTTCTAGCTGGGTGCCTCATCTGGCCTCAATGGGAGAGGAAGCACCTAGCCTCTCAGAGACTTAAAGTGGCAGGGTGGGGGATACAGGAGGAGGGGGTACTCAGAAAAGAAGAGATGGGGAAGGATTGTGGGAGGGGGTGACTGGGACGGGTTATAAAGTGAATAAGCAAAAAAAAAAAATAAAAAAGGAAAAAAAAAGAAATATATGTAGTCAAAACACCCATATACATAAAATAAAAATAAATAAAAAATGATAAAAAAAAAAAATCCAAGGTTCAATTCCCAGAGCCAACACTATAACAACAGACATCCTTTTGTTCCTGGACAAAGTATATGTGTTAAGTATTCCACATGCCTGAGAAATAACGTGTGCACATAAATATTCGACAAAATAGTAATAAACACTCATGAGGTACTGCCCAGATTGCAACATATATCAACTCATCTGTCACATTCTTATCTTTAATCTGATGGTCATCTTAATTATTGATTTCATTTCCAAATATAAATTGTGAAATTAGAAGAACATCACAGTACTAAGAACTAGTTGTTTGACAGCCACATAAAGCCTGGCCACATTTGGCAACAAGACATCATCAACCCTGCACTAAATGAGCATTCTCCCTCTGCAAGTCACATACAGCGTTTTCCTTCATAAGGGGGCAGCTGCTCCATTTACCAGGCAGAAGAAGTTTGGATCTTTTCCATGTATCTATTTCTTTCTATTTTGTTACTTGGACTGTTCCAAAGGTGTAGAAAGTTGAGGTCTGTGGTATAAATAAAAGTTCCTTCTGGCAGAGAGACTGGCTACCCTTTGTAGGACATATATATTGAATAATTTTATAATTATAAATTCTAACACATAATAAAGTCACTACATCATTTGCCACTTAAAATTGGTTCAAATAGTATTTTTTATAAAAACTAGGACTAATGATCAAGATAAAACTACTGATTACTTCATAAAAGAAATAAACTTAGGCTTGAAAGATGACCCAGTTATTAGACAAGGCAATGTTTTTACAGAAGTCTCAACTTTGGTTCCCATTGCCCATGTTGCAGATCTCACAGTGTCCTATAGTTCATGCTGCAGCTAATCCAACTTCTGGTGTCCACAGGCACCTGAACTTCCAAGTACCTACCCCCAAATAAATAAATATCTATGTGTAGTAAGAATTTTGGCTTCCTTTAAAAACACAGAAATGTTGCCGGAATATATCTTTGTTAGAATCCCAGGTGTGGGACATGGGGCTGCTTTAGATTGTCCACAGTAGCTGATTATGGTTTGCCTTATACCTTGGCAGGGGCATGGTTTTACCAGCTGCAGACAGATTCTACAAGTATATGACATTTGGAATTCTGGAACTCTTGAAAGGGTAAATAAATAGAGCACTAAAAGAGGATTCAGCTGCTCCTCTCCTCCTCCTCCTCCTCCTCCTCCTCCTCCTCCTCCTCCTCCTCCTCCTCCTCCTCTCTTTTCCTTTTCCTCCTCCTCTTCCTCCTTCTGCTGTTACTCCTGCTGTTGCTGCGGCTGTTGCTGGTGGTGGTTGCTGGTTGTTGGCTGGTGGTTGCTGGCTGTTGGCTGTTGTTGCTGTTTGTCAAGTAGTCATGAGCAAAGACAAAAAGGAATTTGGCTGTCCTGCCAGCAAAGATCAAACTTGCCCCAAGGAGCTTGGTGCCCCTAATCTTCAGGAAATAGTCTAATGATAGTGTCTCCCCTTTTCCCCTCCAGACTTCTTTCTCTCCTACCTAGTGTTGGGAGATTAGAAGGATGAAATATGTGTGGAGAAGGGTGGTAGAAAAAGGAACTCATAAAGTAGTCAAAAGTGTGGTTACATTTGTACAGACAAGTAAAAATTACAAATGTTTAAAAAAGAACTTATTTATGGCATGTTGGTACAAACCTGCAGCTTAGCACTAAGGAAGGAGAAATAAGTAGGTCAAAAGTTAAGGCTAGCCAGGGCTACATAGTGAATGATACTATGTTAAAAGAATGTGTGGATAATCCCACTTAAAAATTAAATAAAAATATTTTTTTTAAAAAAAACTTAATTTTAGTGAAAGGAAATAGAAGGTAAATATTAAAAGTAAATATATGGAATAATCTTCATTTTTCTCACAGGTGACTGGGTTTATTATGTTCAGTTTGGGAATATTTTGTGACTAACTGTCTATACACAAAGAAAGACTTTTGGTACAGAAATGTGAGACAGAAAAGGTGAGGGGTCCTTTATATGCAAAGCTGAAGATTACTGAGCCATGTATCACAAGCTGGTACTGATAGATGAATGTGGAGGGTTTGACGACACATGTCTTCTGCTCTCAGACACAATATAGACAAAATTCTTTAAAAACAAAGTAAAGGTCACCAGTGTAGAAACACATCTCCAGAGAACAAGAACAGAAGAAACAACAAAGCAATTCTGGCAACAGGAGAAGGTCTTAGAATGGCCAGATAATCTACTTTCTTGAACCAAAAAGATCTGCTGTAACAGATCTTCTATTCTTTTATCTTCTACACACTCATCTTAAAGAATTAACCACTTCTAAAAAATATGATCACTATTTTTATATAAGTCATGGAAGGAAAGACCTTTCAAGTAGCTAAGATCACTTTCCAATCTCGTGTACATATATTACTTTTGGATTTAATGATTATTTTTAAGTTCATATTTTTTATTGATTGAGGTTGTATTTTCTGTTCATATGTATTTTTCTTCTTTTATTTATTTACATTTCAGATGCCTTCCTCTTTCCCCATTTCCCCTCCCTAGAAACCCCCTATCCCATTCTCCCTCCTCTTTTTTGCTTTTATACCATTTTAATTATGTGCAAGTATTAAGGTCAGTTCTAGGTTGAGGAACTAGCAATACAATAGATGCAAATAGTTAAGGAACAAGCAAGACAATAAACACAAATAGTCAAAGAACAAGCAAGGCAATAACCATGATCACTGTTTCTAAGGGCTTATCAGGATGACCAAAAAATATCTGAACCTACTTCTCTATCCTAGCCCAAAGTCATTTTCATGTCTGAAGCTTACTTCCTTGTTCTAGTCTAAGATTTAGATTCCTGTCTGAAATTATTTCTTTGTTCTAGCCTTATGTCAGATCCCTGCCTGAAGCCCACTTCCTTGTCCTTGGTCAATGCAGCCAATTCAAAGCATAAAAACACACTAATCATTTTCATCTAAATATGTGATTTAGATTCTGAAAAGAGTACATGTTTTAAGATTTACTTTATATTGTATTTTATATTTATTTGTGTGTTTGCCTAATATACTGTTGATTCTTTTGTGGTTATTGTTACTGCCACATAAAACTGTCTTTAAAAGATACTGTCTATACATTTTAGTAGCATCAATCAGTATAGTATAAATATGTCAAATTAAATGTAATTTCAGTGTTAATTCCTAGTAACTAACATTTATCTAGCAATTAATTCTTCACTAATATGAATCTGGTTATTGATGTTTAATTATTGCCTGTTGACATCTGCCTTTTTTATCCTCTTATAGAATAACAAGGAGCCTTCCTGAAAGCTCAGGAAATGTTTAATAATCTCATGCTATGTTCTCAATATAGCTATAGTTACTTCAAAAAGAAAAAGAATGTGTGGATAAATACAGATAATGCTATGTGAGATACTTGGCTGAATCCCTCATACAGGTAAGAAATTTATTTAAATTACAAAATAGATCTATGAAGCAAGTATTGACACAGTAATCACAAACATGGGCAAAGCAAGTTTTAGAGGGCATCCCTGGTTTACCTTCTGCTACATCTGCAGGTACATGGCAAAATCCATACCACATTCTATTCTCAGTATTCTTGAGCAACGAATGGTCCTTTTATTATCAAATTGGCCACAGATCATGTACACGTGTTATTCCTTGGTTTTCTTTCTTTTTTCTCCTTCCTCGGTGTGCTTGTGTTTGCAGAATGAGCAATTCTACCCTCTTCTGGATGAATTGAGGAAGCTACCAGGGCCCATTTGTCATTCATATTTTTTTTTTCTAAAACTACTTGTGAAGCTGGGTAATATCCCCAGATGGAAGTCATTAAAGCTTAATCTGTATGCATATGTGACATCTTGCTTTGCAAAATCTTTTTCACTTTCCTTCTTCCATTACGGAAACTAATTGATATATATGTGAAATAACTAATTAAAATGAGTGTAAAGCAGTTTTATCAAATATAAAACATGCTATAAAATGCTAATAAAACTATAAAAGTATATAGAAAATTCTGTCAATTGCAAAATTAACTTCAGAGGAGAAGCAAATATAATTTATCTTTCACAACGTCCAAATAAATGGCTGGTGTTAAAGTGTTTTACTTTAATCCTATCAAAATCAGAATAATAGTTGTCCTTCCTTCATAATACTAAACATCTTGGTTTCAAAGACAGTCATTCTAGTTTCACATTAAAATTGTAAAACAATGAAATAATGTGGTTGTGATTAAATGTGAATCAGGGCTTGGCAACATATATGAGAACAGACGTTTCCACCCTATCATCCTAAATGGCTGATGGCTGGCAACAGTGTTTTAAAAAGTCAAAAGAAGAAAAAAAAAATCTGTCCCAGGGAGTGCATTTAAAATGAGGTTACCAACTGTATCCAACTGTAAAGAGTCAGAGGAATTAGTCTCTGAGGATAAATGTCCACAACTGGGGCAGCTGAGAGATAACTACAAACTGAAGTTTCCAGAAAATGTCACACATATGCTAAATATTCTCAAAGACTGTCTGACTAATTAAAACCTTGTTAGTGTGGCAAATCACAATGTTTGCTGCTCCTCCAGAGCCAGCATTATCTTGGGATATCTATAGTAGCCTTAATAATCACTCATGACATTCCTTCTGCATCATGCAATAAACCTACCAGTAGAGAAGTGTTTCTGATGCTTTCATTTAATCAGGAATCTGTGTTTACAGACGCTGAAGGTCCTTGCCCCTATTGGGTTTTGATCTATCAATAAAGAGGCCACTGGCCAATAACTGGGTGGAAAGAAAGAGGGAGGGCTTCCAGGTGCACTTAGTCTAGGAGAGAGGAGAAGGCAGAAATCATAGAGTCAAGAGACTTGGAGGGGGTGAGGAGAAGGGACACAGTAGCAGCAGGAGATAAAGCCAACCATCCATGTGAGTTTTCAGGTAAGTGGCCACAGGCCACTCCCCAAATTGGGCCTGGGGTGGCATGGGAAGGTTTAGTAGTGCTCCTTTTTTGAGGAACCAAGACATTTTAAAATTAACTTGTGTGTGTGTGTGTGTGTGTGTGTGTGTGTGTGTGTGTGTGTGTTTCATCCTCTGATCCAAAGATTCCCTGGGTGGGTGGCTAGAAGCATGGTCTGCCTATGAGCTGAAAGCTGTACAGCCAAAACCCACTGCAACACCTACCAACCCAAAACCTAAGAATGTCATCAGATAACACCTTCAACATTCAGATGTTCCCCTGCTTTGCTGAAACCAGATGTTCTCACCAATTCATTTGCTAAATGCCTTGATTCATGACTTTTTGCTTTGTAACTGCTCCATATTTATCCTGTTATTTAGGGCAACCTGAATTCATATTTCTGGATAGTAGTCACTCAGAATAAGCTTTTCTATTTCTTTTGAGCTGGGGGTGGCTGTGACTTAAGTTCATATAACATTCATTTGTAGATAAAAGGGAACAAGAAATCTCGTACTTTGTTGCTTATACATCTTATAAGGAAAGATCACAAAAGGCAACCTCCAAATGTATTAGTGAATAAAATTGGACTATTTGTTGAAATTCAAAATCTCTTCATTGATTTATTATATTTTGAGTTGGCTCTTATGTATTTTCACTTCTTTGCTTGTATTCTCCAAAGCAATGTGTTTTGAAAGTATATTATATGTCTGTATTGGTTACTTTTCTATTGCTGTGATAAAACACCATGACTAATGCAATTTATTGAAGAAAGACTTTACTTGAGCTTATGGTTCCAGATGGTCAAAGTCGAAGATTCAAAAGTAGATGAGCAGGTGGCAGGCATGGCAGCTGGTGCTAGAACGTGAGAGATTACATATTGAACCCCAATCATGACATAGGGAACAAAATCAAAGTTGACCCGAGTCATTAAACTTTCAAAGCCTTGCTCCAATGGCATACTTCCTCCAACAAGGCCATATCTCCTAAGTATTTCCAAATTGTTCTACCACGTGGGCACTAAGGATCCTAACACTAGAGACCATGAGATATATAACATTCCAATCACCACAATGTCTACAAGTACTATTTTTATTATCCTCCCTATCAAATCTATGCCTATGGAATTTAGTGTCAAATATACAGCATGTTATTCATAATTACCAAATTATTTAAATGCAACTTTGATAAGCTGAATAGACTGTTGTCTACTGTACATGGGCAGAAGTGAGTAGACTAAAAGTTACAATTTAACAAATGCAAGATTCCAAAATAAGGAAAGTCTATGTATCCTACAGCAGGGGGCACCCAAAGGAGCTTTGGCATCATAAAGAATTCAGAAGAAAATATTTTCTGAGAGACTATAAAGCACATAACTATCTAGAATGGCAACATTTTTTCTAGTTTTTTCATTCTATACTGGATTTCTAGTTGAAAAATACAAAATTTAATTTTAAAGTAGTAACAATGTTATCATGTTATCAAAACAGTATAAAACCAACACTGCTTGGAAAGAAGAATATTTTTGTATTTTCTTTGTATCTACTGGTCCCTGCCTTTCCTTGAGAAGGTATCATGTGTTTTTTCTATTGAATGTCTCCACTTACAATGTGTTGTCATATCTGAGATCCAGTGAGTTATAGAAAGGGGTTAAGAATAAAAGCAAAGCAACTGAGTAATTCATGACCAGTAACATTGTCACACTCTCCACTGTCACCAAGAAAGGCAGGTAGTGCAAGGGGATGAAGCATGGTTGGAGGCCTCTGGTAGAAACAACCATTGAGCTTTAAAATCTGGCACTGGCATCAGGAAGTTGTCACTGGCTTCTGCTTAGAATGTCAATATTGAAAGTCCAGGAAACAAGTTTCTTAATAATGTGAAAGCAATTTTGTGTTTCTTTGTATAGTCTCTATAACCAGTTCCTCTACATCCAGATAAAACCTGAGATTATAATATCAATATCTGAAGTTGCTTTCCATGTTTTATATGTAAAATCATTATAAATATAAGGGCAGTCTAAATAGTGTTGAATAACTTTACTCAAATTTCTTTCTCTGAAATAAAATTGGGACCTGTGATATATATGGATGTAAGTAAATTAAAGTCAAAATTCAGGACTGTCTCATTTTCCTACATTTTTTTTAAGCATTGTGACTTTGTCATTTGCATATTCATTTGTTTCAGATCACCACTAAAGATGGAGCAAACTGAAACTTAAGGTTATGTGTAGAATCCATTAGAAGATAATTACTTAATAAAAGTCCTTGGTTTTTTTCATTGTCTTTACCCTTTCAATGAAGACAGAAGTTTGGAGACTGAAAAGAATATTTCAATATAAAAATATTATTTTTTTCTACTTATCAGTAGATGAAAAAGCTTCATTTTAATATTTTGAGTTCAGACACAGAAGCCAAGGTGTTGACAAGAGTTTTCTTAAAGATTAGATACCCACTAAATATTTTTTTCACACTACTACTCTGATTTGGGAATGGATTTTGCTGTGTCTGGGCTTCTGGTGCAAAAGCAACCATCCACTGTGTCTGCACTCACCATCCCTGACCGATAAGGCATGGGGAGCCTTTCTTCCTTTCAGATTCACAGAAATATGAAACAAATCAAGACTTCTAATGATCTGAGGGATCCTGGGCTCATTTTCTTCACATTCTACAGTGGCATGCTTTAAAGAAAATTTTCTTGTGCATCCCAGTCTCTGTAGTGCTCCAAACCTGAACTCAGCCTCCATGAAATGTTTCAACTCAGTCGCAAGGCATTTTAATTCTAGAGTCTGCCTAGAGCTAGAAAAGTATGTCGTTGAATGCATTCGATAGTATCTTTCTTTCCTACATGGACTGGACAATAAACTGAAAAGTAGAAATATAGGAGCAGTTTTAGTCATGTGAAAAGAGAAAACTGTCAGTCCTACTTTTCTCTAGCTGACATGCTCTGCGCATTAAGAAATTTTAAATGTCAATCTGATTGGGCAAAGGAAGTCCCAAGTAGTGACTAAAAGATTAGTTTTTGTCATAAAGATGTTAGTGAATGTCTTTGTCGTACAAATTAATAGACTGACTGCCAGGAACTCTTATCAGCGTAGGTGAACATCATCCATTCGTGAGTATCTAGGTACAAATGAAACTACAAAGAAGAAGCATTAGGGAGCTTAGGGAATATTCTATACCCTGACTATGACAGTGTTTATGTCGATCTAAATGGTAGTTTGGAATCCTAAACTGTATTTTCTGTATCCACAAACATTCCTGCTTATGAATAACCTTATCAAACTCTTCTTAGGAGGAGTTTTGCCTATTTATAATAACCCACTGTTTTTTTTTCCTAATATTTATGGAGACAGTTTTTAGCTTCAAGAACTTATCACATCAAGTTTATATCCAAATCTATGAGTCAGCATAGCCATATATCAACATGAACTAAATATCAAAGTCCAAAGTTTCAGATGATATCTTCCTTGAGGTAGATCCTATTTAAAAGAATCATTGAATTATTCCTGGAAAATAGTGTTGGCAGATGAGTAAGACTTTAATAGGTGAAGTTTAAAGATAAAATATTTAAAGATTGAATAAAACTTTGCAAACAAAAAAGAAAGGGAAAGTGCTGAACGAAATCACAAAACTGACCACTATGTCCTTGAATTGTATTTTACAATTAAGGAAGAGAAAGAACCAAGCCTGAGGTGGAAGAACACACACACACACACACAAAAAAAAAAAAAAAACCATTGAACATAACAGTTATTAATCCATCTTAGGAAACAATAAATGGTCATATATCAGTATGCTGAAATGTCACTCAGCACTCATGTGAATCTCAGACATGTGCTGAGTTGCAGCCAATCTTGGACAGTTGCCTTATGGATGTGTCCATTTATATGGCTTTTCTAAACACGACTAAACTATAGGGACAAGAAGGGATTCTTGTGGGTTTGAAATGTAGGTGGAATGGAACTATAAAGCATAGGGGAGCTCAGAACATATTCTTAATCATAATATACGATGATATTTACATCAATCGAGGTGAGTTTCTCTTATCCATCATTTTGTCTTCCATTTCTTCAATTCCCCTTGCTCAACTATGCTCTAGAAAATTCTAGGTGGGTTTTTAAAATATACACCTAACGATTTTGATGTAGGCTTTTAAAATTTTCTGATGAGCTTCAAGCTAACACAAAGGTGACAATTAGGGCAGTAACTTTCAAAAAAGTGGATATACTAACAATGAATTTATCTGATTAATGTATAGTTCAGCAAAACAAAGAAAGGAAACAATAAAAAAAAAGCAGCCAAAAGTCAATTCTACATAGGCTGACATAGGTTTTGTGGTACTAATAATACAGATAACAGCAAACCTGGGCGCTGATTTTTGAGGGGTAAGGAAAATGGATGACTCATCTTTGACATTGTCTCTGCAAATATGATGATGATGATGATGATGATTGATGATGATAATGTGGAGTTAATCACCAGTCCATTGAAAATATTGATCTAGGGTGGAAAAGATTTTTTTTTTAAAAGAAAAGAATAAATCAAGTGTCATAGTTAGGATTCCCATTGCTATGAAAGACACAATTTGCAAGGCAACTCTTATCAAGAAAAACATTTAATTGGGGCTGGTTTATACTTTTAGAAGCTTAATCCATTATCATCATGGTGAGAAGCATGGCAGCATGCAGACAGACATGGTGCTGGAGGAACCTAGAATTCTACATCTTGATTGGAAGTCAGAAGGAGACTATCTTCTGCACTAGGCAGAGCCTGAGCATAGGAGACCTCAAAGCCCATCTGCACAGTGAGACACTTTCTGCAACAAGGGCACACCTCCTCCAATAAAGCCACAACTTCTAACAGTGCCACTCCTACGCCCAAGCATTGAAACACATGAATTTATGGGCCAAATCTATTCAAACCACCACATCATGTTAAACATGGGTTTTTCCGTTAATCCACCAGCTTAAAGATATTAATTGTACCTTTAGGCTTGGAGAAAGTCACCAAGCAGGATCCATCAATGAAGAAGTCTCACAGGTGAATTCATAGGCAGGAAAAGCTGCTTCTGAAGCACACTGTAGCATCAACAGCCAAGCCCAGGTTCCTCTCCAGTCTCTCACAAAACTCATTCAGCATCAAGTATTTACTGAATACTTAGATACAAAAGGGGAAAAAAAACTGTGTATATATTCATCTTATATACACAGATTTGAGAATTTCTTTAATCAATGTACATTGCATACCCACAGTGTACAAGATGATTCTAATGATGTACATGAAGGTTTATTCCTGGGAGACAAGCCTGACTTTTCTATTAAACTCTAGGTGTCAAAATGGGACAAATTATCTAGGTTTTCCAGCTACTTGCTCATTCTTGCCCTGAATAGAGGTGATAAACTGAAGCATTGAGGGAAGAGATGAAGGATGCAGAATGCAATGTCTGGTAGATTGAATTTTACTCAGATGAGACTGGAGACTCCTCACTATAATAGAATATTTTTTCTTGGAAAATGTCCCCTAAACTTCACCAACATCTCATTAACTGTGATATAAATAATCTCAAAAAAAAAAAAAAAAAAAAAAAAAAAAAAAAAAAAAAAAAAAAAAAAACCTCTATCCTT
This sequence comes from Mastomys natalensis, assembly GCA_021653895.1. Classification (NCBI taxonomy): domain Eukaryota; kingdom Metazoa; phylum Chordata; class Mammalia; order Rodentia; family Muridae; genus Mastomys; species Mastomys natalensis. The sequence continues at coordinate 349,643 of JAJTUV010001262.1, forward strand.
GGCACAGGATTCTTTACCAGAAACCTGCATCTTATTTTCCTGTTCCTCTACTGCTGCACTGCAGTTTAATGAGTCAGGTTGGCTTAGAAGTCAGGTGAAATTACTTACTGAGACTCATTCACCTTCCAGGAATAGGTGCCTGGCAGAAATTCCCCGCCATTTTGCGAGGCTGTGCTTTCCATACTAATGCTCTTGTGTGTAGGAACCCTGAGCGATGATTGAAAAAACCTCTTCTCATGCAACTCTGAATTAAGTTAAGGCTTCAAACTTTGGGGATGAGAAATAACTTGGATCTGTAGGTGGCAATCCATCCAACTAATCTGAGCACTGGGAAAAACTAAGCAGCAACATTTCCATTGGAGTGCCTGAATGAGCTACATAGTTAACGGTTAAACAAGATACACTGAAAAGCTATTGGAAACAATTTCAGATAGCCTTGCTGTCTTGTAACAAAAGCTCAATAAACTTAATTAATTCATCTGTGGGCAGTGGTATCCCACTTCCTTGGCTCCTTGGGGAGCTGTGGAGTAAGCTCCTGGTCCTGCCTAAACTTCTATGACAACTTCAGAAATAGCTGTTTCCCTGACAGCATCGCTCCAAAGCAGCCAGCATGGTGCCATTCAGAGATTCCTCTTTCATTCTTGCCATCTATTCCATATACCTCCACTTTTCTCTATTGTATTCATTTTATTTTTCTATTTAAAGTTCGTAATGTGTATTCAGCTCCTTACACTGAATTATTCCTGATTAAAAAGAGAAATTTCCTAATGGCAGGAGCAATTTCTGGAAAGGGGCATATTTAACAGCTTACTCTTTAGAAGTTGTCCAGGAAAGAGAAAAATAAGCCCTAATGAGCAATAGAATCCCAGATCTATGCGGATGCCCTAGTTTATGATGTGTCTACTCCTTCTTTCCTGAGTATAGCATTTGGAAGACCATAATATTTTCATATTTCAGATAGCAGATTTTCTTTAAAGATATCTCTGCAGAGAACACTATTAAACACACACACACACACACACACACACACACACACACACACATTAAAGAGGAGAGGGCAGAAAGGGAACATGTCAGAAGCCTCCATCTGAGATGAACCATCCCCCTGGCTGAATCTGTGTTCTATGATAAGGACCAACAAAATTATTTGCTGTTTTTCTCATTTTCAGCATATCTTAAGAACATCAAACTAGTGACCGTCCTTCCTGTGTTCCTTGTTTCTGTTGTATAACAGTGATTCACAAATCTGCCTGGTTATCGTTGGGATCAGTCTGTTTTATACAGAGTCGTTGCCTATTTCCAGAAGCAGCTCCTCCACGTAGTCCTCCTAGGTAGTCAGCGATGATATCGCAGCATCAGAAAATTGTTGCCCTCCATGGTACAGGAGCGCTGCAGATTGCTTTGTAGTCATGGAATATGCACATGGCATCCCCAGCTGCTCAAAGCTTTGTATATAAATTAATGAAGCTCCAAACGTAACCTATCACAGTGGGCAAGGATCTGAGTTGCTTAAAGGCAAAGTCAGAACGAGCATCATTTTTGCTCATGCATACTCTCAAGAAAAGCTCGTCTCTCACCTATCTTACGTGTGTGTTTGACAGAGCACAGAAGGGATTTATTTTTCCCCATCAGTGTTTGGGAGAAAAGCGCTAGAGATTGCTGAGTAAGACTGTTAAGTGTTTTATGACTCATTTCAATTTAGCTCCTTGCATTTCTTGGCACAGCATCAAGGGCGTTAATGTGAGGATGACAGCTAATACATATAAGCATAGATAGAATGTAGAAATCTATGATCCTGTTAAAGGTAACAGGAATGTATCATACTCTGTGAAGCAGGCTCGGCCTGCCATGCCTGAGATTTCAATCTGATAGATCAAGAGTTCTATTAACGTTTGCATTTGATATCTTACAGTAATCTCATCACACATTTAAAATTAAGGAATAGACGTGCTTATGTCATGGGAAAAAGTCAGAAAGTGAAGAGCATGAGGAAGACAGAAATAATAAAACTGATCTTATTTCCTCAAAAGTCCTCTTTCTTTTCCTTCCCAACAGTCTAATATCCTGAGTAGACTAGTTTCTGATTAATGATACATTCTGTCCTCCTACTTTCTTGCTTCCTCAAGTTTAATTCTAGAGCATATGATTGTGCCTGTAGAATAATTTCTATTCTCTCATTACTTAAAAGAAAGAGAGGGAGGGAGGGAAGATGGGATGGATCGATAAAGATTACAATAAATGTATAAATGTTCTCTCCCTAGACAATATTTTTTGGGGGAAAATAACACGCTTCAATTTATAAGTTTCAAGTGCATAATTCCACATACCGATGCCATTTTATATTTCTATATAAATATCCATAAAATATGTATTAAATTCTGTGTGCTGGTTTGCTTCTCTGAGGTTGTGATAAAATCTGATGAAAACTATCTTAGGAATGAAAGAGTTTAAGTGGTGTACAGGTCACAATATTTCACTGATGAAAGTTGGGCCAGGAGCTCAAGACAGGAACTTGGAGGAGGAACTGAGCCAGAGACAACAGAGGAGCACTGTTCGTTGTCTTGACCTCCATGTCTAGCTCCACCTACTTTCTTAAAGCATGGAGGAACATCTACAGAGATGGCACCACCACAGCCACTGTCAGCTTGGCAATCCCATGTGAATCATTAATCAAGAGAAAATAAACTGACATGCTTACAGGCCAATCTAATAGAGGTGATTTCTCAGTTGAAGTTACATTTTTCCAGCTGAATCTAGTTTGTGTCAAGATGACCAAGACTAACCAGCACAGATGATTTCCTAACTTTTCCAAGTTAGGAATCTAACTCTCCCAATCCCTTCCACATTCATCTCTACTACAAGTCAGCTGATGACAGAGCCTATGTTCAAAGAGAAAACAGAAGTATCTGATAGGAGCTTCAGTCATTCTGATAAATGCCTACTATACTCCCTACTCTCATTCTCTTTGTGCTAAACAAAGACCCATCTTTCACCTTGATCTTGACAGTACATTATGGTCATCTACCCTATCCCATTCCCCCTCTCCCTGCTTCGATGAGGGTTGTCCCCCACCCACCCATTCACTCCCTCCTCCATGCCCTGGCATTCCCCTATACTGGGGCATTAAGCCTTCACAGGATCAATGGCCATTGATGCCAACAAGGCCCTCCTCTACTACATATGTGGCTGGAGCCATGGGTTGCTCCCACAGGGTCCCCAGTGGAGGAGTTAGAGAAACGACTGAAGGAACTAAAGGGGTTTGCAACCCCATAGGAAGAACAACAATATCAACCAACCAGACCTCCCAGAGCTCCAAGGGACTAAGCCACCAACCAAATAGTCTTTCTTCTGTTCCTGATCAATTTCTCCTTTGCCTTCACCCAGGTATGCTTTTGAAACTTTAGACCAGTTCATGTCATTCTCTTTTGTTGGACATTTCAGTGAGGCACCAAATATACAGAATAAAATATGAACTTCTTCTCATGTCAGTCCTTTCTTGACTCTCTAAACTCATTTTATGCCACTTTATGCCCAGCTCATATTTCTGCTACTCAGCAGTAAACAGTTTTTCTGGTCAATGTCTCTGTGCTATTGCAAACCCTAATGAGAATCAAGTGAGAGAATTATAAGAAGGAAGAAAAGTGATAATAACTTTAATGGGGAAATGCTAAAGCCTAGAATACATAGGAAAGAATCACACCTGTATAAACAGGAGCACTTCGATTACAATGTAAAGGATTCCTGAAAACTACATGTAGCCATTGCCACTGTTAGTTGTACTGTTGCCACATTGCCCAAATAATTGCATATGCTTATTGTTCCCTTATCATAAGCAGCAGCAAATTTGATGGAACAAAGAGGAATATTGAGTTTCTTTGAAATAAGAAATTCCCCAGTACTTAGTTTTAAATGATCATTGTTAAATATGAACTTTGTAGTAACTAGACAGCATTGGCCATGACTAGCAGCATTTTGTAGCAGTGAGAGACAATTGCTGTGATTCATAAGAGGCCCTACATCCATGTATCTTTAGCTGCTCAGGGAAGGTGTTCAGAATCAAATCCTAAAATCTATCAAGGCTGTTCTCACCAATGAAAGAGACTTCAAGCTTTTCCTAAGTAAGACTGGGATCTCTCGTAAGTAAATCTTTCCTTACCCTGAAGATCTAAACCTCTGCTTGTTAGGGGCTCTCGTTATTCCAGCAACACAGAATCTCAAAAAGAAAATCCATTCAGGGTATTTATCTCCTGAATCCTTGATTTTATGTTCTCTTCCAGTGAAGGTCACAATTCTTTTTTGCCAGGTAAATTTAACTTCTCTCCATGGATTCTAAAGATGTGATTCAGAGACCAACTTGCACACTCGAAATCTGTGAGTTTTAAAGCACAGTTGTGGCTAACCGCCACAACCCAATTATTTCACGTTATTGAACTGCTGAAGGCCAATGGGTCCTAAAAATACTCCCAGAAAACGTAAAGTATAGCTGCTATGAAGAAACTCAATAAAAATCCTACATGTTTCACTCCAAAGTCTCTTAGTCTTCGTTCTTTGACTAGCTGTGAGTGTCTGTTTTAATTACCATCTATTGCAATAAGAAATTTCTTTGAAGAAGGTTGAGAAGTGCATTAATCTCTGGGCAAACAACATTGCTACCCCAAAGGCTTGTGGGTCATTGACAAAGATACAAGAAGATTGTAAGAGACATGAGGTAATGAAATATTGATGCAAAACCATGTTGCATACTGGTACGCTGACTATAAAACTAGCCAAAATTCTAAGGTGAATAGAGGAGGGGATCAGGAAGTCCTAAAGGAAGCTATTGATCTATTGGCAATTGATAGTCACGACATTTTATTTTTACAATGTGGCTCATGATTTGCTGTCCATGTTAAACTGGGTGGCTGTACAGCTGTGTATATGCTGGCAGCATTAAGGAGAGTCAATGGGTTTCAAAATGAATATGTGAAGTTAGGACAGGAAAGAGATTGGTGGAGGTCATACGATGAAATAAAGTGACGGTACAAGGGGTTGGTTTGATTGAAATACATTATACTAATGTATGAAATTCTCAATCAAAGGTAATAAATATATTATCAGATTAAAAGCTATACTACATGGTGGTCAGTGACCATCCATCTACAAATTTTCCTGAAAAATAGTCTGACATTTGGATGTGTGTATGTGTGTGTGTGTGTGTGTGTCCATTGTTTAAAGCTTATCATGTTGAAAGGACAGTGAAAGATACCATAAAGTTTTGAAAACCAACTGAAGCCGGGCGGTGGTGGCGCACGCCTTTAATCCCAGCACTTGGGAGGCAGAGGCAGGCAGATTTCTGAGTTCGAGGCCAGCCTGGTCTACAGAGTGAGTTCCAGGACAGCCTGAGTTACACAGAGAAACCCTGTCTCGAAAAAAACAAAACAAAACAAAAAAAAAAAAAAACGAAAACCAACTGAAATCAATCTGTGCTGATGATTAACCAACAACAGTATTCATTCTACAACAACAGTTTTAACACATTGACGTCTATCATTTAGGAGTAAAGAATCTTTTAATTCTCCCCACATAACTATACCTAGTAAAGAATCAGTTACACAGCTTTTGTTCCTTACGTTGCTTTTGCTAGGCATTTTGTTTCAGCAATGAGAAGTAATTAATGCAGAGTGTAGGGTTGAAATTGTGTGCATGTAAGTGCAACTAAACCCATTCTAATAGTATTTAAAAACAAATAGAGCATTTTCATCCTTATATTTTAGCTGTTCCTCTTCTGCCAGAAAGACGAGGATCACAAACAGAATGAGCAAATGACTCCGTAGCTGCTCTGAAAACAAACACAATCATTAATGATTGCTTGATAGCAAGAACTCTAGGTTGTATTTCTCTTTGCTCACTACAGGAATAAAGTTTTATGAACTATCTAGAAAAATTGAGACAATGGCCAAAGATATTTTCCAGCCCATGCTATTCCCCCGGGGTCTTGTCATATTTGACAATCATAAAATTGTCTTTCCAGATACTAGATACTGCCAGCTAAAGTGCTTTTAGGTTTTTATGCCTCTTAGTGATTGCTTCTTCCGACTCTCACTCCCTTACTGACTTCTCTCAGCCCTTTATTTTTCTCTTTCCTTTCTTTCCTTTCTTGCTGCATGTGAGAGAACTGTTACGACATAAATTGAATTTGGGAACAATACATTACAATTTTAATTTGGTCTAAAAGAGCAAATCTCACCAAGAGCAAACGGGTTGATGCATGATTTCTATTAATTGAAGAATAAAATATTTTGAGATATTATTTAAATATAAGAAATAGTCTTTTCATTATATATTAAATGTGTCATATAAAGTATAAATTTTATTTCATTAATATGTTATATTTTATTATCATGTATTATATATTATTGATTTATGTTTTGTACTTTATGAAGTCAGTTTATTACCTTCTTCTTTAATGTTTCAAAAAAACAAGTCTTGTAAATAATCTATCTACAAATTGAATGTTCTAAGAAGTCTTTTTAAATTAGTTTAGAAAAAATAAAAGAAGTCACTGCATCTTGCATATTTGAGTTCATTATGGTGAGTACCAGATCTGTATCTGAATTTAGTTTATTTGTGTGGGAGACAAGGTCACAGAGATCAGTAGGCTCTCTTTTTAATTTCATTTGCAAATAACAATTGAGATTTCATGTTGACAGAACTTCAAACATACTACTGAGTCATACTGAATTGAACAAGTGAGAGTGAATTGAATTTACAAATGTTACTGCAACTGTGTAAGTCTATCATGACAACACACACGAGAGAGTATGAAACTGCTACATGAATTAGGAAGACTGATTTGAAAAGGAGTGCTGTTGCATTTGCAAGCTCCCTTACTGCTGTTCCTCAGGCCATAGTCCCTACATTTGTCCCTATGCTTACTAGTGCCACTTTATCCAGTCACAAAGCACTGGTCAGTGCAGGGCTATTCTTTCTGCAGTCATTACTGAACATGTCATTTCTCCCATCATCCACTGCAAATGCTAGAGCTCTTTACCTTTCTGAAGCTCTTTTCTAATACTGAGTTTCTCTCACAGTGTCTCCAAGGATGGCATGCTGTCTTACTGTTGTTAGTACCTCCCTGTTGGTCCCCTGTTCTGGAGACCATCCCACCACGATCTCTGGCCTGGCCTGTTGTAGGGATCCAGGCCAAGGGGACAGAGTGCAATCAGGGAGGGGAGATCGCCTGCCTGCCTCCACTTCTCCCTCTGCTCATGTCTCTGCTATCACCACTGCCTAGTCACTCCCAGGTGCTTCACCTGTCTCTCTGGCTAAACCAGCCTGGGCTGGGCCCATTAGAAGCCAGCTAGCTGGCAAGGAGGCAGCTTGGTGACCCAGGCAGGTTCCAGGAGAGCAGATCTCTTCCCAAGTGTTACAGCTTTGTTTGAGAGCTTGGAGATACCCCATCTACACGTGGGAGAGCCTGAGGCACTGTTCCTCCTGACTGATGGCCATAGACCTCTCTGTGGGAGGGGCTGTTGGAGTGCTGAAGCTAAATGAAAAGAACCAGGGCCCAGGAGCAGAGCTGAACACCTGCCATGGATTCAAGGGCTATGCTCCACCAGGCACCCAGCTGCTTCTCACAGCCCCACACCTCCCACATAGTCCTGGTCCCTTCTAAGGGGCTGCACTACCTGGTTCACAAGTCCTTCTCCTCCTAGTTGGTTGTTCAAACCAGAGGATGTCATAATCTACACTGAAACGCTTTTAAACTCTCACTTCACATCCCTAAATGTCTTTTGAGGAATATCTCATTACCTTACTCAGTTAGCCATGGAAATAGTAGTCATATGGCAACCCAATGAAGATCGTTCATTCAACCTCCCATATATGATTAGAACCTCCTTATATCTGCAAAGTTAAACTTAATATTCTTGTACCCTTGTTATCACATGTACTGGAGACAGAGCTTAGAGCCTTGCATATAGTAGGAAGGCTCTCTTCTCTAAAGCTGTATCTCCAGCTTTACTCTTGGCTTCTATTCTTGTGAGCATTCATTCAAATTTATCTCACACTCTGGCCTGGCACTCCCTTACCTTTTGACCCCTGGTCTCTTGCTGGTGGCATCAATGCCTGTTCATCCCATTTATAGATCCATGCTCATTTGCCAGGCATCTAACAATATTCTAGAATCTCTGACCTCCATTTTATTTTTCAAAAAAATGCAGTCCTTCTCAACTTAAATAGGCACCTGGGTTTTTGTTCATTGTATGCTCTAAAATTGGCACCATTGATGCCAATATGGATTCTTTCTAACTGTAGAGTTTTTTTTTTTTTCAATATATATCAGTTACTGCCTTTATTTGTTTCCAGTCTCCCAAGAAGAATCCTTAAGGGTCTACTTCAAACGTTTTTAACCTGCTTGCATTAGTCTGTCCCTCTGAGCTGAAACGCTACTTAATTGTGAGAAACAGGCGCATTTATTTTAATTCCAAAATTAATGGTGTTATCACTAAACAGTGGTTTGCAAATCTCAAGATAAAACTGTCTCCCTGCCTCTCTCTAATTAATTATGCCCTACAGTAGCCTTAGGAGAACAAGGGAACCACCTTTTAACAATCTGTTCACGAAACCACTTTGAACCCATCATCAGACACACCTGAGTATTTAAAAATTTTGATAAATCGATAATATTTTTGTAACCATGGGTTTTTGTTGTTTTAAGCTTTGACTTCCCTTCAAGTAATTAAGTTTCAACCTAAATTTTTCCTTTATTTTTTCTTTTTTTAATGCCTTTATATTTTTCTTTTTTAATGGATATTTTATTTATTTGCATTTCTGATGCCATTCCTTTTCCCCATTTCTCCTCCCTAGAACCCCCTATTACATCCCCCTCCTCCTTTTAGCTTTTATACCATTTTAATTACATGAAAATATTCAGATCAGTTCTAGTTTGTGGGATTCACAATATAATAGATGCAAATAGTCAAGGAAATCATTACTTATGATGAATATAAGGTAGCTGAAAAATTTGTAGAGTAAAGAAGGGTTTATATTATCTTGGACCCAGAATACATGCAATAGCAAGAGGTTTATACTGTAGATATTAAAGGAGGGTTGTTTTAGCATTATTCATTTTGGGTTTTCCCCCTTTGGTTGTGTTTGTGGCTAGTTGGTGGGTTGGTTTGGTTTGGAATTTGTTGCTGTTGATGTCTTATTGTTGTTTTTTTGCAGTGGGTTGTTGGTGGTGTTTCTGTTTTGTTCGTTTGGTTGGTTGGTTTTGACCATTTTGGACAAAACCTAACCTTTGAAATTCAGGTTGCTGTCTTGAACTTTCTAACTTGTAATCCACATGCCTACACCTCTATAGGTACTGTGATCATATACCAGGAGGCTTTGATGTGAGACATATTATTCAGGATTCTGGCTTAAGTCAAGTTCTTGAAATATTACTCTCAGCACAATCATTTCTGCTGATGAAAATCAACTCACTAAATATAGGCTGTGTAAGCCTTCTTGTCTTTACGTTATTGATGGTTAGAAGAAAATAAAAATGAACACACAAAAAGGTTGCCATGTTATGAATAAATTTATAGTAAAAGAAAGTATCAATTAGGCAACAAAATAACAAAGAGATAAAATAGTAAATAATAATAATGTCAAAAGAATAAATTAGAAATATAAAGCAAGCCATGCTATGATAATCTAAGTTTCAATTATATCTAGATGATACAATTAAGTTATTTAAACAACCTAATTGAAAGTAACAGATTATCAGAATAGATTTTAAAATTCCTTTGATTCCATATTTTTCTCTTCTTTTTGCCTAAGGTGTTGTCTATTATTGATGATGAGTCATTTCTTGGAAACAACAAAAACATGGATCCTATTTTCTGGTCCAATCTGTTAGTTTGTGTCTTTTTATTGGGGAACTGAACCCATTATTAGAGATTTTTCAAGATATTTGTTCATTTCTCTCATTGTGTTGATTTTCTCATTTTTCTCAACTCTGTTTTTATTGTCGTCCTAATAGTTCTTATTTGTTCCCTATCCTAACTAGGGTTACAATTTCTGTAACTAAACAGCACAACCAAACTCAAGTTGAGGAAGAAAGGGGTTTATTTGTGTAACTTGAGCATCTTGGTGCATTATTGAAGGAAGTCAGGGCAGGAACCTGGAGGCAGGAGCTGACACAGAGGCCACAGAGAGGTGATGCTTACTGGTTTGTCCCCTCTGGCTTGCTCAGCCTGCTTTCTCATAGAATTCAGGATCACCAGTCCAGAAGTGGCCCGATCCACAGTGACTGCCCACCCTATCAATCACTAATTAAGAAAATGGCTTTACAGACTTTGTTGTAATATTTAATCAGGGGTTTCTACTCTGCCTTAGATCAGTAGGTTCTCAGATAAAAGGCAAAAACCTTTATATTTACGATATGTCTTAAGAACACTAGAGCAGGGCAGATATCTAGCCTTTAAGTTATCAGCGTCTACTTCCGCATGAATAACCTGAGTTATACTTTGCAGTGTTCTGCCTGGGCTTCTCTTACTCTAATTGGCTAGCCCTTATTTCATATTTTCATGATTCACTTATCCCCATGGTGTCTTCTCTCTCCACCTTCTCCTCTCTTCTCATTATCCCCTGCCTCATACTCCAAACCTAAGAAAGGAAATCTTACCTATCTCTCTTCTTTCTACCTATAGGCTGTAGGCATCTTTATTGACCAATAAGGGATAACATGGGAGGCAAGGTTATATAATATCACTTGGTGCATATGAGAATCTCCTGGTCCCTGAAGTAACCAGGGCCAGTATTACAATACATAGCAACAGACTAAACCTCAATAGATTTGCTTATAGCCCAGTCATATAGAGGCATTGTCTTAATTGATGCTCTCTTCTCAGATGACATTAGCCTGTGCTAAGCTGACTTAAAACTATCCACCACACTCCCTTTGAACTCTTGTGTATGTTTAATCTTCTTTTAAGGTTGTAGTATTCTTTCTAGTTCCCTCTGTACAGCTAATTTAGTAGTCAAATTCCTTCTTCTCTGTGTCATTATTTTGATCAGTGAAAGTTTTTATTTCTCCTTCAATTCTGATAGATAATTTTTCATGGATATAATTGTCTGGGTTGACTGTTATCTATTGGGACTTGGAATATATTTCCAGGCCCTTCTGGCTTTAGCAGCTTTTAACGAGCAGGTTTGTTCCAATGGGCTGGCATTTAGAAGTGACTTGACATTTTTGTTTTTCTCCTTCAGCTTCCAATACTCTTTTATTATTCAATTTTTAAGTTTTATCTATAATATATCATGGAGAATTTCTTTTCCGATGTTGTCTGTTTAGTTTTTCATGGACCTTCTGTACCTGGATAGGTATCTCTTTCTTTAAGTTTTGATTATTTTTTTCTTCTGTGATTTTTACAGAAAATATCTTCTATGCCTTTAAGATAGTATTCTCCTTCCGTGGCCATAAATCAGATATTAGGTTTTGTTCATTGTGTCCCATGATCTGTACATCCTTCCTGCCTCCAGTTTCGCATTGACTTTACTAAATGACCTGATTCCTCTATGTCTGCCTTTCACCCGTCACTTTCTGTTTTTGACATGATAAATTGTGTTGGTGAGTCTTTACCTTAAAATTTAGTTAATCAGAGAAGGCCCTGAGAAAAGACGGAGAGAGAAAGAGAAAGATGAGAGTTGGTACAAGGATTGGTTTTCAACCTCACCATGGTTGTCAACCCCACTTCCTCCCATCCTAGGACAATTAATTGGGTTATTTTTGCTGATTTATTTTGGTGTCTGGGCCTTAAATAGACTGACTAACTTTGTGATAAACAGATAGATAATTTGGTAGCAAAATCTATTCGGATACATCAGCATAAGTTAGCTATGGAGGACCACAAGATTCAAGATGAGGTTGTTACCCTATCCAGGGTGTTCCCAAAACCCATCTCCACCCAATCTAAAAGAGGGGACTTCGACCCCTAGACCAAGCAGAGAGGGGCCACCCAGAACCCCCTCTGACTGGTGATCTGAATTCTTGCTTAGGCTGCGAGGCTAAGTACTGCAAGGGAATATAAATAAAAACTAAAAATATATCTCTGGGTTCCCTGAGGGACAAGCCTGACTGCATAGGGGTTAATGTCAATAGTATCCACTCTCCAGGAAAAAGACATCGGCATGGGTATGGCCCTCATGCCTCACTGGACAACGACAGAAGGACTGGAGTCATTACAAGGTCCCCTTCAATTATTGGAGGTCAGGCCTCTATCCCCGCCTTCGAAAGATTAGAATCGCCAAGGCCTTTCTATACTTAGAGAAGGGAAGAGATGTCAGGGGCAGCTCTGCTTATACACTGAAAGCCTAAAAACAGCCATAGGCCTAAAATCAGCATTAGGCCTGACATACATACATGCTAACACAAAGTCTTGGGTCTCTGTGGAAAAAACTGAAACAGAAGGCTATAAGTTATTGTAAACAGGCAGCTTCTGTGGAAACTTACCAGCCTGAGTAGTCATAGATCTTATAAATAGGCAGCCTTAGCAGACAGTACCAACTTAGATAAGGACAAGTGAATCATAGGCAAAGTTATAGTGACCTGTCACCTGAACCTTCACCCAGCTGATACCCTGTTCTGAAAGGTATCTGTGCTCCCCCTGAACACCTATGCTCTAGTGTCATTCCCTTCCCCATATCCTGCATTTTTGTGTTTATATCCCCTGTGTGAATAAGTAAATTAGGATGTGATTTAAATAATCAAATAATAATAATAATAATAATAATAATAATAATAATAAAAGATCCAGCAACAAAAAGAAAAAAAAGATTTAGTTAATCTCATTTCTCATACCATTTCAGTTTGCTTTTCTTCAATTCAAACTCCATTTTCATGCCATGGATTGGCTTCCTTGTTACATTGGTCCCTTTGTCTTTTTCAGCATTGGGTTGTTTGAATATTGTTATAATTATTTATTTGAATTCTTTGAAAAAATTTCCAAGTCATTTCTATTATAGCCACTACTATCAAATATGTATTTTGGAGCAGACATATTATTTGTTTGTGTGTATGTATGTGTGTGTGTGTGTGTGTGTGTGTGTGTGTGTATGTTTACTTCTATGCTGAGATTTCCACATCTACAGTTAGTTGATTGGTGTAGTTTTTCTTTAATTTTTATCCAAGTCATCTTTCTCCTTAAACAGGTTTTTAGTTTTTTGATTTATAACATTTAGGAGAAAGATAATTCTTAACAGAGGTGGCATCTCCATTTCCTCTGTTTGTCTGGGATTTGGGAATGCAGCCTCTATTCTTGATTTTTGGCTTGTCTGCCATGGTCTGGTTGCTTTAGTGGCTTGGTCAAGAAGATTGGAATAAGTTTCTCCTGGCAATGAGGACTGGTCCCCCGGTCAAGGCTAGATAGGATAACTGGAAGGTCCTGTTCAGGCAGTTGGCATCACGATGGCTCTTTAGGGTGGTCAAGTGTGGTTATTTGGCAGTTACTGAAGGGAAATCAGCTGGAATGTGAGGAAGCCCATAAGGTGGGAGAGGTACTCAGAGAAGATGCAGGTCCCTGATAAACTGCCAACTGGATTTAGGTGACCTGAATTGATTGAGGCTGGAAAGGAAAGCCAGGTAGCCAGGAAAGCCTGGTTCGCTGAGTCATGTGTGGTGGCCAAAGTTTTTGAATGATGCGTATATTCTGTAAGACAGACTTTCTATACATATGTAATTAGTTTCACAGCATTTGGAATGAATAAGGTAGAACTGTGCAAATCAACATGGCTGACTCTAATCGTATTAAATAAATAAATCATTTGCAGGAGAGGAAAAATGACAGTATTGCTACAAATAGCATAAGACAAGTAATGTTTTTTGAGTTGATATCCATATGGAAAACCATAAACTAAAACAAAATAGCAGAGTCTGGTCCAGTGGTGACTTCTGGGTAGGAAGTAGAAGATGGCTTTATCAGAGATCTCAGGGTACACAGCTGCATCATGTTGGCTTACAGTAGGTCTCTCAAGGTCAAGTTTCATTGTTTTGCTTCAATGTGAGCTATGTTATTGTATAAATGAGTGTGAACATCTATTGCATGTATAATATTTAATTACTATTTTAATACACTATGAAAAATGTATTTTAGACCAATATGAAGTTAAACTGCAAGTTTGTCATCTGTCCTACACATAAAATTTTTTGTTCTGAAAGCTCATACAATTATGCAATAAAAGGAAAATTAGTTAAACTCAATCTTAATTGTGAACTTATTTCTGTTTTATTAATCAATTTTGTGAGATCTGTTATTAAAAATAGATTTCATAATAGATTGTTATGAGACTTTGGGGGGTTGTATTTAGGACATAGGCACATTTCTTTGAATAATACTCTTTCCCTTTAAGGCCATGATAGTTGAAAGAAACCTTATGATTAATTTTGTTATCTTTATTTCAAACAGGAGAACACATTTTTCCTTTGCTGCACACTGTTCCATGGGTGATATTTAAACAGAACACCTTTTCAGAAATAAATTATTAGGTGATAAACATTTCATTCTACTTTCACTATCTTTTCAACTCCAAGTATATATATGTTCATAATTGCCACTCTTGGGGAAATAAACCTCTGTATGATTCATTAATTATGTACCTTCAGCAGTATCTTAACAGCATTACAACTACTTATGTGTAAAAGATCTTGTAAACAATGATTTAAAAGAGGCAGCCCATGCTTGTATAGGTTTCGAGATTTTTGTTTTTACTGACTTATCCCACACTTGTTAAATTTTAATCGACCTGGAATGAACTTATATAATTTTCTCTAAGGTATATGTGACATTTTCCCTGTCATAAGTAAACATCTATTTTTTGTTCTGCTCAGGATAAAAATCAAGAACCAATTATTTCTACAAAACTGTAGTTTTTAGTAATCTGTAGTAATTTATGATAGAGTATTGATTGTATTATATGAACTGACTCAAAACATTGGTCAACTGTCCAATTTCCCAAAATATTTGAGCCTTGTTACATATCATAAACTTATCAACACAAACTGAAAAATCACCTACATAGAGTTTGCATTTCGCTTTATAGAGAGCCAAGTTAAAAATTATTTGTTTTCTAAAATCTGAAGTTTTAACTTTGACAGACATGCAGCATTCAGAAACATCTAAGTGTTCTGAATTGTATCTCATGGGAATGGATTTAGAAACAAAGATTTTTGGGTATTCTTAAGGTATCAGAAAAACTGTAAGTTAATAAGGAACACAGGATTTTGGTAAGGGACAGGCTATGGTACAATAACTAGACTTTTATCAGCTGGGAAGAACCATCAACAATCTTGAAGAGAAGAAGTTGGAGTGATTCAGATAAACTGATATGGTAGATATGCAATGTTTTATAAAGCTTATTTTCCGAATTCTGGGGTGGGTGCATGATCCCCTGATGAATTGCAATATACTTTTCTCTTCTTGCTAATCCAGATTAATTTTATCTTTGATGACTAGCCTAAGCCATGTACATGTGATGGGTTAAGTTTTTAATTAAGGAACTGAACAGAAGGATCAAAAAGCCTTACAAAGAAAATAAATGTATAAACATATAATATTAACATATTTTCAAATATTTATGATAGAAATTAGAAGAATCTTGCTAACTTGCAAGTTGTGTATTATGTATTTAAAGGTTTGTATTTCACACTAGAAAAGATAAGTTATTTGCACTGGCCAAACCATCTATGAGAAAGTGAAATTTAAAATAATCTACCTTTTTGTTACATCATGCCATGGCATTGAATATCAAATGGTAAGAGATCAAGTTTACTGGAGTAAGGCCTTTTGTGTAAGAAAGCTATCCTGGAAACCCCACCGTTCTATTAATCATGGAATGGATTGTTCATTGTATAAGAATTGAAAAAGTAATTATCTCACTTCCCAGAAATTGTATTGTGGAACAAATTTCTAAAAACTCTAACTTGAGAGACATCATTTAAACTATATCAAGCACTAACATATGTCATTCTGCCTGAGATCTTAATCTAGTATTGATGTACTAATTTAATATAATCAGTTTTACTTTTAAATTTGCAGATTAAAAAATCTATAGTCTATCTGGAAAAGATGAAAAATGATATCCACAAACTGACTGCTGGAATCTTGGGATATAAACAACTAGGAATAGTTGGATACAAGTCATACTCGAAGGTGGGCTGTTGCAGTAAATGAATAAAATACCAGGAGAAGGAGGTAAGGAAGGAAAATGAAGAATGAAATGAAAAAGGGAAGAATGAAAGGAAAGGCAGCAGAAGGGAGAAAAGGCAGAAGGAAGGAAAGACAGACCAACAAAAAGGAGAGGGGAAAGAACTTTAGACAATAAACTTGCAAAAGAGAATATGCTCTGGTAGGCTCAGTTTCAATCAGGAAGAAAGACAAACACTTGTGTTCTACTACTTCTCTTCCCTTTTTGTGTAGGACCAAACCTCTGAGGTGAGCTGTGATTTGGATGCTCACTTGTAGGCATGCGTAGAAGCTTATCCCCAGGTGATTCTAGACCATTAATATTAAGTTGACAATCATCACTAACCAGAACACCTCTTAGTTAAAGTAAAAAAAAAAAAAAAAAAAAAAAAAAAAACTTTACCTAGAGATTAAATCAACCCCTGTTGATTTTATGATACTCAGGCTTTATATTCTCTGACTACATGAAGTTATATTTTTGTATATTTATTTTATTTTTTGTATACAGTCAGGGTTTTACAATCACAATTGGCCTTAAATCTGTGATTAATCATGTTCATCTTATTACTGTCTTTCTTTCATACTTCAGGTACAGTCATTTGTTGCCTTAGTCCTCAAAATTGTGTCTTACTCCATTACTTTCCAAATAATTAATGGCAACTATATCCCATTTTAAAGATGCTACTGGTTAACAGTTCATACACATGCTAGCAGTTCCAGCCTTCTAGGATCAGGTTTTTATTGCCATCACACCAGAAGAGATTTGTTTCAGCATAACTCATTTATGTGTCTGACCACTGAGGATAATTTGTGGTATCATGCATTTTAGATAAAATTGGCAAGAAGTTAATTGAGAAATACATTCTGGAACAATGTATATGAGGGAACTATAACTAGATGAAGAAAAGAGATGTTCAGCCTTGCAATACTTACAGTGACACCTCCCTCACAAGATCCCTTAGGGGTATTTGGATTTCACATGGTTCTTCTTTCACTTTCTACATCTAATTAGTAGATGTGGAATGTCGCAGAAAGGAATGAACCTTTAGTTAAAACAGGTTTATTTTTGGTAGAGAACAACTCATAAAAGAAGGCATCTGTCAACCAGGAACACACACCAGAGCAATGAGTACTTCCTTCTCCATCACCTGCATGCTCTATCAGTGGAAACATTAAATAGAGTTTTCATTTGTCTTTAGATGAAAAAAAACACAAGGTATAATAACTAGATTGAGTGGAATAGCATTCTCTAAGATCTAGTTACGATTAAAAAAAAAAACCTGTGCTTTGTTATATAAGCCACTGGGCAGTGCAGAGGGGAAATAACGAACATGAAAGACATAACTCATCAGTCAGCACCTTCTGCATAGCTAAGCCAGTGACTTGGGTATCTGTGCAGCTCATTCATTTGCATACACTGAAGATCTCAGGATTCTTTTTTTTTTCTTTTTCTTGTGACTTTTTTTCTGACAAATCAATTTCCTTGAACAATCATCTTGTCTTTATGCTGTTAAATCTCCTTAATATGATAAGAAGCCATATAGAGATATTATTCTATAATTATTACCAGTACAAGCACAAAAGATTCAGAGAGAACAAGGGAAGATAGCAAAGATGGAATACAAGTAGTCACAGAGGGTAGACACATCGTGCAAAGAGATGGAGCCAAAGTGGCTTTATGTCTCACAACCAACTCACTTTAGTTTTCCTGTCAATCTCATCTGATGCTTCTATTTAAGACTACAGGTCTTTATTTTAGTAAAGAAGTCATTTGAGTTTATTTTACAGCAAGCTTTTAGATGCTTTCAGCAAGAATTTGATCTGATCAGCCTATTTGTTCACTCTGAAAAAGCAGAAGTCATCAGTTCATTTGTCAAAGTCATTCTAGTCATCCCTCTGTCCCAGGTCATTCTAGTAAACACTCATGGCAAAAGTGCCTTTAGCTCTCCTATGTTCTATAATTTTTTCTATATACTTACCTTTAAACTTTGAGCATGTGGCTAATCCAAATCATTTCTGTATAGAGAGTGTTAGCCTGCATGGTGGATAAACTGAACTCTATCGTGAAAACTGTCATGTACTTATCAAACAGACTGATAGCAACAGCCTTTCTATTTCTGGATGGGATTAATGTGTGTGTTCAAGAACCCACTCACAGTGCAGAGTGATGTGGTGTTGCAAGCCAACCTTACTAGCCTTCATGGAGCTGGGTCAGTGGCACTGTTCCTCTGAATGGGAAACCAGAAGTACAGTAGACTGTTTCACTCTGTCCATCACTTGCCTTAGTTCTTGTGTGTCAGCTCCTGACTTCTAAGAGTTAAAAGAAGGAAAGTATCCTTAGATGACCTCACATAGTCATTTGAAGAGTCCAAAAATAATTTGGCAAAAAAAAAAAAGAGTCTCTTTACAGCTCTGAGAAACTCTCCGCATGTATTCTAATCTTGCCAAGGAAAAGATAGCTTCATCTTCTTATGACCAAGATTATTCTGGAGTGACCATACAATTTTAAGTCAAATGGACTTATCAAATGATGCATGCCTAAAGATCTGTCAAGGACAATAATGTCCCATGCCTGGGGTGATGTCCATTTTCAAACTTCTGTTGGTTTGTAACTTTAAAAACAAAGCACAGTTTGAATCATCAAAGGAAATATGAGATTAAAACTGAAAACTACTTTACATCTTTTTTATTCTTTGGAGCTAAAGTAAAAAAAAAAATAGGCATTTTATTTAAATCCCCTTTTAAAGGAAGGATAATGCAAGATTATCTAATATGTTATAGATAATGACAGAGAGTTTGAGGTTGCAATAGGATACATACATATGACAGTTTCTTTTCAGAGATTAAAGGCCTTCGCATGTGGCCTTGTATTATAAGCATCATGGAAGCTTTATTATGAAATAAATAAGTAACACAAATAAAAATTTGCTATCATGGTGAGATGGGACAGAAGAAAAGAAGATAAACTCATAACTGTAAAGTACTAAACAGCAAGCAGGATACATAAAATTTACAGCAGCTGTATCAGAGATAAATAGAAAGCAAGGTAGTGTTATTGTATTGTTTGCCCAGAAGCAACATACAAATGGAAACACATTTTCTAATTGGCAATAAGGGCAATGCAATGCCTTTTTACCAGAACTTTGGGTCTTTTTGAAAGGGAGAAAAAGGATTTGCTAGTTTTTCCTCTACTTCTGGCCATATATGGCCTCATAGGTTACCCATTCAAACAGAATTAAATGAGGAAATACAAGACAAGAAATGGACTCTCAATAGTTCCCACAGGAAACAAGCTATAGGTAGAATCCCAGTAAAAAAAAAAAAAAAGAAAGCAATGAGAATTTTGTGTAGGATAGTACAGTCCTTATTTTTATTGAAAATAGATGCTTCTCTCATACAGTACATCCCAACCACAGTTTTCCCTCCCTTCACTCCTCCAAGCCCCTTCCCACCTCCCTTCTGCCCATTGAATATATCCCAAATCACACACAGTAAATAATACATATAGTCAACATACATAGTTTTTATAGAAATTTTGTTGTAATGAGAAAATAGAGAGAAAGCATTAAGTTTATTGCATGATAAATGCAATAAGACGCAAAGAAACACTATGAATTAAGTACTTACTGCATATGTGGCATTAAAAACATTGAGCACTAAGGAAATAAAAAGATTCTCAGTTTCAGAAATGAAATTGTTAATGCCTATTTTGAGTTTCATATGTGTACTTATAATGTGAAGGAATATAGAAATGGTTCTTGGAACAACATTGATAAAAACAAGATGAAATTATAATTGTCCAGAGTAAGTGCATAAAGACCAGGTCTATCCAGTGTTAGAGCTCATGGGTAATGTTGAGAATTTCTCACTATGAGAGCTTCCCACTGTTCTTCCTCAGAGCCCCCAACACTAGTATAATAAAAACTTCACCCAATCTGATGGACTGCATCTACACTGGAAAATTTATCCCATGGTCCTTTAATGGTTCTAATGTATTTAGCTTTAAAATACATGAATTATTGCTTTCTCTTTCTTATTGTGCAATGCATGTGATTTAAGTCATTGACAGACCTTTCAATAGTTAACATGGTTTTCTGCTAACAAATATAGATAGAGCATGGATGCTCTTGCTTCTTAAGATATGAACAGGATAACAAATGGACTCTGATGCCTAATAATTACTATTTAGTGACTTGATAGATGACTCAGTGTTACAAAAACCATGAAATCATGAGACCTGAGTTCAAATCCTCAGCATCCATAAGAAAGTTGGGCATGGTGGTGTGACCCTGAGTTGGAGAGCTGTGGAGGCAGAGACAGGAAGATCCATTTTAAGATTCGATCTCACAAATAAAGAAGAGAGCAGCAAAGGAACATCTAGTATTGATCTCTCTCTCTCTCTCTCTCTCTCTCTCTCTCTCTCTCTCTCTCACACACACACACACACACACCACACACACCACACACACACACAAAATACACACATTTTTTTGAGAAACATTATTTGTAAATGCCAGATTATTTTAGTTCTGGTCTTGCCCTATCCTTGCCTTATAGCAGTCTTTTCTTCTTGTTTTATCATTAATTTTTTTAGTTGAGTGGATTATCCCAGGCTATTTTCATTCTTTAGCCTCTATTAATCAGTTCTGACCCAAATGGTCTGTGATAAGGTCAATGGTGTATAGTAATTCTCTTCTGAGATTTTTGAAAGATCCCCTGTGAGACTTTAATAAGCTAATATAGTCTTTGGGTCTTCATAATACACATTAACGAAGTTCAAGAAGCTTGGAGACAGGTTTATGAATACCTTCTTTCTCCAGATAAACATATCCGAAGCCAACTGGCACTTTAGTGGTGATGCTTTTGGCTAAATTTTGTAGGACCTTGAAATCAAGACTGGTGTTTAAATGAAAGAAGTTCAGTTCCGTATTTCTTATTTAGTGGTGAGAAAGCCAATATACTGTGGACAAGGCACACACCAGAGGGCATGAAGAAGGCAAAGAGCATTAATTTTGCAAAGTAGATTGTTTTTATAAATGAAGGTTTTAAAAAATTAAGCAATTCCATCCCACTTCCTATGCATATTGATTTAATGTTGAGACAGACAAGTGAATTAGTTGGTACAAAGATTTTTGGAAGAAAGAATAATAACAATAATAACATTGCTTAGAGATTCTGACTGTGCATTTTTCTCTGAGTTTGCGGAATGCTGCTCACTATCTGGTTAGGTATCATTCAGCTTTTTCTGAAGAGAACCATTGAGCCTCAACAATGTAATTCCCATAAGATCTGCCATGCTTTTTGAGCTTCTAAATTCTAATACTAAACAAAATGTCACATATGTTTGAGAAACCAAAGTTTTCTTCCCAAGAAACCTAAAACTGCTATTACCATAATGTACACATATAAAAATATGCAAGATTATTATATTGGAGTGAGGTTGCAGCTAGGAGACTTTTTCCTTCTCTCCGCATAGACTAACATACAAAATAAAATCAATAGCCACAAACATACATTTGTATTGGAATAATTCACACGTGAAAACAATTACTTATATTTTGATAGCAAGTACTTAGATAAAATAAACCTATACTGCTGTTCATATGTTTTAATAATTACTTGAAAATAAATAATAAGGAAAATGTATGTATTGTTATACATTTAATAATATCCTACAGAAAGTCAAAATTGAAGTCTTAGAGGCCTAGACAAATAGCCTTAATGAAAATGCAATCAGTTAAGATGAGGGTATTCCAGACAATGGTGTCCTCTTTTTTATCAGAAAATCTTTGTTATTAGTATTTGAAGTATGAGAAATGGTGCTATTTATACAGTTTTATATTTTGGTTATAAGCAAGAGGAGGGCAGATCAAAAGGTCATAGGCTGTGCACAAACCAGGAACAATAAGCCTTGTTTACAAAGAGTATAACATCTCACATATACCAATGTGACAAGGATCCGGGTATATTTTCTATATTTTTTTCTTTAAAAAAAAAAGTTTAAAGTGAAAAATAAAGAGCTGTCTAAAGTTTTTGCTGTGCATTTCAATTGCAGGGGTTTAATATGGAAAATGTCTGGGAGCCAGTTCATGCTTGGAGAATACCTGATGCCTGAAAATATTTTATATTACCAAATATTTATTCATAAAAGCTCAGCTGGGGTTTGAGGATTTGAGGGCTTGTTTTAATTATTTCTTCTTCCTTTTGAGATTAAAATATGATTACATAATTTTCTCCTTCTCTTTTCTCTCTCCAAGTACATCCATGTGGGGCACATGGACCATGCCACCAGACAGAAAAACAGGTGAAGTTGAGTCAGCTCAAACCCCCATGAAACTCAGAATTGAGAATGTCAGGAGTAGGAGCAGCTCACTGCTAAACTCTACCTGCTCTGGAACCTGTAACCATGACACCTGACTGAGAGGATCATGACAGTCAGTCATATAGTGAAAACACCTGAAGTTCTGCCCCATCCTGCTAGAGCATCTTTAACATCTCAATCTGAGTTGACAAAGTGTGTACCCCTGGATCCCACCCTACTCCTCAATGTTTATAAAGTCCCTGTCCACATGGATTAAAGTGCACAGTGTACTTCGCCAAGAATTGTCTGAGAGTGACTGTTTTACTGAGTTGTAACACTTTGGGGAAGAGTTTTCTCTCCCAAAGCATTCAACACTGGACCTTAGACCAAACTGGCAGGCCAGGCTCACGTACCTGCTGTCACCCGCTGTTGCCTCCTCCGCTGCTGCCACCAACCCTGCCACTGGCATTAGCGCTGTTACAGTAATGGGCAAGACATGAGACCCCAGATATCTGCCCTGTGCAGACTTCCCTTCTCAGAGCTATAATATTTTTGCAATTTCCGGTCAGACCAGAGACCCAGGGAAACCCTGGTGCAGTGAAGGATGACACATCTCTATATTCCTTGACCGCCATTCAAATTCATGGCCTCTTTTTTCATTAATCATTGTTATATACACATAACACACACACACACACACAATATCTCTAAATACATAAACACAAACATATAATATTTCTAAATGCATAAATACAACCTGGTCAGTCTGAATAATCTTAATTTTGTGTTTATGTTTCAGGGCTGACTATTACCTACTAGTGTTCTCTTCTCAAAGGAAGACTATTTCTCCCACTCTCAGCATTTTTTAGGTGCCTGTAGTTTTGTTTGTTTGTCTTGATTTGATTTGCTTTTCCCTAGTGTTTGAAGTCTTGTGAGCTCTCCTCCATCCACGTTAGCAGGTCTGTTGCTACCATTCTTGTTCAGCTGATCTTTGGGCAGTCATGTTCTTGAGACTCTATGGCTATAGCTTCTGATATTCTTAGGAGACACAATCAAATGCAAAACTCACTATCTTGTGTCTCTTAGAGTCTTCCATGCCCTCCTCCATGATGATCCCTGAGTCTTAGGTAGGTGTGAGAGTGGTGCTGTATATATGGTGATATATATATATATATATATATATATATATATATATATATATATATATGTATGTATGTATATATATACATAAGCTGGGATTGAGTTCCATAACCCATATTCTTGTTGATTGAAGTTTTCAATACAATTTCCATCTGGTGCAAAAAGATATATCTTTTAAATATAAACATCAAGCTGTCCTCTGAGAGGCTCTAACCAGCAGCTGACTCAGACAGATACAGACATCCAGAGCCAAACAGTGGATGGAGCTTGAGGACTCTTAAAGAAGAATAGGTGGAAGGATTGTGGGCCCTAAGGAGATAGGAACTGCACAGGAAGATCAACAGAGTAAACGAACCTGAACCCTTGGAGCTCTCAGAGATGAATCACCAACCGTGGAGCATACCTAGTCTACACAGATCTACCTCCATGGGCTGAACCTAGGCCTCCCTGCACATATGTTGTAAATGTGCAGCTTGGTTTTCATGTAGGTCTCAACATCTGGAGTGGGGGCTATCCCAAAACATGCAGCCTGTATATGGAGTACGGTCTTCTAAAAAAAAAAACAGTTGTTCAGTTATTCATGGAATATTATTTTTTTATATCTCTTGTATTCAGTTTGCAACTACTTCATTGAGAATTTTTGTATGTATATTCATGAGGGATACTGGACTATAATTTATATATTTTTGTTGGGTTTACACTTGATTTCACTATTTCAATATTATTTGCTTTGTGAAGGAAAATAAATAAATAAATAAAATAAAATAAATAAAATAAAATATATAACATAATATATATTTAATAAATATATTTATTATAATATACACTTAATATACATTATGACATATATGTGTATACATATACATAAATATATATAATACACATTTAATATAATATATAATATCAGACAAATAATATATTTAATATATATTATATAAAATATATATTAAATATTATATACATCCATACATATATTATACACACACACATATGTTCATGTGTTTATGTGTGCCTGAATGGGTTTATGAGTATCTTATGCTTGCAAGTGTCTACAGCAGACTAGAAAATAGCACCAGATATCCTGGAATTGTGGTTAAAAACAATTGTAAGCCTCTACTTATAGGTGCTGGGAATCTAAGCTGCATCCTCTACAAGAGATATTCTTTTAAACCTATGAGAAGAGACAAAAATACAGAAATCCAGGGGAGACACACCAGGAAAATTTAGAAGAACATCAACTCTGGCAGCCAACCATTGGACTGAGCGCAGTCCATGGGTCCCCAATGGAGGAGTTAGAGAAAGGACTGAAAGAGCTGAAGGGGTTTGCAACCCATAGGAAGAACAACAATATTAATCAACTAGACCCTGGTCAGAGCTCCCAGGGACTAAACCACTAACCAAAGAGTACACATGGAGCGACTCATAGCTCCAGCCTCATATGTAGCAGAGATGGCCTGGACAGGCATCAATGGGAGGAGAGGCCCTATGTCCTGTGAAGGTTCCAGTGTAGGGGAATGCCAGGGCAAGGAGGCAGAAGTGAGGGAGAGTGGGAGGGAGGGAGCACTCTCATAGAAGCAGGAGTAGGGGGATGGAATAAGGGGTTCTGGAAGGGAAATTGGAAAAGGCTATAATATATGAAATGTAAATAAATGAAATATCCAATTTAAATATACATACACACACACACACACACACACACACACACATATAAAATCTCCAACTCTGAGAATACAGTGACAAACCAGTATGCCAACAACTTCCAGAAAAGGACTAGAAATAATAGATCTAGGGCAGATTTCTTCTTGAAAGTTTTAGAGGAAGTCAGTTCTAATGACTTTGTAGCTTTGAACTTCAAAATTTTAAGAACTATGGAAACATGAGTTTCTGTGCTATGAGTCACTTAGTTTTTGATACTTTGTCACCATCTTCTTACAAAGTTAATAAATTCTTGTCTTAATATAACTGCTACTCTCCAAGACCTTCAAACTTTAGGGAAGATTCCCATATCCATCAGGTATCATGTCCCTTCACCTACAGAATGCATTTATCTTAATGGCGCTCTGCTGATCTGCATCCTTCCTGAAAAATATCTGTTTTAAAGAACTACAGGCAACTAAGGAATGATGAGAACGGGAGAAATAGTTGTCCCCAGGTAGGAGCACATCAATTAGTTACTCACTATCAAATGGTAAGCTCTGAAAACATACATACAATAATACTATGCACACTGAGCAGGCTATAGTTACTAAGAATATAGATGGATTATATACATATATATATGCAATAATGTATAAACAAAGGGGGCTTGAGTTTGAAAGAGAGCAAAAAATTATATAATAGGATTTTGAGAGAAGAGAAAACTCTTAAAACTAAAAAGTAAGAATTAATTAATTAATTATTGGTATAGCTGCAAAAAATTGTTTGCTTCACATTTAAGAAGATTTTTTAAATAAAAAATAATCAGCTGAAAGATTTTCCCCTTTGGCTTTAGGTACTGCAAAATGTTCAACTTCTCATCATGTTATTACTGATTTTTTTTTTTTAAAGTCTTCCAGCTCTTTCTTTCCCCAATCTGCTTTTATACCATTTTAATTACATGCAAGTAGTAAGGTCAATTCTAGGTTGAGGAACTAGCAATACAATAGATGCAAGCAAGACAATAAACACAACTAGTCAAAGAACAAGAAAGGCAATAAACAAAGTCCTGTGATCAGTCCCATGATCAGTGTTTCTAAGGACTTATCAGGATGACCAAAATATCTGAGCCTACTTCCCTGTACTAGCCCAAAGTCATTTTTATGCTTGAAGCCTACGTCTTTGTTCTAGTCTAACATTTAGATTCCTGCCTGAAATTACTTCTTTCTTCTAGCCTAATATTTAGATTCCTGCCTGAAAAGTTTTCCAGTTCTTTTGTCTGTTCTTCTAAACAAAAATCTTTATTTTGCCTTTGACAACATTCTTCTTATTGATTTGGAACAGTCTGGTAACTATCTGTATGAATCACTATTTCTTATGATTGCATTTTGTTGAGCCTGCAGTTGTGAGTATGTGCTTGTCAACAAGTTCAGGGAGATCTCAGCCATTTTTCATACCTGTTCTCTGCATAAAAAACACACTCTTATTGGGGAAGCCCAAGTACAGCAGTATGAAGATATTCTGTTCATTTATAAAAATATTCTGTCTCTATTGCCTTGTCTTCATCTGGCACAATTTGTCTCATTTCATTTCACTTACTCAATCTTAATTGATTAGTTTCCTTTCTTTCTGATTAATATTTACTTGTTGCTTTGATCATATTTCTATTGGATATCAAATACTGTTGATTTTAACTGATTGGGTAATAGGGGTTTTGTTTTCCTATAAATATCTTTACCTTTGTTCTGTACTATACATAAACTACCTGGACATTTTGTAATGTGTTTTGTTTTTGTAAGTTGTTAGGTTGATGAAATGTATGCCAGCTAATATTTCCAATTTAGTCAAGAATATTCTAAGCAAATAATGATATTTCACTGTTAGTATGTGGACACAAGGTTCTCTACACAACCCTCCTCGTGTAACAACCAGGTATTGTCAGTTCTGGTCTTCTCAGCTGATGACTTCTCAGTCTTGGAGCTTCCTTACATATACACACAGGTTGGTACTAAGACGAACTGAAATCTGAAGGTCTCTGGAATTTTCACTGTGATTCTACTTTCTTTTGACATCTTGTGATCAACTTTAAGTTCCTAGTATTCTTCAGAAATTTAGCACCATCTCCTCAACTCAGTGCCATAGATTTTGTCTATGTTCCCCACTTGGCTTTATGGTTTGAAAACTCTGCTAATACACCATGTTGGACAATTTTAATACCTTATATCTCTTATTTTACATGAAATTATGACCTGATTGCTGATGATACCAATTACTTCAGACATTAGACTTGGAGAAATTGAGCTCTGACTGACCTAGAAGCCTCCTCTCTGAGGACTGTCTCTCATGGTATTGGAAGATCTTATGAAAGCTGGCATCGAAGAAAAGCAATCAATAGTCATTCCAAGCTGGAACACCTGTGGACCACAACAATGATGATCTGACCAAATATCTCCTGTGGTGCAATAGTGGCATTTATATCTTGGGGTTAACCAGCAACTGTCTAATGCAACTGAAAGCCCACTTAATTGGAGGTGATTCAAGCCTGGTTCTGTAGACCTGGCCAACTACTGGTGACTGAAGAGACAATAACCTATAGGAGAAACTGCTACTGCTATTTTATAAACCAATAGAACTTGAAGCTGTATTCTATTTATCTTTATACCTACAGATAAATGTAGTTCTCACTTTCATCAAAGAAAGTCTTTCTGGTGTAATGGGATTATTACAGAGATCTTAAATATCAAAATACAGATAGTAAGTAACCATAGGATGCTCAGTTCCAACTGGTGTATCTCGTCCACCACCCTTCTAACAAGACTCATGGAAAAGCACAGGAGGGGAAATAGAATGACTGCACAAGCCACAGGATATGTGCTGCATGGTTGTGTCTTCCAGATATGTCTTCCAGCTGTGTCTATAAAATCCCAGCAATATTGATTCTAAATAAACAACATAATAACAATAGGAGTGGACAAGCCAAATTGTCACAACTAAGCATGTGAGAAATTTCACAATGCTTCCACCAGTATATAAATATCTGCAGACAACCAATGACTGTTGAAAGAGGAGGCGATCAGTTTCCCCCAGGGATAAACCTCCTCATAGATGTCCCAATCTTAAATGATCAGCATGACTATAGATATAAGCAGCACTGAAAGGACTAGGTGTGTGTTCACACACGTTTACATATATGTATGTGTGTGTGCATTCAAAAGTTATAAAGAAAAGGTCATAAATTTGAGGAGAGTGAGGGTACCTGGGAAGAGTCGGAGGGAAAAGAGGTTGAGAAGGTACGAGTACAGTACTCATGTATGACATTATCAAATAATATCATTTTAATTAAAAAGAAGAAAATATGGAATAGAAGCAAATATTAAGAGAGACAGATGTTAAAAATCACAGCTAATCCAGAAAGTTTCCAAGCCAGCATACCACAGAGACACTAGCCACATCCGGGTTTATTACAGCACTTTTCACAACAGAAAAGAAATGGAATCAGGCTACAGACGTATCAAAGCATGAATCAGTAAACAGAGTGTGGCATATATATCCACTGTGGCAGTTCCTATTCAGAGTTTCGAGACTGGATTCAGAATTACCTAGGAAATGATAGACACTTCTCTGTGGGGGTAGACATATTTAGGGAGGATTAAAGTAAGGGAAAATGATGGATAATGCTGCATGCCTTAGCAGAATTAAATGTGAGAGACAAGAAAGCTAAGGGCACCAGATTCCTCTTTCTCACCCACTAGGACCTCCATAGTGAGAACTGCTTTGCCCATACCTATACAAACACACACACACACACACATCACACACACACACACACACACACACACACAGCACACATGCTATAATGGACTGAATTCCAACTGTGAGAGAAGTATGTATCCTATTCCAAATTGTTTCTATTAGGTGTTTTTTCATAAAAAAAAATGAAAAATGGACTTTTCTTTATAAAGAACAAATTAACTTTATTTCAAGAAGGTGGTTGGAACAGGAAACCAACACATGAAGTGAAATAAGCTGAGAGCATAAAGACTAAACATGTATTGTTTCTCATACACAGAATCTAGGCATGAGAATAGAATGTGAACTATTTAGGAAAAGGGATTGGGAAAAAAGCAGGAAATATGAAAGAAAAATGATTGGGAAAAGGTTTTTTTAAAAGATTTTTGAAAGTTTTGGGAACTTAAAAATTTTAAGAATAGGGGAAACATGATTTTCCCTGTGTATGGGGTAAATTTAGTTTTTGATACTTTGTCACCTTCTTCTTCCAAAGTTAAAAAATTTCTTGTTTAAATATAACCTGTTTCCCCAAACCTTCAACTTTAGGGAAGATTCCCTTTACCCATCAGGTATATGTCCCTTCACCTACAAAAGCATTTATTTAAAGGGCGTTTGGGCCTGATCTGCATCCTTCCTGAAAAATATCTTTTTTAAAAGAACTACAGGAAACAAAGGGAATGTGAGAAGGGGAGAAATATTTTCCCCAGGTGGGGAGCACTTTTTTATTTAATAAACAAATAAAAGGGAAAAGCCTGAAAAAATTAATTTACAATAATACTATGCAAAATGGCAGGCTATATTTTACAAAGGGAATATAGATGGATTATATACAATATATATGCAAAAAAGTATAAACCCAAAGGGGCTTGGTTTGAAAAAAAGAGCAAAAAATTATATAATGGGGATTTTAAAGAAAAAGAAAAAACCTTAAAAACAAAAAAGAAAAATTAATTAATTTTTTTTGGGTAAAGCTGAAAAAAATTGTTTGCTTCACATTTAAAAATTTTTTTAAATAAAAAATAATCACTAAAAATTTTTCCCTTTGGCTTTGGGTACTGAAAAATTTTTCAATTCTCATCAGTTATTATGTTTTTTTTTTTTTAAAGTCTTAAAACTCTTTTTTCCCCAAATCTCCCTTTTATCCCTTTTTAATTACTGCAAGTAAAAAAGGTCAATTCTGGGTTTGAGGAACTGCAATAAAATAGATGAAAGCAAGACAATAAACACAACTAGTAAAAGAACAAAAAAGGAAATTAAAAAAAATCCGGGTGATCAGTCCCATGTTAAGTGTTTCAAGGACTTATCGGGATAAACAAAATACTGAGCCTATTTCCCCTTTGTCCTGGGCCCAAAATTTATTTTATCCCTTGAAGCCTACTTCTTTGTTTAGTCTAACTTTGTTTCCTGCCTAAAATTTACTTCTTTCTTCTAGAAAATTATTGATTCCTGCTGAAAATTTTTTCCATTTCTTTGTTGTTTTTCAAAAACAAAAATCTTTATTTTCCCTTTTGAAAACATTTTCTTATTGTTTTGGAACATTTGGGGGTAACTATCTGATAAATTTCCTATTTCTTAGTTTAGCTTTTTTGTTGACCCTGCATTTGTGAGTATTTTGCTTGCAACAAGTTCGGGGAATCTCACCCAATTTTTATATGTTCTCTGCAAAAAACCCACACTCTTTTTTTGGGGAACCCCAAGTACGCAGTATAAAGAAAATTCTGTTCTTTTAAAAAAATATTCTTCTCTATTGCCTTGCTTCACGGGCACAATTTGTCCATTTCATTTTCACTTACTCAATCTTAATTGATTGGGTTTCCTTTTCCCTTTCTGATTAAATTTACTTGTTGCTTTGATAAATATTTCTATTGGAAAACAAATACTGTTTTTTTAACTGTTTGGGAAAAATAGGGGTTTTTTTTTCCTATAAATTTCTTTACCTTTGTTCTGAACAAACCAAAAACAACCCTGGACATTTTGTAAGGTGTTTTTTTTTTGTAAGTTGTTAGGTTAAGAAATGTATGCGGGCTAATTTTTCCCAAAATTTTATTCAAGAATTTTCCCTAAGCAAATAATGATATTTTTAATGTGGGGGGGGGGGGGGGGGGGGGGGGGGGGGTTGGGGACACAAGGTTCCTACAAAAACCCCCCTTTTGGAAAACCCAGGTTTTGGGTCATTTTGGGTTTTTCTCAGCTGTGATTTTCTCGCCCTTGGGGAGCTTCCTTACTTTATACACACAGGTTTGGGTTCAAAGCGAACTGAAATCTGAAGGTCCGGGAAAATTTTCCCACTGTGATTTTTACTTTCTTTTGACATCTTGTGATAAATTTTTAAAAGTTTCCTTTTAGTATTTTTCAGTAAATTAGTCCCCAAATCCCCTAAACCGTGCCATAAAATTTTGTCTATGTTCCCCCCTTGGCTTTAGGTTTGAAAACCCCTTAAAACCCCAATTTTTGGACAATTTTAAAAAACCTTTTTTTTCTCTTATTTTTAATAAAATTTAAGCCCTGATTAAAATTGATTGATTCCCAAATTTTAATTTCATCTTTAAAGGAACTTAGAAATTGGCATGAAAAAACCTAAAGCCTCCCCTAAATGGGGAAAGCCCAAAAAGGGTTTTGGGAAAAAATTTCTTTGGGGGAAAGGGTTTTTTTGGGAACGAATGAAAACAAACCCCATTAAGGGTTTTCCCAACCCTGGCTGTGGGCCCACAACTGAAGAAAAAAAATACCCAAAAAGGGAAAGTGGCTTTTTTTAAGGGGGGGGGGGGGGGGGGGGGGGGGGGGGGGGAAAAATTGGAAAATAAAATAAAAAGAAATTTTTTTGGGGGTGTTTAAGGGGGGGATGGAACAAAAGGTGGGAAAAACAAAAAAAATAAAAACCCAATGAAATAAACCCAATAGAACTTGAAGCGAAATTCAATTTATCTTTATCCCCTAAGAAAAATGTAGTTCTCCCCTTTCTTCAAAAAAAGTTTTTTCGGGTTTTTTTAATGGGGATTATTACGAGATTTTAAAATTTATAAAAAATACAGATGGGTAATTTACCTTTGGGAAATTCTCGCCCAACTGGGTTCTCGCCACCCCCTTTCTAAACAAACTCATGGAAAAGCCCCAGGAGGGGAAATAGAATGACTGCACAACCACAGGAAAGGGTTCCCAGGGTTGGGGCTTCCAGAATGTTTTTCCAGCTGTGCTTTTTAAAACCCCAGCAATATTAAATTCTAAAAAAACAAAAAATAATAAATAGGAGTGGAAACCCAAAAATTGTCAAAACAAAGCATGTGAGAAATTTCAAAAAGTTCCCCCAACCAAAGTATAAAAAATATCTGCAGACAAAAAAGGGACGGTTGAAAGAGGAGGGGGGGGTCATTTTTCCCCCAGGGAAAAACCCCCTCATAAAATTCCCCAAAATTTTAAAATGATCAGCGGGATTATAGATATAAGCACCCACGAAAGGACTAGGGGAAGGTTTCACACCTTTACAAAAAATGTATGTGGTGGCATTCAAAATTTATAAAAAAAAGGGTTAAAAATTTTGGGGAGAGTGGGGTACCTGGGAAGAGTCGGAGGGAAAAGGGTTGAGGGGGTTCGATACAGTACTCATTTTGGGACAAAATAAAATTAATATTTTTTTTAATAAAAAGAAAAAAATTTAGGAAAAGAAGAAAATTTAAGAGAGAAAGATTTAAAAAATCACAGCTAATCCAGAAATTTTTTCCAAGCCGGCAAAACCAACGAGACCTAGCCACCCCGGGTTTATTCGCAATTTCCCAACAAAAAGAAAGGGAATTCAGGCTACAAAAGGGTATAAAAGCATGAATCATAAAAGGTGGGCAAATTACCCCACTGGGCATTTCCCTAATTCGGGTTTTTCGAGACGGGTTTCAAAATTTTTACCTAGGAAATGATAGACACTTCTCTGGGGGGGAAGACAAAATTTGGGGAGGTTTAAAGTAAGGGAAAATAAAGGAAAAAATTGCTGTTTGTTTTTCAGAAAAAAATGTGAGAGACAAGAAAGCAAAGGGGCCCCGGGAATCCCCTTTCTCACCCCTAGGACCCCCCCAAAGTGAGAATTTTGCTTTGCCTTTACCAATACAAAACCCACAACAAAACAAAACACACAACACACACACAAAAAAACCCCCACCCCAAAAAAATGTATAATGGATTTAAAATTCCCAAAAGTGAAAAAGTATGTCCCCCTTTTCCCAAAATTTGTTTTTTTTAAGGGTTTTATTAATAAAAAAAAAAAACAAAGGGACTTTTCTTTAAAATAAAAAAATTAACTTTTTTTTCAAAAAGGGTTTTGGGCCCGGGAAAACCCAACACATAAAAGTGAAAAAAGGGTGAGGGCATAAAGCCCTAAAAAATTTTTGTATTTTTTCCATAACAGAATCTGGCATGAGAAATAGAATGTGAACTATTTGGGAAAAAGGGAGGGAAAAAGCAGGAAAAAATGAAAGATAATGGGGGGAGGAAAAATTAGTGCAACATAAAATTATATTAATATATAAAATGAAAAGGAAGCCCCATTTTTTAGAAAATTTAAGATGAATAAGTAAAGAAAAATAAAAATTATACCCAGAACTGTACAATACCAATTAAAAATGTACCAAAAAAATTAGTTCTTATTAATGACAAAAAACCCCAAAAAAAGAAAAATATTTATTTTCTTCTACAGATTAAAAGGAAAAAGTAAGTTGACCCCCAAAAATTTAAAATTATGGAAAATAAAATTTTTAAACATTTCTTTTAAAATTAACAACGGAGAAGGGGGATTATAAAAAACCTAGCTGGCCCTTTAAAGAGGGGAACAAAAAAACTTTGGCAAAACCCCAAAATAAAAACCCTCAGGGGGAAAAAGGGTTAAATTTCAGGTACCCTTACTTGCACGGCTGGTGTCCAATGGAAAAAGAAAAAATAAAGTGCAAGTGTCCAGAAAGGGTCTAAAAAGGGTCCAAAATCCCCCAAAAATTTAAATTGAAAAGGAACAATTTTAAAAACCTAAAGGGAAGGGGGGGAAAATTTGTCGTTAAAACTAAAATAAAACCACAAAAAATGGGCAAAAGATAAAATTTTTGGAGAAATAAAAACAAAAGGAAAGTTTAAAAGTGGTTTAAGTTGAAGGCCCCTTTCCACTGTGAGGGGGCAAACACAAAGCTCGGGGCTGGTGTCCAAGCGGGAGGGAAGTGGGTGACCCGGGCACTTCCCCCACTCGGGAAATGCGTTGAGGGAGAAATGAGAGGGAAAATTTTTCTTGTTTTTTTGGCACTTCAACTTTCTACATCTGAAAATTTTTTCCGGTTTGGGGAAATGTGAATGTAAAAGGGGCTCTTACAACCCTGGGAGGAAATAAAGGTTAGCAATCTAATAAAAATTCAAGGGTTTTTAAATCAAAATTGGGGCATTTTTTCATAAGGGGTTTAACTCTATTTCCCTCTTTACTTTCTTTTGGAAAACTCCCCAATTCATTTACCCCGGAGTCATAGAAAAGTATTTTCACTGAAAGGGTTAATTTGGAACTTGTACATCGGAACTGGATGTACTTAAAGGGGAAAGGGGTTTAAAAGTTTAAATTGAATGCAGTAGCATTTTTCATTTTTTTTATGGGTTTTTTCTTTGTTTGCAGACCCACCCCAAAATTATCTAACCATGTCTAGGCTTTTGGGCCTATCTACTTGTTATGGTTTTTTTACAAAAATGGAAAAGTGAAAAATAAATTTCTAAAGGCTCAGGGGAAATAAAAACAAGCTATAACACCTTTACGACACAAAGTGATTATTGGTAATATTTTGAATCACTTTTTTTTTTTATTTTTTTTTAAATTTTAATTTTTTTAAAATTTTTTTTTTTTTATTTTAATTTTTTTTAATCTTTTTTTTTTTACACCTCCGATTTTTTTCGCCCTCCTGGTCCACCCTTTGAAATGTTCCCCAACCCATAAAACCCCCTCCCGTCCCCCCCGGGCTCCCCAGAATGTCCCCATACCGCCAACCCCCACCCACCAGACCTCTAAAAACCCTGGGTTCCAGTCTCTGAGGGGGGGGGTTTGGTGGATTTTCTCTGGGGGAAAGGGGGGTTTGGGGGGGGGGGGGGCAAGGCCCTTAACGGGGGGGGGGGGGGGGGGCCCGGGGGGGAAGGGGGAGGGGGGGGGCCCCGGGGATCCGGGGATTAGTTTTGGGTTTTACAGGGTTACCCCCCTTTTTGGTTTTCCCGGTTTTAAATTTTCCCAAACCCAGGGTTAAGAGCTTTATTTTCCTTTAAGGGGGAAATTCCCCCTCTGGCTTTTCAGGTTTTCCCTTTCCCCTGGGTTTTTTTTGGGGGCAAATTTGTAGGGTCCCTTTTTTTGAGGGCTCAAATAGGCCCTTTTTTTAATTAAGGGCCCGGCCCTTTGGGGGGAATTTCCCCTTGACCTGGATCCCACTTTGGGCCTGTCACTGGACCTTCTTTCCTCAGGCTTTTCTCCATTTTTATCCCTGCAGTTCTTTCAGACAGGAACAATTATGGGTCAGAGTTTTTGACTGTGGGATGGCAACCTCACTTGATGCTCTGTCTTTCTTCTTTTTTTTTTTTGTTTTTATTGGAAATTTTATTTACATTTCAGATTTTTTCCCCTTACCCCCTTTTCCCCTCCTTCCCAGGAACTCCCTATCCCTTCCCCACTCCTCTTGCCTCTATGATGGTGTACCCCCACCCACACCCTCCCCTGTACCTCAACTCCCCACCCTCGAATACCACCCCCACGAATGTCCAGCCTTCATGGGACTAAGGATCTCTTCTCCCACTTATAAATAACTCCCTTGCATATATAGCTGGAGCCATGAGTCCCTCCCTAAGCATCCCAGGCTGGTGGTTTTAGACCCTGGGGCCTCTGGTTGGTTGATATTGTTGCTTTCTTCATGGTGTCACAATCCTCTCACTCCTTCAGCCTTCACTCTTCTTCTCTGTTGGGAATCCCATGATCAGTTTAATGGCTAGCTGTGACCATCTCCCTCTGAATATGTCAGACTCTTGCAGACCTCTAAGGAGACAGCTATATCAGGCTCCTGTCAGCATGTACTTCCTGACATCCCACATCAATGTCTACCTTTGGTGACTTCACATGAGATGGATACCCAAGTGGAATGGTCTGCAAATGGCCCCTCCTTCAGTTTCTGTCCTGTACTTTGTCTCCATATTTGCTCCCTTGAGTATTTTTTACTTCTTCTAAGAAGGACTGAACCTCCACCCCCCAACTTGGTCGTCATTCTTCATGAGCTTTATGTGGTCTGTGAGTTGAATCTTGGGTATTTCAAGCTTCTGGGCTAAAATCCAATAATCAGTGAGTGAATACCATGTATGTTCTTTTGTGATTGGGTTACTTCACTCAGGATATTTTCTAGTTCCATCCATTTACATAAGAATTTACAGAATTCATTGTTTTTAATAGCTGAGTAATATTCCATTGTATAAATGTACCACATTTTTTGTATCCATTCCTCTGTTGAAGGGCATCTTGGTTCTGTCCAGTTTCTGGCTATTATAAATAAGCTGCTATGAACATAGTGGAGCATATGTCCTTTTTATATGTTAGAGCATCTTCTGGGTATATGCCCAGGAGTGGTATAGCTGGGTCCTCAGGTAGTAAATGTCCAATTTTCTGAGGAACCGCCAGACTGTTTCCATAGTGGTTGCACCATCTTGGCAATCCCACCAACAATGGAGGAGTGTTCCTCTTTCTCCACATCCTCACCAGCATCTACTATCACCTGAGTTTTTGATCTTAGCCATTCTTGACTGGTGTGAGGGAATTTCAGGGTTGTTTTGATTTGCATTTCCCTGATGACTAAGGATGCTGAAGAAGATCTCAGGAAATGGAAAGATCTCCCATGCTCATGTATCAGCAGGATTAATATAGTAAAAATGGCCATTTTGCCAAAAAGCAATCTACAGATTCAATGCAATCCCCATTAAAATACCAACTCAATTCTTTACAGAGCTAGAAAGAGAATTTCTCAAATTTATTTGGAATAACAAAAAACCCAGGATAGTGAAAACCATTCTCAACAATAAAAGAACTTCTGGAGGAATCACCATCCCTGATCTCAAGCTGTACTACAGAGCAATAGTGATAAAAACTGCCTGGTATTGGTACAGAGACAGGAAGATCAGTGGAATAGAGTTGAAGACCCAGAAATGAACCCACACACCTATGGTCATTTGATCTTGACAAAGGAGCTAAAACCATCCAGTGAAACAAAGACAGCATTTTCAACAAATGGTGCTGGTTTCAACTGGAGGACAACATGCAGAAGAATGCAAATCCATCCATTCTTATCTCCTTGTACAAAGCTCAATTCCAAGTGGATAAAGGACCTTCACATAAAACCAGACACACTGATGCCCTGTCTTTCTACTGGAGGTGGGCTCTACAAGTTCCCTCTCGCACTGTAGAGCACTTCATCTAAGATCCCTCCCTTTAAATCCTGAGAGTCTCTCGACTCCTAGTCTCTGGTACATTCTGGAGGGTCTCCCCACCCCTTACCTCCCTATGTTGCCTATTTCCATTCTTTCTGCTGGTCCTCAGGGCTTCCTTTTCTTCCACCCAATATCTGAACTTAAATAGTCCTCTCTTCCCCAGCACAGGTTGTGATGCCAATCTGGAATAGGTATAGTGATGTTGTTAGAACCATGACTGTCTTTATTAAACTCAAAATAATCATATCTACCAAGTAGATAGAGATCTTCACCAACTATTCTCACAACCAGCTTGGTGGGCTCCTTCAGATGTATGAGAGCAAAAGAACCTTGTCCAAGGATAACAACCTGCTTGGGAAATTTGAACTCCTGCACCTATGGTGTTCCTCAGATTGAAGTGAATTTCGACATTTCTATTAATAATGTGATGATTGTTTCTGGTATAGATAAGGGTATAGGAAAGGAGAACAAGATTGTCATAATTAATGACAAGTACTGTTTAAGCAACAAGGATACTGAGCATATGGCCCAAGTGACTGAGTAGTACAAATTTAAGATAAAAGCAGAGAGACAAAAAAATCAGCCAAGAATTCACTGGAGTCCTGTGACTTCTACATGAGCGCAAAGGATGAAGAGGAAAAATTCAAAGCAAGTTGATGACGAGAACCAACAAGGCTGTTGACAAGTGTGATGAGATCATCAGTTAGCTACATAAGAATCTAGCTGCAGAGAAGGAAGAACTTGATCAAATGTAGGAAGAACTAGAGAAGCCTACACATGCAGGCTTGCATCATTACCAAGTTGTACCAGAATGTCAGTAGCA
Source organism: Mastomys natalensis (assembly GCA_021653895.1). Lineage (NCBI taxonomy): Eukaryota > Metazoa > Chordata > Mammalia > Rodentia > Muridae > Mastomys > Mastomys natalensis. Next base: position 387,993 of record JAJTUV010001262.1, read on the forward strand.
TGCAAGGAGAGAATACCTATCTTTCCTTGCCAGGGACCACCATTACTGATAATATTTAAAATGGTGTCATCCAATCTGGCTTGTGGTTACGGGGCACGCCATGTTCCCTACTAAGCTAGGCCTGAGGCCATGAGTTGTTGGGGCATGTTCTCATTGCTGCCGCTGCTCAAGCCACAGGCTCAAACAGGCCAGAAGCACCAGCTCTGCACCCATGAGATGCCAGCATTGGAGATGGCTCTGCCAATCTACCACACTGTCTCCACAAGGCTGGGTGAGCCCAGACCATCCCACCATCCATGCTGTACCTGGTAGAAATGAGACTCTAATGCTTAAAGATCATCCAAAGGCTTTATATTCTTGGTAATGCTCAATTAACAAAATGTCCACATAATTAGAGGTGTTACCCAATTAACTAACCTAGACATAGGTTGTTACCCAGGACGCTCCTAGACCCATGGTTCTCCATGGCTCCTACCACTTGCCTCCTAGCTCCTCCTTTTCTCCTCTCCTGCCACATTAGCTCCACTCAGATTACTGAGTTTTATTGTAAACTGTAGCGGGGGAAATATTCCACTACAGACCACCTCCTTCTGATGCTATGATGCCAGGGTACACCATTAAAAATGTTGATGAAGTCAATCCAAGTAGAGACTTATAATTTTTCCACAGGAAAACATCTGAAAGAAGCCAGTTTAGCAAGTTTTAAGTTAAGTTGTTACAGTAGGTTTTCGGGTCATTCTCCAATACTTGAATACAGATCATGTGCACAGGAATAGAAAATACATTGCCCTGTCTAAACGGTGGTAAATATCAGTCTAATAGACTTTTAATGGGCCAGTTTGATGTTTCCTTACATCAAATATATGATATTTTACATTATTTCTTTAATGTCTACAGTAATTTATATAGTAAACATTAAAGATGTGGAAGAGGAAAATTAGTGGCTAAATATATAATTGTCTTGTTAATTGCCTCCAAAATACATCAAAGTGTGTATTTATATGGCAAAGTGATGTTGATGAAGAAAACATTGTATCTACAGAAGCAGAGTAATGGGATTTTTCTCAAGCATTTCCAAAAATGATTATTGTAAGAGGTAAATCCACAGTCTGAATTACACAGATTCCTTTGGGCTTCAAAGAGAGCCAAGAATACTTATGATCAACAAGCACTGTCAGAAAGCTGATGCATTGTGATATTGCATACCATTGTATAGTACGGCTATTTTTCCAAGTTGTCATAATGCCAATAAACATATTCTTATCCATAATTACCTTCAAATAAACAGTTAATTTCTTAGGATTTTTATAGAAATGGAATTACATATGCTCTAATAAATGTGCTCATAAAGGGGCAAGTTAACCCTGAGGACTGGAATTATCTCCTTCCTTAACTGCATGGACATGTAAGTAGGCATGTTAGCAAAGTGTTCACTCTTTTTGATGGGATGATTGGCTCCCAGTCTCATCTGTCTCTGAAATTCATGTCCCTCATTCCATTTTTATTAGATCTGTCCTAAAGACAATGCTCTCTCTATCTCACTAAGGGTTCTATGTTGCTTTTTTCACATCCGTCGTTCATGTTATCAATTTATCCTGACAGTCTGACAATGGACACTTGACTCTAACACAATAATACTCTATAGTCCTTAAAATATCAAATGCCAAATTATTTGATATTGGGATTGATTATCATGTTTCGTTAGTTATGACCAACCATTCTTTGTTATAGATATACAACCAAGCTTCATTGCTTTATAAAAATTTTACAAGTTTATAAAAATGGTATCTTTGTAAAGCACTGGTACTTTGTGTTATTTATACTCTCAGATGATCCATTAATTGAATACATGTTTAATTTCCTAAAAGCTCATACATTGAAAAACTGTCTTCTGCACTAGTAATTTGAAGTAAAGAATTTAATTTCTTGGGACCATGGAGGTGATTCAGGAGATAAAGTGCTTTTTCCCAAGTATGAAGACCTGAGTTTTAGCTCCAGCACCAATATAAAGCCAAATGTGGCTTTGTTTATATATAATACTCATGCTGGGAAGGTAGAGGCAGGAGGATCCCTGGGGCAAGTTAGCCAGACAGTCTGACAAATCAATGAGCTCAGATTCAGTGAGAGACTGTCTCAAATCTAAGGTAGAAAGTGATTCAAAAGACACTGGAGGTTGATGGCTCGTTTATACACACACATACACACACACACACACACACACACACACACACAAGAGAGAGAGAGAGAGAGAGAGAGAGAGAGAGGAGAGAGAGAGAGAGAGAGATATGCACACCCACACAACCCTATGTTCATACATCCCTCTCTGAAAAATGCACCTAGTAATTTGTTCACTGCCAAGGACTCCCACCTGCATTCAGCTGCACCCACAACCTTCTCTGAACCATGCTTAACTATCGAACTTAGATTCTATTCAGCCATATATCTGTTTATATCTAAATTGTAGAGTAAAAGGGTTTATCCAGCCTGAACTCATTTTGGATGCATATGTAATAGGACCAACTGTTTCTTCAAAGTGAACTTTTGATAAAAACTTTTCTATGTTATGCCTATGCATAATTTGTATGCATATGATTAAAATCAGATAAATCACAGGAAGAGATATGAAAAGTAATGTTTATATAATATAGTCTGTCAATCAAAATAAGAAATAGACAAACTATTTTCCTATTAATTAGAATCCTTCTCTTGAACCATATTAAAAAAAAAAAAATTCTGAGAAAGTCACTGGGGCCCTTGAGTATCAACCGCACTTATGTGGCCCACTGTCAATGTTGCCAAGGTATCCTTTTATCTGTTTTACTGCTTTATTGAATAAAGTTTTCTTGGTACTTTGCAGTCTTTATCTGACCTTTACTTTATTCCAAGTGACTTTTGATGTCATATATCTAAGACCAAAGAGATTCACTACTCATGGTATTTCATGTGGCACAGCTACTCATACTGCCGAGTCCCAGTCACATTCATGCTTTTCTCACACGATAGCTCTTTAACTCTGCATGAGAGCACTCATGTCTTTCTCCTGGGAGAAATCCTCAATTGCTTTCAAATTTCAATGTTCTTCCTATTACTGATCCAGTATAGGCTGATAAAATATATCCTTCTTTTGTTATTTTATAGCTTATGTAGACTCCCCTTAAATGCCAATAATGCTAGCCATATAAATAGAGTACATGTGTGCCCTCTGGAGCTTTGCTGGTAATTTTTTTTTTAATCTTTATAACTGCATCAACACTATAAGCCCACTCTGGTTATGTATATTGTAGTCACTTGCTTCATATCATATAATTAATAGTCAGTTGAGTCTCACATCAGATCCCACTCAGTTCTGTCTGCTCCCCAAGGGAAGTGTACTTTCACCATTCAGTGATACACAGACTTGAGTCAGCTTCATGGTTTGCTTTAAGTGCTTAATTTATAGGCTCGTCATCTTTCCTGATGCATTACAAGCATTTTCATGGAAAACACTCTAAGCTGTTATTTTCAATAATCCTATATACACTGCCCATTTCCCATCCATATCATACTAGTCAAATAGTATTTTTAAATGCATACATGGGCTAAATAATGAAAGGAAAAGGCGAATTTGCTGCCTATTTTTCAATCACTAGAGTCATAATACAATATAAATAGTATCTATAGTGCCTTCTTGGTTGATGACGTATTCAAAGTTGGCTTTGATCCATTAAATCCATAGCCCAATATTGCAGGTCACTATGTTACACACGAAGTTGTCAAGGTTCCTGTTGTAACTAGCATTTCCAGCCAGCATTGAACAGAAAGATAAAAATCAGAAAATCAGATAGCCTTCTAAACAGATAAGTAACTGCAAGTTGTATTCATCATATTCTATTGGCAAAGTATATTCATATGACCATAACAGTGACTGAGAAGGCAGCCCCTGGACATCTAGGTGTGTGAAATTGGTGAAACCTTACTGTTTGTTGCTAGTGCAGTTATGTTGTGGCAATAATCTGTGCTTAACTAAGTGGCTTCAAAGCACAGATTGTTATTCCTTACCCACGCTCCAGATTCAATGGAAGCAGCTGGGAGCCCTCATTTCTTTCCCCAATCTTACTTTGAAATCCTGAATTCTACCTTGATTTATGCCAGACACTTGATTGTAGAACATTCATATATTCATATACACTGATATAGATCCATGTGCATTCACACACATCAAATAATAAACAAAGTGATATAGTATGTACCAGGAGTGATGCTTAACATTTTCATAAATTTTCATTGCAAACATTTTTTAAAGGCATTGATCAGACTATGTTATGAGAGACACAGAAACCAGTAAGAAACCATGAAGTACAGGTTTCCCATATAGTCAGAATAAAGAAAGCCACCAGTATTCAGTGATAAACAATGACCTTTATATCACTTTAAACTATGTGAAGGTTGTAGTGAACATTAATCCTCACTGCCAACTGGACTAGAATTATGATCACCTAGGAGACACAACTATGAAACGTTCTGTGAGGGTATAGAAGTAAGAATCGCCATGAGTAATGGTGACTATAAAGAGGAGAAAAAAGAAGCTAAGCACTAGATGTTAAATAGTCAAAATGCAAGTCTGATGTAATGGTCCAACTCAGGTCGGAACCAGTATTCGTCATCCCTATATTATTTTTGTCTACTCAGAAAGTTTGCCTCTTTGTCATCACTTTGGTGTTGAAGAAGATTATTTGATGTAAATGTGAATGTATATGAATCTATATCAACGTACATGTATATATGAATGTTCTACAGTCAAGTATCTGGTATAGAGCTAAGTAGTATCCAGGACTTTGAGGTAAATCAGAGGAAAAAAAAAACAATGTAGCTTTGACAAACATTAGCTCCCACCTGAGCTGTTATATTAAATTAGACTTGCATTTTAACTATTTAACATGATGGGTGTATCCATAATATTTTAATACTTGCACCACCAAATCCTAAGTTGATTAACTATTAAGTAAGCTTATTAAGGAAGGTTTCTCAAAGTTTGCCTTCATATAACCACAGTAAAACAAGGATTTAGAAGCCTGAAGTGCAAAAATTATACTCACAAAGTATAGTACAGGAATTTATCTGGAAATTATGCTTAAAATTATATACCAAGATAAGACAGTACCCTACACTTACTCTGTGGCTCTAGGTGAGTTTTTGCAAAGATTGTCTATGAAGTAAATAATGACAAAGAAAAACTTTGGAATTCTTGGGGTCTAGACTACAAAAGCACTAGAGCAACAATAATAAAAACAAAAATAAACAAAAAAGAAATTGGCAAAATTGCAGAAGACTTCAAGCTGTGCAATCAACTCTGTACTAAAAATAGTCCAGTCACAGACAAAGAAGCAAGCAAACAACAGACCCCTCCATTAATGTCTACATGCTGATGGGTGCTGAGCTTCAAAGGTTTAATTTCATCATTCATTTTCAGACAGGAAGCCATGCAGAAGCAAAGCATCTGAAGATGAAGGAGACTGCAACTCTAGGCAGGATTAAGAACCCAGGGAGCCATGAACTTGTAGCATGTGCAATTTGCAAGGGAGGAGGATACAGTAGTCCACAACCTTTAACTTGATCTTCAAAATAAGTCAAGATGACCTTGAAATTAAAACTGAAATGAGTAGTGTGATTTTACATCCTGTCTTTTGAGGGTCAGCACAGAATAGCAGATACTTTTCATTCATGTGCTGAGGAGCTTTAAACCCAGCAGTCATAATTAACAAAGTCATATGCATCTGCAGTTTACAGATGGAAAGGATATTTTAAACAAGCCAGACCAGGAATCAGGAATCGTAAAATTTACTATAGTTTTGCAATTATCAGAGAGGAACTACATTGGAGAGCATAGTACAGGACTGCCATTAGTTCTGTGCAGCTATGAATGGCAATAATGAATTGAATGCCTTATTATTCCTTTAATATCTATCTATGCATAAATATCCTTTTTAGCTACTCTGCAAATCTGAGTCAATACCCTGTCAGTTGTATGTGGCACTCAAACTTGCAAATTCTCTCATATACATTCCTTGTAAAAGTCTTGTGCAGTAAGATTGACAGTTAATATTATGACCTTATCACCCGTGAGGAAATGGAGGATAATGAGATTAAGGGGCAAATCAAATATTACACTATAAATGAAAGACTGGAAAAATCCTAGTATCTAATTCTCTTCATATTGTGATGAAAGATATGTAAACTGCATGCCAATCTATGTATCTAGTTCTTTCAAAGATAGATACAGATTGATATCAAAATGCTTTTTATTGTCACAGAAAGAATAAGGGGTGACAGAGGATAAAAGTCCAAGAACCAAAATGGAGTCATTCTAGAAAAGCAAATAATGTTTAAGACGAAGGCAATTTCATTCAGACAGAGCAGCATGCAGCACATCTATGCTGTCGTTTTTAGGAAGGCGATCTACAATCTGACTGAAGTAAACCAGAGCCATAAATTACAATGCCTAAATGTCAGAGAGTCTTAAAAATACATTACCAACCAAAGATTGAGCCACAAGGTTCACAAATACTGTTTGTAACATGGGAGAAGTAGTCCAGAGACAAATGACAGAAAAACAGGAGACCCTTGAAGGTGAAGAACATTGACAAAGGCAGTCTCCCAAGAATCAATATAAGGCAATCTGGTGCACAATTTCTTCCCCTAATGCTGGATAGGAAACAAAGGAGAGGCAACTCAACTTAAAAGTTAAAACAAAACAAAAACAAAAACGAATAAGTTAGAAGAATACACATAATTGAATTTAGAATTACTGGAGGAACTGAACTCTAGGGAAACAGTCTACCAACAATTCAACTCTGTCTCAGCAAAGAAACATGAAGTAATAGGACAAGAGATAGAATACATGAAAATCAAGACAGCAATGGTGACCATCTTTGGTACATGAAGATTTTCAAGCATCCAAGAGAATGTTGTATGCTGCTACATACTTTCAAGCTCTGGTTGCTGCCGGATTAGCAAACTACTGCTCAATCCAGTCTCTGAACACTGACTAATAGCAGAAAGCAGCATGATACTGCACAATGCTCTAGACATTCGGGTGCAGACTGCTGAATGATGAGTCAAGGGGCCTCCTCTTTAGTCACTTTTTTCCCTTCCTTTTGGTACTCGAATGATAGCCCCTCCCTACCTTGCTGCCATCTGGCTCTCTGTTTATCTACCTACCCACCTACCCAGCAGAGCCTATCATCCTCACCCTTCCCCACCCTCATTTGTTCCTATAGCCATCAAATCCTTGGAGTGGCTGCCCCTGTCAAGCCTTTGGATCCAGAAAGTAGATTTTGTTACTACTGAAACCAGGTTCTGGACACAGAGCAACATGTTATTGCTCAAACCAGGGTCAGACTTTATCTGAGAACTACATTCAATTGCATCTTACAGGCTCTGGACCCAGAGAGTGGCATACTATGACTCTCCAGCTCTACACACTTAGAGCAATATGTTATTATTCAAGTAGACTCTGCTTAATTACAGAGATAAAGAGATCCAGGACATAAGTAATTCATCTCTGGACTAAATAAGTGAAGTCTCTTGGTTTTCTACTCTTCTTATTCCATTTGCCTGATTTTCACTTGCTTTCCTCTCATTTATTGTAGTTCACGAGGATAGAGACTCCAACCCATTTTGGGGATCTATGGGCCTATAGTGAAGCAGAATTCATCAAAGCAGAGGGGCAGAGCAGAATAAAGTTATCTGCTTTGGAGTAGCCAGGAAATAGAGATATACACGTATAAGATGAAATCAAGGACAAGATATCATCAAGGACAAGATATCTTAAAAGTCACACCCCTCAGTGGCCTATATCTTTCTGATAGGCTCAACTTCTATCACTTTCCAAAATAGTGTCAGTTGCTGGGGACCAATATCTCATCATAAGAGCCAGCACATACAGCCCATTTCATGTTGGAACCATGGTTCAAGGATACTTTCATTTATCCCAACTGCCTATAATATAAATACTACATGGCGGCACTTCTTAGCTATAATGAATATATTTTTATACTTGTATTCGATATGAGGAATTAACATTTGAACATGAGTTAGAAATGTTAGATTTATAGCATACCAGGATTTTTACTCCTCGCCATAACTTCACATTTTCTATACATTGTGTCATGGGACTCATTATCACCACTCCAGTCTAGTCTCAGCTCCGTACCTCAAAGAAAAAACCTCATATCATGTCCCCTGCAAGGACAGCTATCTCAGGATGACTTGAGAATCCACAGGAATCTGAAAGCACTAAGAGCAGAAGTTCTTCTTTACTAAGTACAGTAGTGGTAGCTGAGGAGATGGCTCATTGGATGAGACAGTGACAGAGGCAGAAGCACTTTGGAGATGCTGCAGAAGAATGAATTTACAGAGCCAAAGGTTGGGATGGGGTGGGGCGGGGTGTATCTGAAAATCTCAGCAAAGGGAAGGCTTAGCTACTGATTCTTCTCGGTTTCACCCTCCTCTTCCTACTGATACTTTCAATATTCCATCTACTGATGCTACTACATCTGGCCAGATGCTGGAATTCTGAAGCAAAAAGGAACAAATATTCAGTCAACTCAGCCAAATAAAGCATGCCCCTTCTATGCACCCACCGCAATCTCACACAGCTAAACCTGGACACTTTTTCCCGTGAGAAAACCTGTGACCGGGCGGTGTGGCGCACGCCTTTAATCCCAGCACTTGGGAGCAGAGACAGGCGATTTCTGAGTTCGAGGCCAACCTGGTCTACAGAGTGAGCTCCAGGACAGCCAGGCTACAAGAGAACCCTGTCTCGAAAACCAAAAAAAAAAAAAAAAAGAGAGAGAGAAAACCTGTGAATATGGATTCATGTGTTGTACGAATTTTAGAACTTTGAAATCAATTAAATTTTATTTTCAAATATATTGAAGACAGAAAATGTTTCTGTTTATGACATGTAGCTCTTAAACCAGACAATTTGTCTCCTGGACAAAATTCTAGTTTATAATATAAAATCCCATTCATTCCAAGGATAATGTGTTAAGAGGATAATTTCCTTTTTAATAGATCTTATTATGATCATTGTGGAGCCTTACACTCTGTGGGCTATTGTACAAAAGACTACTTCCTAGAAGTAAAGCCAACTTGAATTATGATTGCTCAATGGGATTTGTTTAAAGAGTGATGTGTGGTCTATAATCATCTATACCACTAGCCATTTGAAATTATTTTTATTTTCACAAAATTGTGTTCTAAAACTATCTTTAGAATGTTTTAGTAAAATTACCACCCTACCAAAAACATCCAAAAAATATTTTAAATGCATTCAACTTTTTAAAATATTCTAAGCCATTGTAAGTTTAGCTAGCAGTCAAATAAAAGGAGATCAAAATATATAATATCCATGTCTTAGAGTTTCTATGGCTATGAAAACAACACCATAACCAAAGATATATAGGGAGTATGGGGTTTATTCCAGCTTGAAACTCTCAGTTCATACTCCATGACTAAGAGAAATAAGGGCAAGAACTCACGACTAGGAAGCTCAAGGCAGGAGTTGATGTAAACACCTTAGAGGAATGCTACTTGTTATTTTTCTCCTCATGGCTTGTTTACCCTTCCATCTTAGCCCATCCAGTACCACTTCTCCAGTGATAGTATGGTCCCAAGTGAGCTGGCACACCTACAATAGTCATCAATAAAGAAAAATCAACCATAGGCTTGCCCAATCAACTGGGGCCATTTTCTCAATTGAGGTTTCCTCTTTCCAAATGACTCTACCTTGTGTCAAGTTGACATAAAACTAGGCAGTTTCACAATGATATAATCATTGCCCATTGATAATTGAGTCAAGATAAAACACTAAAGCAGTGCCATTAGTCAAGAAGGTTGGACACTGAACGAACACAATTTATGCAGTTGTAATGTAAAAGATTTACAGAGAGCATTTTAGGTCTTATTCGGAGTGACTTGTTTCTGAGTCTGAAATATTGTTCCATTAATCAGTGAATGGAATTAAGGAGAACTGTAAGGACTACTGTTTATTTTGTTGACTTATTACTTAGACCTTGTTCATTCATTTTTTTATATGCCTCATAAATCAGATGTATATACTTAGGCATAAAATGCTTGTTCTTCTGTTACTGAAGCATCTCTTTAAAGCATTGAACATAAAATTAAGCGAGTGTTTTTAAAGAATAAAACCTACCACACAAAGTTGATTGCCTAGAGCAGTGGTTCTCAATCTTCGTCATACTGTCACCCCTTAACACAGTTCCTCACGTTGTGCTGACTTCAACCATAAGATTGTTTTATTGTTACTCCATGACTGTAATATTGGTGATGCTATACATTGTAATGTAAATATCTGATATGCATGATATCTGATATGCATCGTTCAAAAGGGTAACTACTCATAGGTTGAGACCCTGCTGGTCTAATTCATTGCCACACACTAATATTAGCACAGTAGCATTGCCTGAATATAATGTTGCAGTCTGTAATATAATATATATTTGTTTTATATATATAATATATATTTATATATATATGACTATAACAATAAGTGGTTGTATGTTAAACTGTGCATTATTTATAGTTTTTGTTGCTGTTATCAAACACCTGACAAGAAGCAACTTCTAGTACGAAGAGTTGATTTTTGCCTGGAAATCCATGGTAATAATGTCATGAGCCAGCTGGTCACATTACATTCATGTTCATGTCAGAAAGCAGAGAGATGGGTGCTGATGTTCAGCTGGCTTTCACAAAGGCATTTGTTCCAGTGTCCCAGACCATGGAATGGGGCCACCACTGATGGGTTGGTTGTTCGTCCCAATTTTAACTAGCGCAATTTAGAAACTTCTCACAGACACATCCAGAGAATTATCTTCTGGATTGTTCTCTATCCTATCAAGTTGACAATATTAAATATCAGAGTTCAAATATTAAGACTATCAGATTTAAGAATCCAGAACTACAATGAAAATACCCAACTTAACTCACAGCATGAACATAGTTTTTCTAACTACTATTGTCCTGTTACCATCTCAATGTTTGAGACATTGAGGGTTAGATTAGTATATGTCTCCCAATGCCATTTTCTCCCCTTTCATTAAAAATGATTTTGTATTCGATTATATCATCATGAAGAATAAATGTTCTTCTCCCAAAGGACCTTATAGTATAGTGTGAACACATGTTGTGTCTGCACATTGGTGTGCAGCTCTTAAGTGGTTTGTGCAAATTTTGAGCCTTGCCATTAAAATCTTCTCTTTCACACATTTTATTATAGACAAGGGTAAGAGGGATCTTAAAGTGATAAAGAGATGCACCTTAGAAAGTTATATGGTAATGATACACAATAAAATGGAGTCCAAGGTACAATGCCATGCCTGTGTTACTCTGGTTCGGTTATGGCCTAAAGTCTCTAATATAGGATGTGAACATTATAATGAAATTTGTTACAAGACTAAGAATAGGTAGTAATCCTTCAGGTGCAACAATATAAAAATGGCAATTGGAGAAATGAATGTCTCTTCTGTTGTGGAAAACTATATTGAATGACACCTGAGAAGTTATGGGAAATCAGAAGTTATGGGAAACTTCTGAGTTTAAAGTACTAGGAGAAACCGTAAGGGAAAGGGAGAGGGGTGAATCAAAATGCTGACACATATTGGTTGCATCTTAACATATTGAGCAAAATTTAATAAGAGCTATTAAGACAAGTGCTTTCAAGTATACATAATCAAATTCAAAAAATCTAATTTAATTTTTTCTCAGCCTCAGTATGAAATCCAAGGATATGTTAAGTTGGAACCTGGAAGTATTGGAAAGCCAAATGAAGTAACTACAAGAAAAGATAGTTTTACACCAGCCACCACACAATGCCTGCCCTCACCAGGGCTGTATTATATCTGTGGCCCAAGTGACCATGGAGGACCATATTGATGTCCATGTTCTTTTCTCCTATTGTGGGCCATATTGATCTGAATGGCCTGTGCTGCTACCTGAGGCCATATTGATGTCCTGGCCTGTGTTGATGAAAAGATCCATGTCTTGGTCTGTGGTCCTACTGCAGCCAATGTCTATGTTGATGTCCGTGGCCCTATTACCACAAAAGGCCATGTGGCTATCCATGGTCTGTGCTGCAGCCTGAATCCATGTTGATATTGGTGGGTCATCGGTTGCCACTTTGGGCTATACTGATCAGAGTGGCCTGCACTGCCACCTGCAGCCATGTTGATATCTGGGGTCCAGGCTTCATCCAAGAGCCTTTTGGGGGATCTTTGGTCCTACTTCAGGTGGACAAGCAGTCCTGTTTGTGCTGTTACCAGAAACTGTGTAGAGGTCCATGATCTGTGAAGAGCAAGGAGGATACTTTTGCTGTGATCTGAATGACTGTAAATGCACAGTTGAGACAGGAGACAAAGAAGGCTTCTGTGACAACCTCTACCCCAACCTGAACTCCACCACCCTCAAAAAAGTAACAGCCTAGACATGAAACCAGTGAAGAGAACTCTTAAGATGTGTTATGAGAATAGTGAAGTGTATCTCTCTATAACTGACGTCTTCTGGCAAGGGTACAGGAGCAGAAGGACTCAGTTCTCCTTAAATGGCAGGCCACTGAGAGTTTGACCATGCTTGAGGGCATATATAACATTGGACTTTTTTCATTCTTAAATTGTTTTTTTACTTTTGGGGGGATCGCAAGGGCAGGACTTGGCAGATATGGAAAGATTTGGAAGTAAATGTGACCAGGGTGCATGATGTAAAGTTTCCACAGAATCAATAAATATTTATGTTAGAAAGAAAGAATAAAAGAAGTAAAGACAGACAGACAGACAGAAGAAAGAAAGAAAGAAAGAAAGAAAGAAAGAAAGAAAGAAAGAAAGAAAAGAAAGAAAGAAAGAAAGAGAGAGAGGGAGGGAGGGAGGGAGGGAGGGAGGGAGGGAGGGAGGGAGGGAGGGAGAGAGAGAGAGAGAGAGAGAGAGAGAGAGAGAAGAAAGAAAAGAAAGAAAGAAAGAAAGAAAGAAAGAAAGAAAGAAAGAAAGAAAAGAAAGAAAGAAAGAAAGAAAGAAAGAAGGATTTAACCAAGTGTTGCCTGTGGCACAAACACCTTGTCAACTGAACAACTAAAATTTAGATTATATTTGCTGTTATATTACCTGAATACATTGTTCCAAAGGGTTCTGAGAAGATGGAACTACATCTAAGAAAGGGAAACAGCCAGAGAAGCAAGCAAATGAAAAACAATAGGCTTTTAAACCTGCATAGAGATCTTTACTCAATCAATTCATGAAATTAATGGAAATTTAGTGTTAAAACAGTCTTTGAAAATTTTGGATAGATTGCATGATTAAAGAAACCACAAGTGGCTTCTAAAACTTATCTTTCTACCTCTCCTATCTAAGCTGTTTGTGGTTGTAGTGTTGTAACACAGCAATTGAAACTCTGAGACATGCACTTAGAGTTACCATGCAATGCTGGTCATTGTGTGATTCAAAGGCATCATCACTGGGTAAGACTGTTGGCTGCTTCCTTCCGAAGAGCTTACTTGAAACCTTCTGTCCAACATGCTTAATGTCTTCAGCAAGAGGTTGCCTACCTCTAGTGGGAAACTGAGGGCATCAGCAATAGCCTCTAGTGTTTATGGAGTCATTTGAACAACCCTGACTAACAACTCATCAAAGAGTCTTTTATACCTGAAGCATCAGCAGCAGCCAATATGGGAATATTTCATTTAAACTATATATTTTACACACAAACTTACCTACATTTTATGTGTTTTAGGTAAATGGCTAAGAATATGATCCCTTATGGCTTGCACAAATAAACATAGAGACACTGTGGCACAAATGGGCACATCTTGCCTGACAAGCTGGTGTTGGAGATCATATAAATCACAGCTGAGTAGGACCACTGATACCTTTTATTTATCCCAGAGGCCTATATAGCACCTTCCCAGATTATGAAAACTCTCCATAAGCTTCTAACATATTCCCAGCTTGTTTTCTCTATACGATTCATTCAAGGTGTGTGGTATCTTAATAGAGAACAAGCAAGAGAGTAAGAACCTGTACAGATTGAAGAGTTTCTGAGCTTCTCTGACCAATAACTCATGATAACATGTGCTACCTCTGGCACTGGGGTCCTCAGAATAGCTTTTTATTTTTTAAGAAGTCATTCAAAAATAATTTATATTTTTTTAATTTGGTTTCAAGATAGTAGGTTTCATATGTCTCTTTTCATGGATCATTTCGTTTTGTTAGTCCTCTCCCCTCGGCCCTATAATCTTCCAATACTCTACCCTCACGGCTTTCTATCACTAGCATTGCCTCTTTCTATTTCTATGTTATATAACTTCTATATTCTCTTCACTAAGTATCCCTTTTTGATGGCCTCTGACTGCTTTCTGCATATACTCTAAGCTGAACACACAAAACTAAAGATTTGGAGCTAGGTTCCACATATAAGGTAAAAGTGAAGCATCTGTCTTGTTATACCTGGATTATCTCATTCAATATGAATTTTTTTCCAGGTCCACAAATTTACATGAAAATTTCAATTTTTCATTTCCCCTTAATGCTTGATAACACTTGTTATATATATATATATATATATTATATTATATTATTATATATATGTCTACTTTCATTTGCAGTCAACATTTGATGGGCATTTGATTTGATTCTTATCGTCTAGCTATTATGAATAGATTATGGTGTGTGTGTGTGTGTGTGTGTGTGTGTGTGTGTGTGTGTGTGTGTGTACAAATGTCTCTGTGGTAGATTATGAGTCCTTTGGATACATGCCCAGGAGTAGAACAGCTTGACCATGTCTTAGGGCTCTCTACATTGTTTTCCATAGTTGTTGTAATGGTCTACACTCCCACCAGTGTAAGATAAGGATTTTTTTTTTCTCATATCCTTCTCAGTATTTGATGCAATATGATTTCCTGATGACAGTCATTCTGATCTGGTGAGATGGAATCTCAAGGTAGTTTTAATTTGCAGTTCCATGATGGTGAAGGCCATTAAATATTTTAACTGTATATGACCCATTCATATATCTTCTTCTTTTGATAAATTTTTGTTCATATCTATAATGCATTCTTGATTGGGATTATTTGTTTTCTTGGTGTATTGCTTTTTGAATTCTTTATATATTATAGATATTAATCTTCTGTCAGATATATTGCTAGCAAAGGTTTCTTCCAGTTCTGTAGGCTGCTTCTCTATTTTGTTTACTCTTTCCTTTGTGTATACTCGGTTTAGTTTCATGAAGTCCCATTTGTTCATTGTTAGTCTTATTTTCTATTGACCAGAGTTTATTCAGAAACTTCTAATCTGTGCGTGGATGTTTTAGCACATCTTCTTTTCTACTATTTCCAGATTTTTCCATTTTTACATTAAAACCTTTGATTTATTTGGAGAGTGAAGCAGAGTCATTGCAATCATGAAATCACAGAAACTGCAGCTGTCTGCACAGGTTCTGCACAAGAATGATCTAATCAACACTTGGGCATAAAGCAGTGAAGGGGCTCAGGGGCAGTACGCTAACTGCTTCACTATTTTGCATTGATGGATTCTGGTAGAAAGAGAAACATTGATTTCAATTGTATATCACTGATGAATGACCCGACCAGGTTACAATGGGAAATTCCAACTCAGCATTCACACAAGTGTGCCTTATAAAACTGTGTCAGAGATTAAAACCAAGTCATGAATCTTTAAGAGACTGATAGTGAAGATAGGGATGCCAGGAGGCGAAAGGATGTGATAGTGAGAGTAGCTAGAATGTCTATGTGTGTGCACATGCATACGTGTGTGGATGGGTGTGTCTCTGGGTGTGTGCATGGGTGTGAGCGATTGGTGTGTGTATGTGTGCAAAATTATTAAACAAAGAATGTTAACCTATGAAAACATTTAACATAAAAATCTATATGGTCAAGCAATATTATATCTACATAAATACTCAGGAAACTAATGATATACACCCACACAAACTTGTCTACAATTGTACACAGGACACTTTTTGTAATAGTAGAGACCAATGAATGAATAAGAATATACGGGCACACCTGAACAGAGAAACAAAGACATAAGCTAGCTATTCATAAGATTCAATTAAGTGAAGATATCAGTCATAAAAAGCTAATATTTTTTTTCAGATGTCAAAACTAAGCATCAATGTTTAGATGAAAAACTCACATTCTTCATGAACTGAATATTAGATACAGCAGAAATTGATTTCATACAGTTCTGGAGGCTAGAAGTCCCTAGGCAAGACAAGCAGCTTCGGTTTCTTTTAAGAGTCCATTTCCTACATGATATATAATGCTTCTTTTCCTGGGACTCAGGATCATAATTCTGCACCTGACCATGTTTGCAGTTTTGACTTTTCATATTATACGTGTTTTGTTCAGGAATTCATTATTGTTCTTCCTGCATTTCCTTTCCTTTAAATTTTCCACCATTTAGTTATACAATACTACATGGTCAACCATGAAAACAGCCAAGTACGTGTGTGAGTGTGTGTCTGTGTGTGTGTGTAGCATTATATAGACTAAACAGTTATATTTAAGAATATATATATATGTATATACATATACATATATGCATGTAACAACAATTAATAAAAAAGGGGGCCATAGGTTTTAAAGAGAGCAAGGAGGGGTATATAGGAGGGCCTTGGGAGAAAAAAGGGGAGGGGGATTGACATGATTGTATTGTGATCTCAGAAATAAAAGAAATAACTTTTAAAATTCTCTACAGTTCTAAAATTTATAGTCAACCATACTATAAAGACATCCTTGCTTAATGACAATATTACCATTTAGAAAATTAAAAAAAAAAAAACCCTCATAGCTATAATTTGCTATGGTTTTAAGGATTAGTAAGTAAATCATCAAGTAGAATAAGTGAGAACTTTCAGTGGTTTTTAAAGCAAATCAAGCCAGATAGTCTGCTGTACTCAAGTTATCAGTGTTCTCAAAACCCTGAGACGTGCTGACACTGCACTGCACTTTCTATCGCTCATTTATCCAGATGTATGATGTCAGGTTCCAGGTGGCAGCTAGGAAGGAGAGGTGTTAAATTACCGTAATGACTGATACCTTGAAATGAACTTCAAATGCTTTAAATGCACAATTTCTCTCTCTAGCTAAATAAGTTGCCAGACATTATTAAATGAAATGTAAATATATATGTTTTTTTCTGTAATCAAAGACTTTTCTAAGTTGCACAATATACCCAAATAATAAAAATTATCTCAAATATTGAATCAAACCAATGCCCAAGCTGGATGTTATATAAGGCAAGAATTACTCAGGGCAAATATTGGTTTGATTAATTATAATATTCTTAAACTAATTTATATAGTAAAAGTTCTCACTTTGAGATTTGAATTCAAATAGTTCACTTTCTTACAAATATTATGAACGACAAGAACTTTTATATTAGATAAGGGCAATTGACAAGGTATAGCCAGAAAGAGTTCAGCATTTTTTTTTAAGTTAAATCAAAATGGTTTATGATCTTCAAGTCGCTTCTAGATAATGAGTGTTCTTCCTGTCGGTTTTGCCACAAAGCAAAGCCCCAAAGCCCAATATTCCATGAAAAAAACAGCAGTCAATAAACAACTAGCTCTTATTCTTAGTATCAGTTACATACATATTTGACCACACCTTACTTTAGAAATATATTTATACTTAAAATTGTTTAGTAGAATAAAATGTTTAGAATCAGCTAAAACATGAAAGTCATACAAAAGCTGCAGGAGATGAAAACCTTTTGCGTCCTTGATTCGTTCTTAATGCGGTGTATTTGCTGCCCTCTGGCGGCGATGGCTGACAGCAGTACCATCGCTAGAGGAGAAAAAAAAAAGGAGTGTTAAATTGCTTCTCTCATAACCTTTGAAAACATTTATCAAGCAGGCTTAAGTGACAATCAGAAGAGCTGTTAGAAGTGAGTAATTACATCTGTAAATTTGATTATAAGAAACCGCATAGCTCTGCCAGATAAAACGACGACTAAATTTTTATGCACTTAAGATTATTCATCTGGGAAATTTTCAAATAAGAATCAAGAGATTTTTCATAAAACTATGTAACTTTTTTCTATTATTTAACGCTTCCCTTGCTGAGGTTTGTAAAAGCACTAGAATGAGATCAGTGCCTTAACTGGTTGTTTCCTTATGCCTCTGGCTAAAGCTAGAGTCTGCTTTGGGGGTTTCTATGACAACCTTAATTTACAGCATCATTATCATCTTTGTTATGGTGTACAGTCCAACATGGTAGTAATCCTCAATGTCCCTACAAACTTTGGACTTAATAGTATTTTTCCATCAAACAGGGCATTTTCCAGTATGTCAAATCCATCACGTTCAGTTACTTTAAACAAAAACACAGGGAAAAGTACAGAACTCTGGAGTACAGACTTGTGAACTGATTTTAAATCATTGAGAGTGGCTTTAGGCTAATATTAAAGCTGAATGATAGGGCAAACTAATTTATTATTGGAAATATTTTCTCACTTAAGACTTATCTCTCATGACATTTCTGATTATATCTTTTTATATGCTGAATATTACGATTAAAGTACATTAGATATAACAATAAAGTTGAATGCTATGTTTTAGTTGAGATATTTACTTTCTAATGTGTCATTAATTTTTGGATTTTATAAATATATCTTAAATATATTCACCTTCCCCATACTGACTTCCCAGTCCTCCCATCCCTCCCTACTTAATTCTAGGATGACATTTCTATTGATTTTTCTCCCATCAAGTCCAGTGCGTGTTGCTCACTTAGATTTCCGGTTGGGTCCTGCTCTAAGATGATCAAGAATAAACCTACAAAAGGCCACATGGTTTTAAAAATCTCTCCTCTGCCTCTCCCAGATGCTAGAAAATGCTAGTAGATGCTCAGCTAATGGATGGATTAATTTCTACCCATGTTCCTTCATCTAGGCGGGGTTTTTATCTGGCTGGAGCCAATGCAGGCCTATTACATACTGCCAAAAATCACTGTATGTGGGGATATTTTAATTGTTATGGCTTACAGAAATAAGTGCCACAAGTTAGGAATATTGCTAATTACCTGTCTTAATGCACCTTTACGTTCTTCTTGATGTATATAGAATGCAAGTGATCTTTTCTTAAGGACAGTTTTCAGTAGATTGCACTGAAGGTGGCAGAGTTCACCATCCATGGTCCCAATCTCTCATATTCTAGACTGGCAACCTCCTCCTTACATCTCTGTTCTTGAAACTTAAGGTATTCTTACTATAATGTCCATTTAAATATATAATGATGAACTCCAGAGGATTTGTGTACATTTATACACTTTTAAGATGTAAAACGTTGAACAAAAATGAACACATAGCTGTTTTAAATTTGTAAGATTAACTTCATGATGTCCACTAAGTAGATCACTGTAACTCACATATGCTATCATGCTGGGGCAGTTTTTTGTTTGTTTGTTTGTTTGTTTGTGATTAAACTATTAGTCCGCTGCACTGAGCCTTATAAAGGTTCTAGTCTTCCATTTTTGTTTCCTCAACTGATTGAGAAAGTCAGTTTCATGGTGAAAACCTCAGCATCCTCCAAATGTTCATAGAGAGCATTTAAACTTTGTTTGTATTTTATGTTTTCTTTTCCAACTTTATGATTCATAAAAGCCATGTGCTTAAAAACCTAATCAATGATGAATTGGATGTTTCTTGTGTATCTGTAATTCAATCCAGTATTTTACTTCTTTCTGAAATAAAATACTGCAACTGTTAGCTTATTATGTGATATGACACACAAAAACATACACACACACACACAGAAATATATATATATATATATATATATATATATATATATATAAACATGCATTACAGAAAACACATATAAACATATAGATGGTGTGCACGTGTAATATGTATGGTTTTTTGAATCTGTATAATAATTTAGCACATTATTCCTTTTCACTTTTGGCTCCCTTTGAATCTGGGCTGGTATGAGGGACTCATTAGTAACCAGGAGATGGCAGTAGAAACTACTGTGCAGCCTCCTATGCTAAATTATACAACAAAGACAGACACTGTCTTTACTTTGCTTGCTGGATCATTCAAGCTGGCTCCATGATTCTCAAATGAAAAGGCCTACATAGAACTGACATTCTGGGAAGACACCCAGTCAACTGGAGAAGCATGAGGGGGCTCCGGCTAAAAGGCTTTGTTACTAAACTTACCCCATTTTACATCCTGTTTATCCAAACTGCTTTTGAGAATAGGCTGGCTTAGTTATGGAAGGTGGTATCTTCTTCTAGTATGCATTGTTGGAAAACATACAACTGTCCTGCTTAAGATTTACATCTATGTAATTACTAAGAGATTAACACACTTTCTACATGGCTTACTGGTAAAATTGAGCTCACATAGGTCACAAAAAAATGGTCTGTCATAGAACATAGCCAGGGGCCTTTAACAGTCTCCAGGGAAAAACTCAAAGCAGAGTCCAAACAAAAGAACAGTTTCAAGCTGACAGTGCATATTGTACGTTGTTTAATGGAAAACTTGTACCTAGAAAAAATTAGCAACTATGGGAACAAATTCTTGCTTTTGCTCTCCAGCATGTATTATTAATTTGGTAATTTGCACGTCTTTATGTTTACTAACTCGGCAAATAAAGCACCTTTAGAGAACTTGGAAGCATTTTTTTAAGGTGAATTTTTTAACATGACTAAAACAACATGTTGAAACTATCTCACCTTCTAAGACCAGTCTAATACATGGTCGCTAAAGCTAGGGGCAGAGAGGCATAGGATTCATTTTAGACTTAATAAGAATAGAATAGGGGAATGTGCAATGCTTTTTCCAGATGAAAAACAGCGCTCTCTCTTTCTCTCTCTCTCTCTCTCTCTCTCTCTCTCTCTCTCTCTCTCTCTCTCTCTCGTCTTTGTCTCTGTGTGTGTGTGTCTGTTTCCACACTTGTAGAGGTCAAAGAATAAACTATAAAAGGAATTACAAAATGTTGTTAGCCCATATAAAAGACACAATCTAGGTATTCCTTTCAAAATTTATTCATTTTATTTTAAGTGATGTTAATTATAGCATTTGAAAAGGAGGAGCTAATTCCACATAAAATGGAATATTCTATAAAGTACCCATTAAACTGCTGGAAAAAAATGTGTGTCTATATGTGGAGTTAGTTTAGATCCCTAATGTTGTCAAGATAGGACCATAATCACCTGCTCAGCTCAGAGGTGGAGAACCCAGCAGCTATTTCATACTCTGGTACAAAAATTAATATAGAGGAGGAGGAGGAGGAAGAGGAGGAGGAAGAGGATGAGAAGGAGAGGGAGGGAGGAAGGGAGGAAGGGGAGGAAGGAAGGAAGGAAGGAAAGAAGGAAGGAAGGAAGGAAAACCACACCTCAACTAAAGGTTGAATTAAGTCCTGAATTAATGACTCCATCATGCCCACACTCTCCAACCTAAAATGGCACAAAAGAAATAGCTGATTACACCCTAAAGACTACTTTTGGTATAAAAGATGTAATTCATGGGCTAGGATGGGAACAGGGGCATGATGGGAAGACGACATGACAATCTGTCTAAAATGTCCTTTTTCACATAGGACATTTGTACATGCCTCCCAGTAGATAGGATTGGGACACCAGGGATTGGGACACCAAGATTCAATGCTTGGAAAGTCACAATTTCATCTGGGGACTGGGTAGAGATTTACAAAGGGCCCACACATTCCCACCTCCCACTTGCAGCCTGGCATCTATTGAGGGGCTCCCCTTAACCCATGCCTGCAGCTGAAAAAGACCCTTTCTGGAATGGGGATTCTGCTGTACCTGAAATAGTAAACACCTTAAAGCCGAGCCATCCTTAGCTTAGAGGTATTCATCAACTCTCGAATCCCAAACTACATTAAAAGCTACACTAAATGCTGAAGGTAGCTATGTTGCAAAATAGTTTAAAATTAACGATTGTACACTATTCATTTATGTTTGAAATTCCAGTCCTAAACCAAGCTTGTGGCCGCTCACATTGACATTCTTGTCATCCAGTAGGGCTGACAGCGTCAGTTTGATACCTGGTTTTAGCATCTGAGTGTATCCTAGGTCAAACAGGCTGGAGTTCTTCACTTTGCCCGAAAATCAGGCGGCAATGTCGACCTGATTCGTGCTGCTATTTCTAAAGCGAGCGTTACTGTTGCCTGCAGTTCAGGCGAGATTGACAGCAGTCTCCAATTTCTGGTTCACCTTCTGGTAAACGGAGCCACCAAGTTCTGTCTCGCCATTCACCTTAGTATGAAGCTGGAATTCCTCCGTCTTAGCAGCTGCGAAGTTGCTCTGTGTCATTCAGGACTTTGAGCTCTCAAAATTCATCTGATAGCCAGCCAGCCAACCCTTATAGCCAAGCACTGGAGTACCCCGGATTGAGAGCCCAGAGATGTCAAAGTCCATGTCACAGACCAGGTTGATATGCTTCGTTGCTCTGTCTTGTACCCTGTCTGGATTTTAGCATTTTTCCCCCAGTGTTAGGCCAGAAAGATGAATCAAAGGTCAGCTTCAGTCCATGTGCAAGCTGGTCTTCCACAGTGATTTCGGTGCCCAGGGTGTTGTCTGTGTTCCATTTCTCTGTAAATGTTAGCCCATACTCAGTCCATCTGTACTTGGTTCACTTTGGTGGTCTCCATGTTGGCAAAGCCTGAGCTGGTAAATTCCAATCCATTCTCAGATTTCGTTTTCAATGAAGCTTTACTAAGCCAAAGCCCTTGGTGAAGATATCCCTGAAGGAAATTGCCAGATCAGCATATGTGGGGCACACAGCATTATCTCAGAGATCATGGTCAGGGCAGGAGTGGCAGCAGCTACACTAGGGGTTGCAGCGAGGAGATTGGGAGTGCAAGGAAAGGCCAATCTAGGTATTTTATTTCCAAGCTGTAAGCATAGATTAGGCAAGTTGTAGACCTACTATAATTTACACCCAGCCGTATGTCCCTTGTTACTTGCTATTTCTCCTGGTCTGTACTCATGATCCATACCCTCTCATGGTCCATAGCCTCTCATGGCTGCTTCCTTCTCCTTTGATCTTTCTTCTCCCACAGTCTGTACCTGTCACCACCCCCGACCCCCACCCTGGCAGAAAACTGAAAATCTGCTTACCTCTATCTACTGTCCAATCACAGGCTTTAGCCTTTTCTTGACCAATTAACTTGGGGAGGAAGGTTACATAGCATCATTTGATATATATGACGATCTCCTGGTCCCTGAGGATATCCTCATTCAGGGCAACCAGATCTTGGCCGCCATTATTTACCAATTGACTATGTCGGAGCAACAGACCAACCTGTCCACCAAATGTGTGCGGAGAGTAAACTCAGGTTGTCGGGTTTAACAACAGATGTCCTTAACCAT